>JAUMJM010000082.1:7500-535231 GCA_033558235.1 Neomorphus geoffroyi | reverse complement strand
CCATTTCTCCGCCGCGGCGCGGGGTCCGCCTCCCGTCCGCGGCGGCGCCGGCTTGACCTGTTTTCCGCGGCGGCGAGGAGGGAGGCCTCCCGTCCACCGCGGCGCGGGGTCGACCTGTTGTCCGTGGCGGCGACGAGGTAGGCCTCCCCTCTGCCACGGCGCGGGGTCTGTCTGCCATCAGCGGCGGCACCGGCTTGACCTCTTCTCCCCGGCGGCGCATGGTAGACCTGTTGTCCACGGCGGCGCCGGGCTGACCTGTTGTCTGCCGCGGTGCAGGGACCGCCTCCCGTCCACGGCGGCGCGGGGTAGACCGGTTGTCCGTGGCCCGGCCTGCATTTTTTCCTGCCTGTTTATTTCTCCCCCGCCCCCCATCGCCCCATCCCGTCGTCGGCAGCGAGCCTTTCTCCCCCCCAAGCCCGTCTTACCGTCACGATGTGGTTTGCTGCGAGCCCTGCTGCTGCCCCAGTCCACCTGCCCACCCCCCTCGTCCACCAAGCCGCCTGCCCCCCTCCCGCGGCCCCTCCCTCCCCAACCCATCCACCGCCTCCGGGTCGGCAGAGAGCCCTGCCGCCCCCGCCCCTCCCCATCCCCCACCCCTGCCCGACAGCTCGGCCGCCAAGGGCAAGGAACGGGCTGCTTTTAGAAACCCGAGCCAGGCATCCCGCCCCCCCGCCCCTCCGCCCTCCCCCCCAATTCCGCCCCGCTTATCACCCCCGGCCGCGCCCGGTCTGACTCACCCGACTCCCCGTCGAGCCGGTTTTTCCGGCTCGGCCCCCGCCTCTGCACCAGCCAAGTGCCAAGTGCCGCCCCTCCTCCCCCGCGGGCGGGGTTCCGCTTGCCAGACAGCAGCTGCGCAGGGCACCGATCTGCCGACCCGCCCCCTCCCTCACCGCTTCCCCCCCTCCCCGCCTCCGCGCGCACAGCAGCCCCCCCTCCCCCAACACCCCCCGCCCCCCCCCCCGCTTATTTTGGTAAGGTGCCCGTAGGAAAAATAAGTTACAAAAAACCCAGACCAAAAGAAATACACCAAAAAAACCGCAAGTAAACCAGAAAAGGCGCCCCCGTCCCTCCACTCCCCCGGGCAGCCTGAGCCGCGTGCCGTGAGACGCTGTGCACCGCCGGGGTAGGGGCGGCAGGTGGGGCGGGGCGGCGCGGCAGCTCTCCGGGGCGCTGGGGCCGGCACCGGCGCGTGCAGGGTCAGGCACCGTGCTTGCTCGGTTTTAAAACAAGCGAACAAAAAAAACCCCAGCCGACCGAGATGCAAGTAAAGCCTAAGGGTCGCCACGGCGAAAAACACCAGGCAAAACCCCAAATCCCAAAGCCGGCGAGCGTCCGGTGGGGTCGGGAGCCGGCCCCGGCAAGCGGTGTCCCACCCCTTCCGGTCTCCCAGCGGATGGCAGAGTCGCGCTGGGGTCTGCCACCGTCTGCCTGCCGGCCAGGGGGCTTCGGACAGCCCGGCAGTGGTTAACCGGTGCGCCGGGCTCCGGAGCGGACGGCGCAGGTCACCGGGACAACACGCCTCCGGCCGGCTGCCACTTCTACGCGGCTCCATCGGGCAATCAGGTCTACCCGGCTCCGTCCGTCTGTCAGGTCTACCCGGCTCCGTTCGGCCATCAGGTCTACCCGCCTCCCTCCGTCCGGCTCTCAAGTCTACCCGGCTTCGTCCGGCTACCAGGTCTATCCGGCTCCGTTCGACTTTCAGGTCTACAAGGCTCCGTCCGGTTACCAGGTCTACCCCGCTCCTTTCGGCTGTCAGGTCTACCGGTTTTTTTTCTGCTGTCAGGTCTTCCCGCCTCCGTCCGGCTGTCAATCTACCCGGCTCCGTCCTGCTATCAGGTCTGCCCGCCTCCGTCCGTCTACCAGGTCTACCCGGCTGTGTTCGGATGTCAGATCTTCCCGCCTCAGTCCAGTTATCAGGTCTTCCCGGCTACGTCCTGCTATCAGGTCTTCCCGGCTCCGTCCGGCTGTCAAGTCTACCCGCCTTTGTTCGGCTATCAGGTCTAACTGGCTCCGTTCGGCTGTCAGGTCTACCCGATTCTCTTTGGATGAGGTCTCCCCGCCTCGATTCGTCTGTCATGTCTACCCGGCTCCGTTCGGCTGTCAGGTCCATCCGCTTCTGTTCGGCTGTCAGGTCTACCCGCCTCCCTCCGTCCGACTGTCAGGTCTACCCGGTTCCCTTCGGAAATCAGGTCTCCCCGACTCGATTCGGCTGTCAGTTCTTCCCGGTTCCGTTCGGCTATCAGGTCTTCCCGCCTCCGTCTGGCTATCAGGTCTACGGGGCTCTGTCCGGTTACCAGGTCTATCCCGCTCCTTTCGGCTGTCAGGTCTACCGGCCTTTTTTCGGCTGTCAGGTCTGCCCGCCTCCGTCCGTCTACCAGGTCTACCCTGCTGTATTCGGATGTCAGATCTACCCGCCTCCGTCCGGCTATCAGGTCTACCCGGCTCTGTTCGGCTGTCAGGTCTACCCGCCTCCCTCCATTCACCTGTCACGTCTTCCCGGCTCCGTTCGGCTGTCAGGTCCATCCGCCTCCGTCCGGCTGTCAGGTCTTTCCGCATCCCTCCCTTCAGCTATCAGGTCTACCCGGCTCCATTCGGCTGTCAGGTCTTCCTGCCACCGTCCGGCTATCAGGTCTACCCCCCTCCCTCCATCCGGCTGTTCAGGTTTACCCAGCTCCGTTCAACTGTCAGGTCCTTCCGCCTCCGTTCGGCTGTCAGGTCTACCCGGCTCCGTTCGGCTGTAAGGTCTACCCGCCTCCGTCCAGCTTCCAGTTCTTCCCGCCTCCGTTTGGCTGTCAGGTCTACCCGCCTCCGTCCATCCAGCGGTCATGTCTACCCGGCTCCATCCAGCTATCAGGTCTACGTGGCTCCGTTCTGATGTTAGCTCTACAAGGCTCTGTCTGCCCGGCAGCTTTGGTGACTCTAGATAACCTCGAGCCGATCGCACGCCCCCGCGGCGGCGACGACCCATTCGAATGTCTGCCCTATCAACTTTCGATGGTACTGTCTGTGCCTACCATGGTGACCACGGGTGACAGGGAGTCAGGGTTCGATTCCGGAGAGGGAGCCTGAGAAACGGCTACCACATCCAAGGAAGGCAGCAGGCGCGCAAATTACCCACTCCCGACCCGGGGAGGTAGTGACGAAAAATAACAATACAGGACTCTTTCCAGGCCCTGTAATTGGAATGAGCGCACTTTAAATCCTTGAGCGAGGATCCATTGGAGGGCAAGTCTGGTGCCAGCAGCCGCGGTAATTCCAGCTCCAATAGCGTATCTTAAAGTTGCTGCAGTTAAAAAGCTTGTAGTTGGATCTTGGGATCGAGCTGGCGGTCCGCCGCGAGGCGAGCCACCGCCTGTCCCAGCCCCTGTCTCTCGGCGCCTCCTCGATGCTCTTAGCTGAATGTCCCACGGTCTGCCGTTCAGCTGTCAGGTCTTCCCGGCTCCGTCCGGCTATGAGGTCTACCTGGTTCCATTCTGCTGTCAGGTCTGCCCTGGTCCGGCCGGCCGTCAGGTCTACCCGGCTCCGGCTGGCTCTCAGGTCTACCTGGCTCTGGCTGGGTGGCCGCCGGGTCTAGGCGCATGGCACGGCGCCGCTCCAGCGTCCGTTCTTCCCAGCTTCACAGGGCTGACAGGTCTACCCACCTCCAGTGCGTTGTTCCACGGAACAAACAGAGCACTTCCCTTTGGCTGGGGGAACTCAAACGCCCGATGTGTTTTGCTCTCGCTTGCTGCTACAGGCAGAGTTTTGGGACAGATGAGCAGAGCTGCACTTCACCTGCCCAGAACGCTTCCACATTCACTGCTCACGTTATTGGGAGGACTTGGATATCGGAAGACTCTGCAGTGTAGATTTACATATGGTTCCATAGGCCTGGAAGTAGCTGCCCATGGATGCTCTTGGGTCACCAGCAGCTCCCACATTTGCAGTAACCTGGAACATCTTTTTACCGGGCTTCGGAAGAGGACAAGCATCTTTGTTGTGAAACTGAGCATTCTTTGGATTCTGTGTGAGAAAGAAAAGTCAAGATAGTTATAACCTGTAACCAGTTTTCTGGTTAAGGAACGCAGATTTCGCTTTAGCTGTGGAGCAGGGTAGATACGAACGTCGCATGAATAATAGATAAACCAGGCTAGTCTGTAAGATCAAGAATAGGAAGGTGAAGATGATGTGAGGGAGAAGGACTGAAGAATTATAGAATCATGGAACGGTTTGGCTTGGAAGGGACCTTAAAGATCATCCAGTTCCAAATCCCTCCCATGGACAGGGACACTTTCCACTATGAATGATTGCGTCAAGAATGAGCTGGTGCCACTGGAGCAAGACAGGACAAACTAATCCTGGTTAGCTGATCCAGTGGGAGGTGTTCCTGCCCATGGCAGAGGAGTTGGAACTGGATGGACTTTGAGGTCCTTTCCAATCCAAACAATTCCATGATCCTGTGTTTCTATGAAATTAAGATATTTTGTGTCTGTATCATTTTGGTCCATGAAAAGCTAAGGGGTCTTTTTTTTTTGGTAGGACCACTACTCACATTATGAAGGTTCTGTACACCTGTAGGAGGTGACTGAGCATTTGCATTTGCCCACGTGATTGGTCTACAGAGTTTCCTGTTGTTGGCGGTTACAGCCAGTTCGGAAGGCGGTGTGGAACAGTTCCTGATCCCAGAATCAGGATTTGTGTTACCTGTGAGGAAAAGACATGGGAGAAAGCAGGAAAACAGTAAGGATGGAGGACATGTTGAATGAGGCAAGGGCAGAACCTGAGAACAGAGTCAGGCCCTGCCACCTCACCCACAAAAACATCCAGAATAAAAATAGCATGAAATAGCAAACAAACGCAGTTCCAAAGGGCACGGGAAAAGATAACAGCAGAGAAGTAGAGAGAACCGAAAGGAACACAGAGCCAGGACTGAGGCAGGAAAGAGCCAAGGAGAACATCATGCTCTTGACACTGATTCAGCTCTGTTTTGTTCTCAGCTCATTTTCCTCCCATATTTTTACCCTCTCATTCTGCCACATAAATTCCCCTTATTTCTTTATCCCCACCCGGTCTCTTCTCTCGTGCCTCCCCACAGCCATGGCCCATGGTGGATTTCATCCCACTGGAGGAGGCAGCACCTACTCTGAACGGCAGCGTGCGTTATGGGATTGAACATCACAGTGGTCTCTGGTCTCTGACACACAGCTCTGGCCAAGGCCTCACTCGGGCTCGATGCTTCTGGCTGGACACTCATAGCTCCAGCAGGCACAGGAGAGGTTTTTGGAAGAGGCGGTGTTGTTTCTCTCTGGTCTTTCCTGGTAGGTAAATGCACAGAGCTGGAATTTGGAAGAAGTGGCCTGGATGCAGGTTGACCTGGGTGAACTTTCTCTCTCCACGCATGCTCCTTGGGGTGGCCATTTGACTTCTTCTCAAGGATCACCTGTGGAAAGGAGAAGCTGGTTAAATTTAACACAGCAGAGCAGAGGATCAAATCATCAAAAGAAAGGGAAAGACTTAAAAATAACTGTGATTTATTTCATGGGATAGGTTAAAAGTATCATTTTAAAACTAATTTAGGGTTGGAAAGATGATAGAAATAATGTTCTCAGTGGAAATAAAGAATAGGCTGAAGAAGTAAGAAAAACAACTGGGTGAGCAGGGAATTTCAATATATTCAGAGGGCTTTAAACTGAAGTTGCCAGGTAGGGGAAACTCCATCCATCCCACTCCTACCAGTTTGCTGCCAATGCCAGCACGAGATACCCAGAGGCTGGAGAAGGGCAGCAGGAGAGAGCACCTGAAGAGCAGCACAAAGGAATTCCAGCCAGTTCAGGCAGTAAATTGTCTCCATCGGGGCCCAGCTTGCACCAAAAGGAAGAGTGGGTAATAAACAAGAGGAACTGGAGACTGGTGCATGCCTGCAGGGCTGCAATCTCATCAGCATCACCCAGAGACACTGGGATGGATATTGGGTGTTGGGATGGAGGGATACAGGAAGGACAGGCAGGAGAGATGAGGAGGAGGCATCATCCTCTGTGTCAAAGCCCTGCTGGAGTACATGGAACTCCACCTCGCGATGGATGAGGAGCTGACCAAGAGCTTACATATCAGGATTAAAGGAAGGGCAGGGACAGGAGACATCACAGTAGGGGTCTGGCACAGGACACCGGACCACGTACAGCAGATGAAGCCCCTCTATAGACAAGGCATGGGTAAGCCCTGGTCCTCCTGGGGCACACCATCACTCTTTCCAATGTCAGTTTTGATCAAGAGCTCCTTCCCAGCTTTCCTGGAGCCCCTTTCAGCACTGGGAGGCTGCTCTAAGGTCTCCCCAGAGCCTTCTCTTCTCCACCTGAACAAGCCCAAGTCTCCCAGCCTGTCCTCACAGCAGAGGGGCTCCAGCCCTTGGATCATCTCCGTGGCCTCCTCTGTACCCACTCCAACAGCTCCACCTCCTTCTTATGTTGGGGATTCCAGAACTGGACCCATGGCTACAAGCGGGGTTGCCCCAGAGCGGAGCAGAGAGGCAGAACCCCCACCCTCCCACTGCTCTGGGTGCAGCCCAGGACACCCTTGGTTTCTGGGCAGTAAGCACATGTTACTGGCTCACGTGGAGCTTCTCCTCTCCCAGCACCCCAAGTCCTTCTCCTCGGGGCTGCTCCCAATGCATATATTTCCCTCTAACATAGTCTTTCTCAGTCATCATGCTTTACAGTGGGAATCTAGGTATAAAAACCTCTTAATGTAGATACAAAGACCTCTTAAAAATCATGACTGATAAGAAATACCAAGATGTAACCGTGACCTCACATGGAAAGCCTCAGGGAGTGCAAACAGAAGAGAATCACAGAGTTCAATAAGCGTGGGCAGGAATGGCAGGTTACCTGGAGGACTGAGATTTTGGAAAATAGGATAAAAAGGAAGTACCTCATATAATTTGTTTCGATATTCTGCCACAGACAGCTGGACTTCACCACCCAAAGGAAGAACCACATCATGATCAAGAGAGGGCTCCCTGGCAGGACAATGAAACCTAATTGGATGATAACACATAATATAACTCATTAAGAACAAACCCATGATTAATGCAATTGCTAAATCATCTTGTGTGACCTCCAGTGTAACTATGGCTACAGAAAATTAAGAAATATCTTTGTCTTGTTTTTCCTATCAGGCAAATAAAGAAAACTCATGCCAGGAGTGGGTCTGTAATGTCTCAGAAGACACCATGCTCACCTCCTCATGTAAGGATGCTGCAGAGCCTGCTCTGCCATGACCCGTTTCTCAGGGTTGAACACTAAAATCTTCTTCAGGAGATCCAGGGTAGGCAATGGAGTCGAGGATGGCAAAATCTCCTCAAGTGTCACTCGCTGCTTAGGAGTCAGAAGACAACAAGTGTTCCATTCACAGCAGATTACAGTTCTGGGAATCACAGAACTGCTTGGTTGGAAAAGACCTTTGAGATTATTGAGTACAACCGTCCCTGCTCACTACCAAACCATCCCTGAGCACCTCATTTACCCATCTTTTAAACACCTCTAGGGACGACAACTCCACCACCTCCCTCAGCAGGCTCTGTCAGTGCCTGTGAAGCCTTTGTGTGAAGAAATTTTTCCTGATGTCTATTCTGAACCTCCCTTGGAGCAACTTCAGGCTGTTTCCTCTCATTCTAGCACTTGTCACTTGGGAGCAGAGACCAGCACCCACCTCGCCACAACCTCCTTTCAGGCAGTTGCAGAGAGCAATGAGGTCTCCCCACAGGAACCCTTTTCTCCAGGCTGAACAAACCCGGCGACACCCTGTGGAATCACATCAAGGCCACAGCTGTGTCCGGATCACCTCTGTGGCCTCCTCTGGCCCCGCTCCAACAGCTCCATCTCCTTCTTATGCTGGGGATTCCAGAACTGGACCCAGGGCTCCAGGTGGGGTCTCCCCAGAGTGGAGCAGAGGGGCAGAACCCCCTCCCTCCCCTCTGCTCCCCCTGCTCCGGGTGCAGCCCACAACACCATTGGTTTCTGGGCTGGGAGCGCACGGTGGTGGCTCATGTGGAGCTTCTCCTCCCCCAGCACCCCAAGTCCTCCTCCTCGGGGCTGCTAAATATGAGGAGAGAATCCTTAGATACTGAGAGTCATTAGCTATGGCCATGAGATAGTGTGAAGGTTTTAAGTTTACTAATGTTTGCCAGTTAGGAGTGTAATAAATGCAGAATTATGTGGCAGTCTGACAGAACTAGAAGATTCAAGAGAACCACAACAGATAAAAGGGATGGGGAGGAACCTCAGAAAGAGTACTTAAGGAGCTGCAATGAGGTACAGTTGGACTCAGTTATCTCAAAGGTCTTTTCCAACCCAACAATTCCATCATTCTATGAGGCCATCATCCTGAACAGATTCAGGCATTCCTCATGTGAACCATGACATCAGACACCAAAATGGCTCAGGATAAGAAAATACTCCAGTTTCCAGAAAGCACTCATGACAACAGCTTGGAATGTAGGCCCAGCCTTTTTTTGTTTTGTTATTCCCAGATAATGTCATTGGTTTTCTCATTTTCTTTTAACTTTACGTCCCGTCCCCAGAGGCAGGTGAATCTGCGACGAGCAGAAATCATTCCCACTCGTGAACACTGAAAGGGGAATGTCAGGGAAACATCATACACTGGATTATTGATTTCTGAGACACACTGAATATGCAAAGCTTACCGGGAACAGAAGTGGTTAATAACCGAAGCCCTGTAATCCAACTGCATAGCCAAAATATCTGCAACAACAGGAAGAGATCGCTAAGGACAAGGTTACGATTATGAGAGCTGCACAGTTAATGAAGGAAAGCAAATACCTGATATTAACATAGAAAACAGATGAGATCTTAGGAAGAAATGTTTTACTGTGAGGGTGGGGAGGCCCTGGCTCAGGCTGCCCAGAGCAGTGGTGACTGCCCCATCGGTGGAGGTGTTGAAGGCCAGGTTGGATGGGGCTTGGAGCCCCCTGACCCAGTGGGAGGTGTCCCTGCCCATGGCAGGGGGTGGCACTGGGTGGGCTTTGAGGTCTCTTCCAAAATGTTTTGAGCCTGGTTCTTGTTTCTCAACAAGAACAGCCTGATTTCCCTCTAACGCTATTTGACAATTAAGCCTTTCATCTCCTTCAAAAGCTGTCAGAACGACTCACAAGAGGTGCCTTCTCCCCTGATCTAGCTGGCCCACTTGCTTTTACTCTCTTAATTCCTTCTCTAAATACTTTCCTACCTTCTTGAGGTGGGGTGGGAATCACCCTCAAAATCTGTTGCATTTGATTCACTGTCGATGTTCCAGGAAAAAGGGGTTTCCCAAGAAGCGTCTCTTCCAGGGTACAGCCGATGCTCCACATGTCCCCAACCTTTAGTGTAACTGCAAGTAAGAAGAGAACAGTCAGGGCTATATCAAGCAAATATTTTCCTGTACCTGGTATTCACATCATCTACATGAGCTCATCTTGCTTGAAAATCAAGCTTGATGGCTCCTCGAATAAGAACGATCACAGGTTTTAAGGATAAAGTGAATGAGTTTTGGCAAATCATGAAACCGGCAGGAATAAAGAAAGGAGATTTAGCCTACTAAAAGTCTGCTCTAGGAAACCAGGGAAGGAAATCTATTACAGGTAAATGCTAGGACAAGGTAACACACCCACTTTTCTATGACCAACAGTGAAAATACAAGTTGCTGTTTGGAAACAACTGACTTTTCAGGGCATGGTGTATTTGGAAAGTAATTATAATTACTTAAGCAAAGGGTAAATGTCAGTTTGCAAAATATCCACGTTTTAAATGTGGGATACCAACCCAACCTAGACTTATTTTCTTCTCCGGTCAGTAAGATTTTGTATATTTAAGTCAAAATAAAGGACTAAGGCTGACTAGCAGGCAGCTGATTTAACACTTGATTCTGTAATTTTGATTATAGAATATTTTCTGATTATATGTGATTATAGAATATTTTCTGAAGCTCACCAAAAGCTCTCCTCAAATTTGGAAAAGACAACTAAGGCACTCAACCGGATTTTGTAAAGATACAGATTTAAGGGGAAAAAGAATAAGTCTGGTGGGAGAAAGGATGGCAAACAGATGAGCTGATAATATCTGTGACTGGACAATCTAAGAAGTCAGGAAGGAATGTTCATGTAATAAAAGATTTCTGCGTCGCAGAACTGAAGTTTAAATGCCTACAGAGAGAACAGACTGTTGACATCACATTGCACCTGGTGACATCTGAAATGGAAAGATTTAAACCTTTCAGGCAATAGATTTTTTTTCCAGCAGTGAAGATGTTATAGAATCCCATCCCTTTGCTCATATGGAGCAGTTACCTGCGAGACGAAAGCAAGATCTCGGGGGCTCGGTACCAGCGTGTTGCCACATATTCCGTGAGAGCAGGGTTACCTTGGTCCTCGTTCATCTGAGATAAAGAACGGGCCAGCCCAAAATCGCAGAGCTTAACGAAGCAATCTGCATCCAGCAAGATATTGGAAGGCTGAATTGAACAAAGGAAAATCAATCACAGTTTTACTCTCTTGAATGACAGAAGATTGGTAAAAGAAACTCGATAACTGTCTTATTTATTTCATAATTCACCATTTAACAGAAAACTTGTGTGAGGGATAAGGACTATAACTGAACAGTACCTTCTGATCTCTGTGGATAACATTTCCTGAGTGGATGAATTTCATTGCCTTCGGGAGCTGGTAGAGAATGTAACACTTGTGGATATCTTTCAGCAAATTCCCCTTCTTAATCACAGCATGCAAATCTGTCTCTGCCATAAATTACATCAGTAATCCATTTGCATCAGTGAAGGGTTACCAAGTCATGAATGCAGTTCCCTCAAAGCAAGGCCAGAACAGACCAGTGTCCAAACCGTAATCTCGCAAGCACATCTCCAGCAGAAATTCATCACTAACAGCGCTGCAGCCTCCCTGTGTTATTGGTTTGATTTGCAGCTCGTGCTACAGTAATTGTCCTATTATTGCTTATAATTTTAAAATTGCAGTCTCTTCCCTACATGGCTTTTCTGACTCCACAAACCTTCTGATTTGTTGCCCACTGCTCTTTTTCCTTCCTCTCAACCAGCCAGTTCTCATATAATTTTCACAGCCTTATAAAGTTTCACTGCTGTTCCCAAATGACTTATAAAAAACCCCCGTACCGCTCCTATTTACGTGTCTACTTACATGACCATCCATGTGAATCACCAACACACTGCTATCAGAGTAGGCAAACAGACAACTTGAAAGAGAGGCTGTACTTAGAAGGTTGACGCAACCCCAAGTCTCACCAATAGACTCAAAGATGAGATAGATGTCCCTGTTGTTCTGAGCTCAGATGACATCAAGCAGCTTGATAATATTCGGATGTTCTCCAAACTCCTGCAGAGGGAAGAGACATGACTGTCAAACTTTTTAGCAGGGCCTGCAGCAACAACACAAGGGGTAATGGTTTTAAACTAAAAGGAGAAGTTTAGACTAGATATTAGGAAGACTGATCTTTTGTGAGGGTGGGGAGGCCCTGGCCCAGGGTGCCCAGGGAAGCGGTGGCTGCCTCATCCCTGGAGGTGTCCAAGGCCAGGTTGGATGGAGCTTGGAGCCCCCTGATCCAGTGGGAGGTGTCCCTGCCCATGGCAGGGGGTGGAAATGGATGGGCTTTGAGGTCCCTTCCCAGCCAAACCATTCCACAATTTGATGATTCTATGAAAATAGGACCCACTCTCCATTTCATTCCTGTGTTTTGGCCCAGGCAAGGAAAGACTGTTTGCCAAGATTGTCCAAAACAGAAATGAACAGAGGTGTCAACACTCTGCATTTTGAAAACAAAATAAGAAGAAAAGATGTGAACAACATCAAAGAGAATTAAAAACCCGAGAAGAAAGGGAAATGGACATTACCTGCAGGAACATGATCTCTCGAAATGTTCTCTATAAATAAACACAGAAAAGATTATTACCACCTCAACAGAACAGTATGGACTCCTTGGGAGTTAAATCCATTCTGACTTCTAACGCATAAGAACATAGGGGACAGTTAAACTGTGGGGCCTACGAAGACACTTTTTCCTCTGGGACATCAAAGAGCATCTTGTAGATGCCACAAAACTTCACATTTATTACTTCTTCTTACTCCAGTGCAAGTGCAGACTGTATTATTACCTGCATCATTGTTAAACAACTAACACCTTTCAGAGACAAATCCTGAAGGCATCCATGAACATGCACCACATCATCCAGGAGGCGTTAGAAAATGAGTTCTCACCTGAGCATCTGTTCTGTTCCTGAAAGCATCAAAGATCTTTTTAACAGCAACTATTTCTCCTGTCCTGCGATCGACTGCTTTCCACACGATGCCGTAAGCCTGACGAGAAAAAAGGAGACATAAACAGTGCCGCAGGACATCTTAAGCAAGGTTCAGATGCCACCACCCGCTCCTCGTGACTCCCAGCCACCACTCCTCCCCTCCCCATGCCCCCGACACCCCAAGACTCTGCTGTCCCTTCCCTGTGATCCCTGAGACCTCTGCCCCTCTGGGACCTCAAGACCCCATCGCCCACTCCCCAGGACCCCCGGGACCTTCAAGACTCTGCCACCTCCTCCCCATGTCCCCCGTGCCCCTGTGACCCCAAGGCCCTGCTGTCCACAGCTTGCAGGACCCTGAGACCCTGTTGCACGCACCCCACTCCCCACATCCCCTGAGACATAATCACCCACTCCCCACGGCCCCTGGGACCCTGAGACCACCAGCCCCCCCCCACCTCCTCCCCGAGACCCCTGGGACCCTGCAACACTCAGGACCTCAAGACCTCGCTGCATGCTCCCCACTCCTCAAAATCCCCGAGACCCCGTCATCCACTTCCCATGATCCCTAGGATGCCACCCCTTCCACAGGTACCCTGGGCCCTTCAGGACCCCAAGATTCTGCTGCCCCCTCCTCGTGACCTCTGGGACCTCTGGTACCTAGACACTCCCTCCCTGTGACCCCTGGGTCCCTGCCACCCACCTCCTGAGACCCCCAGGACCCCTGAGACCCCCAAGCCCTCATGACTCCCTCCCCGTGACTCCCAGGACTTTGAGACCCATGCACCCCTAAGTCCCCCGCCACCCCCTCCCTGAGAACCCCAGGACCTCAAGACTCCCGGAACTCCGTCATCCTCTCCCCACTCCCTGCGACTCCAAGACTCTGCTGCCCCCTCCCCGAGGCCCCCAACCCACTGAAACCCTGTGACCCCTGGCCCCCACTGCCCCCTCCCTGTGCACTCTGGAACTCTGAGACCCCCAAGACCCCACCATCCTCTCCCCGCTCCTCATACTCCCCGAGACCCCTGGGATCCCAAGACTTCCGGGACCCCACCGCCCACTCTCCATGCCCCCTGGGACCCCAAGACTCTGCTGCTCCCTCCTTGAGACCCCGGGGACCTCGAGACCCCCAGTCTCCTGGCACCCCAACACACCCGCTCACCCTCCCCCTCCTCATGACCCCCAGTACTCTTGAGACTTCCAGCCTCCCGAAACCCCGCAACCCCTAGAATCCCATCGCCCACTCCATGCTACCCCCTCTCTGTGATCCCTGAGACCCCTCAGGACCCCAAGACACCCAGGACCCCATCGTCCCCTCCCCACAAGCACCGGGACCCCAATACTCTGCTGTCCCTTCCCCACGACTCACGAGATCCCTCTGGGACCCCAAGACCCTCGAGACTCCACCACCCACTCCCCGGGACCCCTGGGACCCTGAGCCTCCCTGGAAGCCCGAGACCCCCTGGAACCCCAAGACCCCAAGGTTCTGCTGCCTCCTCCCCAAGAACCTCGGGACCTTGAGACCTCCCGAAACCCCGCAACCCCAAGACTGTGCTGGTCCCTCCCCAAGACCCCCAAGACCTCGTCGCCCACTCCCCCCTTCCCGAGGCTCCCAGGACCTCGAGACCCCCAGCCCCCTCCCCGTGCTCCCCGACTCCTGCCACCTCCCCTTCCCCGCCATCTCCAGGCCCTCCCTGGCTCTCACCCCCTTTCCCAGGTGCCTCTTGATCACGTACTTCTGGGACACGACTGCCTCCACCTCCAGAGCGATCATCGCGAGGGGGCCGAGCACGGATCCCCAGCACCAGGCGAGGGGGGCAGGAACCCCCCGGCACTGCTCAGACCCCTCCGGCACCACACAGACCCCTCCCGGCACCGCATGGACCCACCCCCCGGCACCACTCGCCACTGCCATTCGCTGCTGCTGTGGAAACCGCTGTGCAGCACGGCGGGCGCGCCAAGAGCACCTCCTTCCTGCCAACCTTCCTGCCTCCCGCCTCCCCTCTCTCCTTCCGTCTCCTTCCTTCCTTCCTTCCTTCCTTCTCCTCCTTCTTTCCTTCCCTCTCCTCCTCCTATGCCTCCCCTTCTTCCCCCTTCCCTTCCCTTTTTTCTTTTTCTTCTCTCCTTCCTACTTGTTTTAATCTCCCGACTGTTCTCTAAAGGCTTGCAGTGCCCCTCTCTCCTCACTCACCGCGTGCTTTGCCACGCACCGATGCCCATCGCATCCTTGCTGGCAAACGGGTGAGTACAGACTGGGCGAGCGTGTGGTCGGACTGGTGGCCAGTCCACCACCGGTGGGGTACGTGGCCAGGAGCCCGGAACACAGCTGCACCACCAGCGCCAGCAGTAGCCGCCGGTGGCACGGAGCTGTGGAGCTGGTGCTGGTGGGTACCCAGAGCTCCGTGCCAGTGCCAGTGCTGTTCCTTCATCAGCCGGATCATGGCTCGGCAAGTCTACAGGTGATCCGGGGCAAGGAGGGGTTGGTAGAGCAGGAGGTTCTGCTGTTCCAAGGAACCCTGTCAGGCTGGAGAAGTGGGCTAACAGGAATTATAGAATCATGGATTCATGGAATTTTTTTATATGAAGGGACCTCCAAGCCCACCCCCTGCCATAGGCAGGGACACCTCCCACTGGGTCAGGGGACTCCAAGTCCCATCCTGACATTTCTTCCCTGGGCCAGGGCCTCCCCACCCTCTCAGCAAAACATTTCTTCCCAGGATCTCATCTCAACCTCCCCTCTTTCAGCTGAAAACCATTCCCCCTTGTCCTATTACTGCACTCCCTAACTCAGAGCCCCTCCTCAGTGTTCCTGGAGCCCCTTTCCCTACTGGAAGGCTGCTATGAGGTCTTCTCAGAGCCTTCTCTTCCCCAGGCTGAACATTGTGAACTTCACCATTGGAAAATGCCAAGTCCTGCACTGGGGGGAACAATCCTGTGCAAGCTGGCAGCTATCAGGGTACTCTGTCAGGAAAGGACTCGGAGGTCCTAGTGGACACTAGGTGGACCCTGAGGGGAGACCTTGTTGCTCTCCATGGCTCCTGGAAAGGAGGTTTTTCGGAGGTGGGTGTTGGTCTCTTCTCCCAAGGAACAGGTGATGGGAAGAGAGGAAACTGCTTCAAGTTGCACCAGGGGTGGTTTAGATTGGATATTGGGAACAATTCCTTCAGGGAAAGAGTGGTGAAGCTCTGGCAGAGGCTGCCCAGGGCAGTGGGGGAGTCCCCATCCCTGGAAGGGTTTGGAAAACCTGTAAACGAGGCACCTGGGGACAGGGTTCAGTGGGCATGGGGAGGTTGGGCTGGTGGTGGGACTGGATGAGCTGGGAGGGCTTTGCCAACCTGAATGATTCCATGGTTCTGTGAAACAGTAAATGTGCTCTTGCAGGAAAGGCAATGACAAAGATTATGGTTGTCATCCTGGGCTACACTCCTTGCTGGCTGTTTGAGGGAAGTGAGCCTTACCTTTTACTCAGCACTGAGGGACCACACCTGGAGTACCTTGTTCTGGGCTCCTCAGTATAAGGCAGACATGGACACGCCAGGTGATGTCCAATAAGGGCCGCAGAGGTAATGAAAGCCTTGGAGCATCTGTGATACATGGGGAGTCTGTTGAGCCTGGTGAAGCCTGAGGGGATCTTATGAATGCGTTTAAATATCTGGTGGAGAAGAAACCAAACTCTCCTGAAATTGAAATTTGTGATGCAATTGAAATTCTATTTAAATGTAAGGAAGCCCTTTTCTTACTGTGACCCTGCCCGTGGCAGGGGGTGAAACTGGATGGGCTTTGAGGTCCCTTACAACCCAAACCATTCCATGATTCCATGAAACAGTGGAACAGGCTGCACGGAGAGGCTGTGGAGCCTTCATCCTTGGAGATACTCACAAGCCACCGAACCGACCACACGCTGATCAATCTTCCTTCGAGGTCTCCCAGTCACAACTAAGGTCTTCTTTTCTGTAGAAAATATCCCTCTGTGAAAGGTAAAACTAGCATAAGGATGACTTCTGGTGTTATTGTTGATGAGGTAATGGAAATTCAGAAGTGGCGGAAGGTAAATGGGGCTGCAGTCTGTTAGAAAAAACACCTCTTGCTTCTCAAGTGAGACAATAAAGCAAGAGAAGACCGAGATGAAAGTGAAAATTAATATTAATATATTTGGTGATTATGTTTTATTGGGAATTATGACCAAATACCTGAACTGCTTCTGTTGTTTAAAGGCTGCTACATCTTTATTCTCTCTCTTTTGGAGACCAGCAGAAGGTAAAATAAAGTCCTGGCCATGTAGAAGATTTGCGCTGGATAGATGGGCTGGGACCAGTGGGATGAAGTTCAACAAGGTCAAATGCCAGGTCCTACACTTGGGACACAACAACCCCCTGCAGTGCTCCAAGCTTCGGGAAGAGGGACTGGAAAGCTGCCTGGAAGAGAGAGACCTAGGGTGGTGGTTGACAGCAGCTGAACATAAGCCAGCAGTGGCCCAGATGGCCAAGAAAGCCACCAGCATCCTGGCTTGGATCAGCCATAGTGTGGCCAGCAGAAGCAGGGAAGGGATCGTCCCCTTACAGTCGGCATTGGTGAGGCTGCACCTTGAATCCCGGGTTCAGTTTTGGGCCCTTGGCTACAAGGAGGACATTTAGGGGCTGGAGCGCATCCAGAGAAGGGGATGGAGCTGGGGAAGGGTCTGGAGCCCAGGGGTTCTGGGAGCAGCTGAGAGAACTGGGGTTGTTCAGCCTGAAGAAAAGAAGGCTGAGGGGAGACCTATTTGCTCTCTACAACTGCCTGAAAGGAGGTTGTGATGGGGTGGGTGCTGATCTCTGCTCCCAAGCAACAAGGGATAGGATGAGGGGAAGTGGCCTGAAGTTGCACCAAGGGAGGTCCAGATTAGACATCAGGAAATATTTCTTCACCAAAAAGGTTCTCAGGCACTGGAAGCAGCTGCACAGGGCAGTGGTGGAGTTACCATCATTCCTGGAGATGTTTAAAAGATGGGTAGATGAGGTGGTGTTCAGGGATCTGGTTTAGTAGTGGACAGGGATGGTTGGACTTGATCTCAAAAGTCTTCTCCAACCAAGTGATTCTATGAAAATGAACATTGGTGAAGATAAGAGCTGGCCTGCACTGGTTCATGATATGGTATCAGTGATAAGTAGCAGAGAAGTGGCCTCACTATGCCTAAGACTATGGTTTTTCTGTGGAAAATTACTAATTAATGAACCATCAAAGTCTGACCTCAGAGAGGAAATGTCATTGTTTATTTTGGGACATGCAGGGATTGTAGTTTCACGTGTCTTCATACAGATGTCCCAAAAGTTAAACCTGATGTTAATTTGAAGATCTGCTTTCTGGTTTGCATGCTGAGCATGAGCTACATAAATGTCTGCCCAACAGCAGATGGTCCAGGCAAGAGTGAGGGGTGGACAAGTGGTTCTTTGGGTCTGTGGACACGTCTGGATGGTCCGTGGGGTTTGCCATTTGTGCTGTGTGCCTTCTGCTGGGGTAACTGGTGGCGTGTGTGAGCCATGTCCTGAATGTGTTTGTTTTGCCAAAGAAGCTCCTGCTGCTGCTGTTCCAGCTGGACTTTGGTTTCTTTAAGGGCTTTTGAGTGTTGGATGAGTCTAAGCAGTTGCCGGCGCAGGTGCCAATTCTCTGCCCTTATTGCTCTGATTCGCTTAATCAGACATTTTACTGCTGCTTCTTCTGCTCTCTGGGTGAGCACCTGGATCTTCTGGTGGCAGTCCATCTCGTATTCAGCCTTGTCCTGCAGAAACTGCCTCTTCATTTTGTGTACTTGGTCTGCATGCTCTGTCCTTGTGGCCCACAGTTCCCTCTCCAGCTCTTTAATCCTTTGTGTCCGTTCCAGCTCAGCAGAGGGGCCTATGAGATGCTGCAGGTCTTCAATCTCCTTGTTCATAAGAGAGAGTTTTGTCTCCACGTTCATCAGTGCACTCCTGACCTCCTCCTCCTTTACTGAATAGTGCAGGATCAGCTTCTCTTTCTCCTTACGGACTTCAGACAGATCAGTGCGATTCTGGTCATTTAACGTAATGATGAGATTCTGGCACTTCTGCCTGTGTTTTGTGGTGTAGGACTGGTAAGCGTGGCTCTCTTTCTGAATCTGTTTGGCTTCCTTTTCTAGGAATTTGTTTTCCTGCAGCAGGTGCCCCATACTTCCCCTGTAGGTGTTCATGAGTTCCGTGAGAATCTTGCTCTCCTTCTGCAAGTATGATCGCCTCTCCTGTGCAAGCACTTCTGGGTTACTTTCTCTTTTGGATTGATCTTCATTCTCGGTTTTTGCTCCTTGCTTGTTTTTCCCAGTGCCTGTGGTGTCTTCTTTCGTCTTGGATGCCATGTTCTACACTGGAGGGATCAAACTCTACTAAACTGTGAGTGAAAAATTACAAATTCTAAGCAAATGTGCCACTTGTATGACTGTTGGCTTTTTCCCCAGCCATGCCCTCTTGTGTTTTCAACTGGCAGCTAAAACGTTTGATGTGATCGAGAGCAGCCCCACGAAGAAGGACACGGGGTGCTGATTGACAAGAAGCTCAACATGAGCCAACAATGTGCACTCACAGCCCAGAAACCAACAGTGTCCTGGGCTGTACCCGGAACAGGGGGAGCAGAGGGGAGGGAGGGAGGGGGTTCTGCCCCTCTGCTCCGCTCTGGGGAGACCCCACCTGGAGCCATGGGTCCAGGTCTGGAATCCCCAGCAGAAGAAGGAGATGGAACTGTTGGAGTGGGTCCAGGGGAGGCCATGGAGATGAAACGAGGGCTGGAGCAGCTCCAGTAAGAGGACAGGCTGGGAGAGTTGGGGTTGTCCAGCCTGGAGAAGAGAAGGTTCTGGGCAGACCTCATAGTAGCCTTCCAGTATGAAAAGGGGCTTCAGGGAAGCTGGGGAAGGGGATTTGAACAAGGGTTTGTAGAGACTGGATGAGGGGGAATGGCTTTAAATTGGAAGAGGGAAGATGTAGATTCGACATTAGGAAGAAATTCTTCATGATGAGGGTGGGGAGGCCCTGGCCCAGGTTGCCCAGAGAAGTGGTGGCTGTGCCCCCATCCCTGGGGGAATTCAAGGCTGGATTGGATGGGTCTTGGAGCCCCCTGATCCAGTGGGAGGTGTCCCTGCCTTTGGCAAGGGGTGGAACTGAATGATCTTTAAGGTCCCTTTCAGCCCAAACCGTTCTATAGTTCTATGAATAATGGTTGATGCCCTACACATGGCTTTTCAAAATCTATTTTCTGTATCTCCCAGGTTATTAGAAGATAACACCTCACAGGAAAGGGATGTCTAGTAATTCGATGTCATTTTGGTGATCTGAACGAAGCAGGGAATTGTTGAATTAAGAGGGAGTGGTAAATAAATATTTGAATTTCTCTTCAGACCGGGTGAGTTCCGTCATTTCAAGAAAGTATCCAGGTTTTTCTAACACGCAGCATTGTGTTTTAAAACTGCCAAGATGCTTGCAATGTAAGAGGTACAGCAAAGTCCACAACAGATACTAAACGGAGGAAAATGATAGACTCGTGGAATGGCTTGGGTTGGAAGGGGCCCCAAAGCCCATCCAGTCCTACCCCCTGCCATGGGCAGGGACACCTCCCACTGGGCCAGGGGGCTCCAAGCCCCATCCAACCTGGCCTGGAACACCTCCAGGGATGGGGCAGCCACCACTGCTCTGGGCACCCTGGGCCAGGGCCTCCCCACCCTCACAGCGAAACATTTCTCCCCAAGAGCTCATCTCAATATCCCCGCTTTCAGCTCAAAACCGTTCCCCTCGTCCTGTCCCTGCACTCCCCTACCAAGAGCCTGCATCAGCGTTCGTGATTCTTGCACTGGGAGCAAATGGGACTTCTCTCGCTGAATTTCTACACTATTCAAAAGAGGAGCAGCACAATCGAGGGTTTAGAACTGGGGAGAAATCTCATTAAGTTTATTGGTTTTAATGACCATTTGTAACTAAAACTTACTCTTTCCCAATACAGTGAGTCACCCTTTTTAAAGAAAATATGCAAAATTCAAGTAGAGAGGTGAAGAAAACAGAAAATCACCTGTTGTAGTAATAGCAGTACAGGCTCCAACCTGGGAATGTGGGACCTGCATTAGGAGTAGAGTGGGAATGGGGATACGCAGACAACTGTACAGGAAACAGGGCAGGTGATTTGAGAGACAGAGCTGGAAGGGTGTCACAACAGATGAACAGCAGAATGAAGAGGAATTGTGCGGTCCTCGGGGAGAGGCAATTGTAGGGACATAACTATATGCGCATGGAAAAAAACGTCCTTTCTGCGGTTGGAATTACACAAAATGTGGGGTTTTAAAAGACACTGACCTTTGATGGTCCTGTGCTCTTCACGGATCTCCCAAAGAGCTGCTCCTGCCTTGCTGCTCCCGGTTGTTGGGGAGCATTTTCTGGGAGCTGATCTCTGATCCCGGAGGAGGTGTTGGGTAGTTGCGCGTGTCCATGGCGACCAAACAGGTGACGTCACAAGAGGAGCTCCACAGTGAGGTTCTCAGAGCTGTTTCAGCTCCCTGCTGGGCTGTGGGCCCTGAATGGGGCTCTGAGCCCCCTGATCCAGTGGGAGGTGTCCCTGCCCATGGCAGAGAGTGGGACTGGATGGGCTTTGAGATCCCTTCCCACCCAAACCATTCCATGATTCTATGACATGCTTTGTTTTACCTCAGCGAGGCTGGAACACAAAGACAGCTTTGGCTTAGAAGAACGGGCTTTACAGTGGCTCCATTAACAGCAAAACAGCCCCCACTGCCTGTTAGGATGGGCTGAAGGGAAAGGCGAGACTTAAGACACGGTACCCCTTGGGAATTCGGTGCCAGTGCCTGCGCTGCTGCAGGGGATTGTTCCTCCCTACGTGCAGGACTTGGCATCTCCCAACGGTGACGCTCACTGGTGAGGGGGCTGGAGAATAAGCCCTATGGAGGAGGGGCTGAGGGAGCTGGGGTTGTTTAGCTTGGAGGAGGCTGAGAGGAGACCTCATCGCTGTCTCGAACTGCCTGAAAGGAGGCTGTGACGGGGTGGGTGCTGGTCTCTTCTCACAAGTGACAGCGACAGGACAAGAGGAAAGGGCCGCAAGCTGTGCCAGGGGAGGTTTAGAGTGGACCTTGGGAAGAATTTCTTTACCGAAAGAGTGGTCAGACTTCTGGTGAGCATTTTCTGCCGCGGGGGGCTGGTGCGGGTGCTGCAGGACCCCGAGCCGAGCTGCCTGCTGGAGGCGGCCGTGGCGGTGGCGGAGCTCGCACTGCTGCGCCGCCTCTTCCAGCAGCAGCTGCGGGGGCGGCTGCGGGACACGGCCGCCCACCGCATGCGCAACCACAGACTGCAACGCCTGCTGCGCAGCGAACCCGAGGACGTGGTAGGTGGGACTTGGGTGGAGGCGGGGCTTGAGGGGGAGAGAGGGAGGGGGGAGGTAAAGGGGGGCTTAAAAGGGGAAGGGCTTGAAGGTATGGGGTTAAGGGGGAGGAGCTGAGAGAATGGGGCCAAAATGGGCAGGACTTAGGTGGAGGGGTGGGGCTTAAAAGGAGAGGTGTGGTTAGAGGGTGTGGGGCTTGAGGCTTGTAAATGGGAGGGGCTTAAGTAGGAGTGGGTAGGGGTTAAAGGAGTGGGTGGGGCTTGAAGGTGCATGGGAGGGGTTTAAAAGGTTGGGGAGGGAGGGGCTGAGTTAGAGGGGTGGGGCTTAAAGGGGAAGCAGAGGCTTAAAAGGAACAGGAGAGAAGGAGGTGGGGCTTAAGGGGGTGAAGAGGGGCTTAATGGGGAGGGGCAGGGCTTAAAGAGTGAAAGTGACTCTGGATGCTGTGGGAGCGAAGCATAATAGAGGGAGGGTGGGGACAGGGCTAATGGGGTCCAATCCTTGGGGGCAGGGCTTAGGGTGCAACACTGCCTCCTTATGGACGGGGGAAGATCTGATTGGGTGGGTGGGGTTTCCAGACAGGGGTTTAAGGAAGGGGTGGGGCTTGCGTGGGCCGAGGGGCATGCCTGATTCTGGCCCCGGCCCCATCCCCCACGCAGGTGGGGGAGGTGCTGTCAGAGCTGGGCCCGTTCCTGTCAGAGCCTCTGGCCCAAGGCCACCCTGCAGTCCTCACGGCCATGGTGGGCGCCTGCCGACAGCATCCCGAATTACAGCCGGATGGGAAGAGGTGGCTCCTGCAGGTAGGCCCCGCCTCCTTTACCCTAGGCCATGCCCCCTTAGGCCACCCACCCACCACCACCCCCCAGCCTCATCCATTGGGAGGACCTTACCTTTGCCTGGGTTCCTCTGTGCAGGAAATCCATTGGAGGGCTTCAGATAGACCATGCGCCCTTCTGTTTAGGCCACTCCCCCCCTTTAGGCCACACCCTAAGCCCCATTATTGCTCCTTATTAGGGGTCCCCAGGCCCCAGGTCCCCTTCAGCAGTGCTGGCTCCCTATTGGTTGCTTGGGGGGGGGGGGGGGCACACAGCAGAGCCTGTTGCCCTTTTAAGGCAGTGCTGGGGCTTTAAGAAGGAGTCTGATGGTCACACCGCCTTTAAGCCACTCCACCTTAAGCCCTGCCTCTGCCATTTGTTCCCCAGGGTCCAAATGCTCCTCCTGAGCCGGAAAACCCTCTCTTAGCCCAGGCCATGCCCATTCCACTCAGACCACGCCCCTCATAGGCCCCTCCCCAAGTCCCACCCACCCCACCTTCTCCTCCAGGCTTTCGGCTGCTGGGAGCTGTGGGAACTGCGCCAGGAGTGTCTGGGGCACCTGGACGCACTCCGGCCCTGCGGGGACGGGGATGAGGGGGCAGAGCCAGAGGTAAGGGGCAGGGCTTCCACATCCCGGGGTCCTCCCTGCTTGCCCCCCTTTGCCCCAATCTCCCCTAATCACCCTAACCTCCCAATAGCCCTAACCTCCCCTAATTTCCCCCCACCCTCATTTGCCTACAATCTCCTATAATTGGCCCCTACCCCCATTTGCCCCCAATGCCCTCTAATTGCCCCCCACCTCTATTTGCCCCAGTCTCCCCTAATTGCTCCCCCATTACCTCCCACCTCCATTTGCCTCCAACCTTCCCTAATTACCCCTTGACATCATTTATTCCCAGTCTCCTTTAATTACTTCCCCATTTGCCCCAGACCCGCTTCACTGCCCCCCATTTACTCCCCCAAACTGCTCCCTTTTTTACCCCCGACCCCCTCCAGGTGGGAGTTTTGGGGGCCCCCTGTGCCCCCGAGTGGGATTTTGGGGCCCCCTGACCCCTGCTGTGCCCTGCAATCCCCGGGCACGGTGACACTGCAGGGGTCGCTGCTGCTGCAGCACCTCCTGCATTTTGAGGCACCGGGGCTGATCCTGGGGGCACTGGCGGTGCTGCCCCCTGCCGCGCTCACCGCCCTCGCCTGCAGCCCCCCTGGCAGCCACATCTGGCTCACCATCTTGGGCTCCCCCGCTGTGCCACCCCGCACCCGCCGGCGCCTCCTGCGCAAGCTCAAGGTGAGGGAGGGAGCAGGGCGTTTCGGGGCCAGATCCCACGGTTTTGGAGCTTTTAGGTTCAGAGCATACCTTTTTGGAGTCTTTGGGTCCAGATCCCTCCTTTTGGGGGGCTTTTGGGGCCAGATCCCCCATTTTGGGGGGATTTGGACTCAGGTCTCTCTTCTTTGAGAAGTTTGGGAGTCAGATCTTCTGGTTTGGGGGCCAGATCCCCCATTTTCAGGGCAGTTTTGGGGCCAGAAGCCTCATTTTTGGTGTCAGATCTCCCATTTTGGGGGGCCACACCCCCCTATTCAAGGGAAGCTTGGGGTGAGGACCCTTGTTTTTGGGGCTCGCTGTTGTGCCCTGTGGTGGCTTTACTCTGCCCCCAGTCATCACCCCTCCCCTTGATGATGTCACTTCCTGTGCCCGCAGAGCCACTTCCTGTCTCTGGCGTGTCATCGCAACGGCAGCCGTGTCCTCAACACCGTCTGGGTGTCATCCTCACCCTCAGCCCGCACCACCATCAGCGAAGAGCTGGGTGAGCCCCCAGCGCCGCCGCCTCCTGCACTGACCCCGCTGGTGGCCATGACACCTCTCCCCCTTCCTTCCCCACAGCCCCACAGCGTGAGGTCCTGCTCCGTGACCCCCACGGCCATGGCATTGCCCGCAGCCTTGACCTCCACCTCTTTCTACGGTGTCAGCAGCGATGGCAGCAGCTCCAGGTGACCCCAAAGCGCTGCATCCTGGGAGCCATCTTGGAGGACTGACCATACGAGTTCTCCGTGGGAGTGGCCGCAGTGATGCTCTGGTACCTCTTGCTCCGCTCTCGTCTGCTCCCAACAACCCTTTTTGATGCAAGTGAACCGTTTTTGCACATTTTGAATGTTTCCGTTTGGGATGGGACGGCAGATCCTGATCCCTCGTCTCCTCCTCCTTCCCCTGGTGGCCATTTTGTCCCAAAACCAGGCTCTTCCAGCCCTTGATTGGGTGGAATTGCAAGGAAGGGGCAGAGTTATGGGGAGAGGGGGCAGCAAGGGACACTAGAGGGTAGGAGGGGACGCTGTGGGGCAGGAGAAGACCCAATGGGGCAAGACCTTCTCCTGCCCCATTGAAACTGCCATGGGGATAGGGGTCAATGGGGCCAAGATCCCCACCAACAGGGCTTCCTATGGGGCAGGAGGGGACGCTATGGGGCAAGACCCCCCGTTGGCACCTGTATCTGAACTGGGAGCACTGGGAGGAACTGGGAATGGGGTGGAATGGGGAAACGGGGAGCAATGGGGGGGAATAAGAGAAAAACGGGGGGAAATATGGAAAAACATGAAAAAGGGGAAAATGCGAAAAATAGGAGGAAAAATGGTAAAAATAGGAGAAAAATGAGAAAAAACGGGGAGAAATGGGGTAAAATAGGGGAAAAATATAAGAATAGGAGGAAAATGGGGAAAAACAGGTAGAAATGGGAGTAGAATAAGGGAAATGGGGAGAAATGGAGGAAAATGGGAAAAAATGGGGGGGGAGAGAAAGTAGGTGGGACAATGGAAAAACAGAGGGAAAATGGGGCAAATAGGAGGCAAGATGGGGGGGGAAAGTAGAGAAAAATAGGCGGAAATGGGGAAAAAGCTGAAAAAGGAGTAGAGAAATGGGGCACACTGGGGCAAACTGGTCAGCGCTAGCCCTTGGCTGGGGCAGACCTGGAGCTCCTGGAGGATGGGCTGGGGCCAGTGCTGCTGGTCCCCGAGAGCACCAGTAAGGACCAGTACAACGCCGGGGGGAGCCACAGCTGTCTGAGGCACATCCCAGTATGGGCTGCTACGCTCCCAGTATGGCACCAGCCTGAGCTACAGTTAAGGTAAAGTCCCACTATGGTCCCAGTTGTGCTCCCAATTCACTCCACCAGTAAACATTGTTGTTTCCTCCCATCCCGCTGCTTTGGTGTGAAAAGTTGTGGGTTTGGGCAATAAATGCGAGGATTGGGGGTAAAAAGTGCACATTTTGGGGGAAGTTTGAGGGAAAATAGGGGGGGGATTTGAGGTGAAAGTTCCATTTTGGGGGACTTTGTGGGTATTTGAGGTTAAAAAAAATCACATTTGGGGAGAGTTCAAGAGAGGATTTGGGGTAAAAAAAGTGCAGGTTTTGGGTGTTTGAGGGGAAATTTGAGGTAAGAGTTGGGTTTTAGAGGAGTTTGAGAGGGGGATTTGGGGTAAAACATCACGGTTTTGTCCCTATAGAACGCTGCGAGCCCCCTGTAGAGCCCACTATAGAGCTCTGTGAGTCCCCTAAAGAGCCCCTTACGGTGCCCCCTATAGAGCCATGTGCACCTCCCATACAGCCCTTTATGGATCTTGGCTCCCCTCGGTTCCTCTTGGTCATTCACCTTTGGTTCCCTGTGTGCTCCAGCTCCGGAGAGGAGTGAAAAATGATTCCGGTAGGAATTTCTCAGTGGCCGCTTGTTGCAGTGGGCGACGACTCCGTGCTAATGAAATCCCCAGTGGGCTGAGAGGGGCTGTTTCCTCCCTCCACACGGTGTTTCCTGCTGTGGTTTCACAGGTGGCTGTTGCTGTGGCAGAGGACACCGTTCCATGTTCCCACAGCTCGGGGCGTCCCCTGGAGCATCTCCTGGCTTTGACCCTGGCGGGCGGAACCGCACACCCGGCTCCAAGCGCCACTGCGGATTCGCAAGTCCCTGCAGTCGGAGCCGCAGTGAGCGACGGCGCAGCAGTGATCGCAGGACCGGCTGCGACTCGGCTGGTGTAAGAGTCGGTCCGAAGAACAGTATTTGTCTCGGTCCGAAGAACAGTACTTGTCTCAACATCGCCATCAGGAACTCGGAGAAAGACCAAGGAGCAATGACCCGAGATGGAGGCACTGCCTGGAACGAGCAGTCGCCGTGACCAAGGACTGCAAGTAACAGCTAAGAAAAAGTTGAATAGATGCTGTCCAGAAGATGGATTTCACCTGCCACCTCAGCCAAAGTTACCCCACCTCCTCCTTGACCCAACGCCAACAAGGGAAGGGCATGCGCAGAAGCTCGCAGAGGGTCTTCCGGTCACCTAGCGGTCACGAGAGGAAGATGAGGTGAGGAAGCAGAAGACCCCCGAACGTGAGCTGGCGCAGGTGCAGACGAGTTCTGGCAAGCGAAGCGAGAACTTTTGGGGCCTGCGCGGTTCAGCCTGGATTGCGAAACGAAGGAGGAGATTGGCCTCAATCCACGGGAGAGAGGAGGTGCTGCTGCTGAGCATAAAAGATGGTTCCTAACTGAACCTCAGCTGAGATCTCCCCACCTCTGGATCACGGATCGGCCGCTGTGACAACGAGTCTCGACTGAGGACCGGCAGGACGCTGCTCGGAGCCTGGGACCATAGGGACGCCTTTGGACCCGTGGTGGTAGCTATAATCCTCTTTCCTCCTTTTTCCTCCCCTTTTCTCCACTCTGTCTTTCACGTGCTGCTTTATGGGCAAAAATAATAAAGTTACTCTTTGATTGAATTATAACCCTTTGGCATCTTGGTTGCCTTAATTTTGCTCTTCGAGATCAAGGTCAACGAATCATCACGAGTCCCTGAGTGGTCCTGACAGGGGGGCAGCACTTGCTGCGCCCGGGCAGGGCTGCGATCCTCGCGATCCCTTTGTTGCCCCACCCGGCTGCCCCCCCAGGTTCGTTTGTTGGCCCCTCGGTGCTGCGAGGAGGGTGCTGATCAAACCCTGCTTTCTGAGTCGCTGTGAAAATGAGCACGGCCAAACAAGGGCTGCAACAGCATTTCTGTCAGATAGTTTGGTGTTTCCCTGGCGCATGGATGGAAAAGAGACCACCTGTTTGCCCATTTCGGGTAAAGTTAACAATGCTCTGGGCACCGTTCCTGCTGTTTCTCTTAAGAAGTCCAGCAGCAGCCTCGATCGTGCTTGTGGGTCGGCAAACGGACCCGCTCCCCCACGATGATCTGTTCCTGCCCCAAATAACGGCTCTTCTTGTGGGCATCCTAAATTTTCTACTGCCTTTGCTTCTGTAAATTCCATAAACTTCTCTCTCCATAACAATTTTTGTGGAGGTGTTAAAATCATTGATGCTGACTGCTGACAATCATACGGAGGAACCGGTTGTCCACAGAATACATTTTCCAACAAGGTTTGTGAGAAAGACAAACGCAATCCCTCCTGCGTTCCTGACTTCCTTTACTAACTTCCAATCAAAGGCTTGATATTGTGGTGGTTGATTCGGTTGTAGAATAATTGGAAATGCTAAATCCACCTTTTCTCCTTCCGTAGCTGCACGTAATGTTATCTTTGTCCATCTGTTTCTAATATTGTCCCCTTCGTTATCACCTAAGGTGTTAACCTTTTGTCTTTGTTCTTCATGGCTGCTGTCGCAGTCACATTCGTTTTTGTATTGAGTACATTTAACACTTCTTTTCTTTGGTTGCTTAAAACTTTTATACGATATCATTGCAGCACATTCAGATTCCTGCTCAGACGAGGACTGATATTTTTGCTCATTACTAACATCTGTCTGAGTACCCTCTAAAGTAAAACCTTCTTCTGTAGGCACCAATGCTCTGTCATAAATCACCCCTGACAGACGCTGTTGGGGGGGGAGAGGGGGGTGTATAGCCGTTCAAGAGACACCTGGGTGTGGCTGGCTCAGCAATCTGCTAATCTACCTGCCTGCTGCATCGCAGGCGATCACTGTACGTGCTGTGCTTGCAGCTTGGTGTGTCGGTGTGCCAGCTGCACTTGTGACGATGCAGCAGTGCACCTTGCTGAAAAGCTTTCCCTGATCTGCAGCTTCATTGAACCTCTGTGAGCTGGGCACCGCCTCCCCTTTGCTGACGCCTTGCTCCTGTGCTTTGAAGTCGAGAGGCGTTTCAGCAGCTGATTTATGTTTCACTTCTCTCAATGAAGGGATGAAACTGTTTTCTCTGGATAAAGTGGGACACAAAGCACCAGTGCTGGCTGCGGTTTGCCCAGTGAGGACAGCGGTTTGCCCATGGGTAACATTTGGTTGCCCAAGGGTGGCATTAGGATGCCCAGAGGAGGCGCAAGGACGCCAAGGGACTGTACTGGATGCCCCAACAAGGGCACCAAGGGTTGCTCAGGGGTGGGATCAAGTTTCCCAGTGAAAGCACTAAGCTGCCCAGATGCTGCGCTGAGTTGCCCACCAAGGCTGGTACTGGGATGCCCGCTGAGGCCATCAAGTTTCCCAAAGCTGCACCAAGTGGCCCAGCGAGGGCAGTAGGTTGTCCACGACAGGAAGGAGGAAGCCATGTGAGGGTATTCTCTTGCCCAGAGGTGCCACTGGGTTGCCCATTCAGAGCACTGGCTTGCCCAGTGGCTGCATCAGGTTGCCATGGCGGCTGCAGGGAGTTTCCTGGGCAGAAGCAGTTGCTGAGCACCCTGTGCCCATGGCAAGGCTGTCCTTCTCTGATGTCACAGAGGGTACCAGGGGTGCTGCAGAGCCAGGCAGTGCTGTCGCTGAGCCTGGCAGCACAGCAGCGAGCAGCAGCCCCCGGGAACGCACAAACCACTGGGTGCACGCCGTTCCAGGGCAGCTGTAGGTGAGCAATGCTTTGATTGAGGGGCTCCTGTCGTGTGTTCATGGTCAGGGGTGGCACAAAGTGTCACCTGGTAAGGCTCATCCCGAGGGGCAGGCAGGGGCATTTATTTTAGCTGGAAAGCAGGGATGGTATCAGGGGAAGGAGATGACCAGCTGGCTGCCACAGCCACGGGGACTTATCCCTGCCAGTGGGTGCCACTTGTAACCTCAAGAGAGCTTCACACCAAGGACAGCACCCCCTCCTGAGTGTCTGTCCTCAGATCAGGTGTTAGGTCTCCTTGGTGACCCTCTGCCTTGTATTTCTTATAACAGTTGGCTGATGACCACCACCTGAAAAGAGCAAAACCACCTGCAGTGCCATATGCAGTTATTGGTACCAAAATCTTCCCGTCTGGCTGTTCTGTTGCAGGGCTACTGCAAGGCTGGTGTTTACAAGCCACTCTGAAGAGGCTTTGTGGGACAGCTCCTTTCCACGTTTCTTGTACGTCAGGTGAACTGTAGATATTTTTCTTCCTTTGCCATGATTTGCTTTTCTCCCCATTTTGAGCTCTGACACTCGCTACTAAGAACAGAGGCAAATCCTTTCCTATACAGACACTTGGGATGCTGTCAGAAGGGATTTGCTTCAAGAGTTCTAGGCCTGTGGAGGTGATGTGTGGGTTTGTGTTCTGAGTTGCTGTAAGAGGTGATACCAGCGCAGGAGCTTACTGACTCAGGTTGTCTTCTTCTGTCTCCTCCTCTGCGCAGGACGCGTACTGAATAGCAGCGTTCAGGGATGGAATTTGTCGGTTCTCCCGTAAGAACCACATACGCCCATCCCAGATCAACATCCAAGAGCTTTCTGCCTCCCATCAGCACCATGACTGCAAGCTATAAGAACTGTTTTCCTCACTACTCCTTGCCTCAGAAGTTCGAGCTCCCCCTGATCCCCGACACCTACTGTAGAACAGCCACCAACAAGCCCACTTTGGCTCCCTGTTCCAATGGCTGCCAGGGGTTAACATATCCTTTAGTTTCCAACAGAATCAGCCCCTACCCCTGCTACACCCCTGACGATTGGCACAGGTCCAACCAGACCAAGTACAAAGAGTCGGAGACTTCCCGGTGCTCAGCGGAGCTTCTGAGACTTGACACCTCCCGCCTGCTTCAGGATAAATATCGGCAGACACACAAAACACAAGTAGAGAGCTCCAAGAAACTGCAAGTACGCATCGATGATATTATATTCTGGAAAAACGAGCTCCGCCGTGAACTGCAACACATGATCGGTGAGAGCGAAGCACTGAGGGTTGAGAAGACCAACCTGGAGAGAGCCTTGGCCAAGACAGAGGCCCCTCTGCAGGTAAGAACCCTGTTTGGTGGGCTGCAACCCATAGCCCGCTGCTGAAACCTCTGCACCCGTTATGTTGTCACATTAAGTTTCACTGCAGCTCCGTAATGTCCAGCAAGCTCTTAGTAAGAGACCGTTAGTCACGTTAGTGATAAACAAAGCCTTTGCCCTCTGCTGCGTCCCCCATCAACACACGCTGAGCACATCAGAGCAGCATTTGCTGAGGAAAAAATTTTTATAAGCGATATATCCCAGATCCTGCTTTGGGAGACAAAAGCCTGTGCCTTCCTATGAGGCTCTGTGGGGTCAGTGTGAAGGCTGACATAGGTCTCTGCATTCAGCTGTGGCTGCGCCAGGGACACGGGTCCTCCCTCCTGTTGATGTATGTAATGCTGATGTTGCAGCTTGGCTGCCCTGGGCGCTGCTTCCCCTGCTGCCATCTCTATGCCCGCCTCTAATTCTTTGCTTCCATTCCTTGAGATGGGGATTGTCCCTGTGGGGAACCCTGCCCCTGTAGGGAACCTTGTTCCTGCCACCAGCACTGACGGCGTGTCCCCAACAGGTCGCTCAGGAGTGCTTGCTTCACCGCAACAGAAGGCTGGGCATCGACCTGGTCCATGATGACGTGGAGAAACAGCTCCTCACAGTAAGTTGGGCAGCTCAGATGATGCGCTAGACCTATTTTTGCCTAAACTGCCTTCAAGGGGGGTGCAGCCTTGCTCCCTAACTGGCCCCTTGGCGCTGGTGAGGTGCTAACCTCTTCACAGCCCCAAAACCTGCTGGGCCAGAGGATGGTGCTTCCCAATGCAGCCGCCTGGAAGTGAATGCAAAAGCCATGGTGGTGGCCACAGCACCCTTCTCTCCCCTCCCGCTCACTGCATGCAGGCTCAGCCGCAGGAGTGAGGGCGCTGGGCTTGAGGGGCACTTTTGCCACTCCCTACCTGCCTGCTTTGGGCAGAAAGACAAGCAGGCGAGTTCTTGCCGTGTGCAGGATTGGGGAGGTCCGAGGGGATGAGTGTGTGACCAGCACGATGGTGTATGGCCACTGATAGGGTCACGTTTGCCTTTTCCTAGGAAGTCCACGTCATCAGGTCGTGCCAGGAGAGGATGAAGAGGTGCCTGGATATGACGAATGCCCAGCTCGGGTAAGGCGTAGCTCCTTATCTCATGCCCTAGGGCTGATGTGCATTTGCAGTTGTGATGTGAACCCCCAGCAGACTCCGACCTCTGCCCAGGCCCTGCTGGGCTAAAACCCCTGCAGGCTCCATGGGAAGCTGGTGGTTATGCTCCCGGGAGGACATCGCTGCCCAAGCAGGAGCTGCGGGGAGGTGGAATGGGGAGGAAGCTGTTCCACCTGTACATCCTCACTGATGGTTGTTGTTTGCACATTGAAGGGCCAACATGGCGGCCCAGCATGAGCTGGAGAAGGACCTGGCTGACAAGCAGGTGGCCCACCGCATCGACGACAAGTGCCACCAGCTGCAGAATGCCTCTGAAGGCATCAACTACTACCGAGGCGTGGAGCGGATTGATGCCACGTGAGTGCGCGCCAGACGGCATACGAGCAGGAAACCGTCCTCGGGATCACAGAATCATAGAATGGTTTGGGTTGAAAGGGACCTTAAAGATCATGCAGTTCCAACTCCCCTTCCAAGGGCAAGGACGCCTTTTGCCGGATGAGGTTGCTCCAAGCCCCATCCAACCTGCCCCTGAACATCTCCAGGGTTGGGGAAGAAATAATTAAAAGCACAAATGAACTGCAAAGCATTGATGCTGAAATTCAGGGAGGGGTAAAATGTGCCAAGGATCAACGCGTGTTAAATGGAGCTTATGTGGTAGTTAAGTCTTTTATTGACCTTCTTCTGGACAACTGCACAGGCACGAACTTCCTCCTGAATGCACAGACAAGGAATGGAATACTATGCAATGCTTGCTCAGTTTAGTAGGAAACTGGGATAAGTTATGAGTAGAATGGATGGACTTGCACACTGCATGCTGTCCTGAAGCTGTGAATCACTGGGAACTTAAATGCCTCCAGTGTCTAAAATCTCTGTTTTTCTGGGGAAAGCTTCTGTTGTCACTTCCAGTGTCACAGTTGTCTTCATGAACATGTCATCATTTGATAAGCGTTATTGAACAAATGGGGTCCAGAAGTGTCCCTTTCCTGTGGTCAAATTAAGAGCGTAGATTAATCAACGTTTGATCAGCCCTGCTGCCTGGTCGGGCCCATGGCCAGCTGTAGCAGCACAGGCTTACCAGGGGCCTCTCCTTCCACCCCCAGGAACTCAGAGCCAGAGCTGTGGGCCAGGTTCACTTACGGCAACATCGTCCGCTCCCAGGGCGAACGGGAGGCCTCCGCCAACATGCGGGACAACATCAAAAGCCTGCTGATGGTGACGGCCAACGAGATGTGGAGCCAGTTCAACGCGGTGAATGCCGCCTTCGCCAACCGCATTGCTGAGACAGATGATGCTAAGAACAAGACTCAGTCCCATCTGAACAAGGTAGCTTGAGCCCTTCCCATTCAGTGTGACACTGTCACCTCCCAGTGACACCACCCTCCATGACCAGGCAAAGGAACGCTCACCGCAACAACCTGCTTATGGCATCATTTTCTGTTTGAAACTCCAAGTACTATGGATGGTCTTCTCGGAGCTGGATGAGCGGGCACTATCATTTCATCTCAAGGGATGCTGCATTTTGCCCGTGCATCCTAGCTGAGAGCTGAGCAGCACAAGGATATCCAGCAGAAAATGGCAACGCGGGTTGCATCTCCTGGTATTTCCTTCAGAAGTGCTGCCTGCCCTGCAGGAAGCCTTTGCTGGGCCTCTGCCAGGGTGCCTGCCAGGGGATTCCCAGAAAAGCATCTCTGCTTGCATGGGTGGCTTGATATGCGGCAGGGTGACAGTGCTGAGCCCAGGGTCTGCTTATTGAACTTGCTTGTTTTTGCAGATGGGTGGCAGAAAAGGGAAAGGATGTGGTCATTTGAGCATATATTCTTTCATTTATGTCTGTGTTTCTTCTTCATGCCAGACACTGCAGGAAATGTACCAGATGGAATTGTACATAGAAGCCATCCGAAAAGCCATCAGGGACAAAGAGGCTCCGTACAAAGTGGCTCAGACCCGGCTGGAGAAGCGCATACGCAGACCAAACATGGAGCTGTGCCGGGACAATGCCCAGCTGCGGTAAGCATCAAGTGCACGGTCAGCAGCAGGGGCTGCGAAGTGGCACTGGTGGTGGCACTCCCGAGCATCACTGGATGACAAAATCAGTCCTGTTTTTTCCTACATAGTCCTTCCATCATCCAAAAGCAATGAGTGTGCATCCCAGCCTCAGGGTGCTGGGAGGGCTCGGCACACACGAGGGAGGCTGTAGGGGCACAGCCTGACGCCAGCCCACACGGCCCGGGATTTTCCCACTTGGGTAAATATCATCTCTCTCCCGGCTGCTTCCCGGCGGCTGGATGTGCCCAGATTTGCAGGAGAAGCCCTTTGCTCTCCAGCAGGGTTGTGTTGGGAGTGCTTAGCTCTTTTATCTGGGTAACTGCAAGAAAGGGGACACCTATGGCAAAGCAGTAAGGTCTGTCCTCCCCTCCCCTGGGACACTGGAAATGCTTTCAGGGACATAGTGAGTTCCTTCGGATTGAACTCCGAGGGGCTGTGGAGGAGCTGGTGGCCCCGAGTACCCTCCAGCACCTGCAGCCTCACACCTTCTGCTGGGAACCTTCTGGGCGTGACTCCATGAGAAGCCTTTTAAAAGCAATTCCAACCCAGCCCCTGAGCCTCTTTAGCATCTCACAGGCTCTTGGTTTTTTTCATCCTCCACTTGTTTCACATTCACGTTTAGCCTCTCCCAGCTGTTCTGGTTTGCTGGGTATGGGGAGGACCTCCCTGCACAGGGAAATCCAGGAAGGGGAACCAACAAATCTCCCAAACCAAATGGAACAGGAAACCACAGCTGCCCACATCCCTTTAGAGCACACTTAACCGTGGCACCCCGCTAAGGTCCAGAGCAGCTCTGCCCCCAGCTTTCTCATGCATCTGCCAAGAACCGGGGGTGCCAGAGATCCTGAGCACGCTGGAGGGAAATCCTGTGCCAGAGGGGCCCATCAGCGATGCTGTGCTAGAAAGCACCCCTGTGCCAGCACAATTAACGAGGGTTCCTGGCTCTTTTCCAGCCTTGTCAACGAGGTCTATGAAATCGATGAGACAGTCCATAGCCTTCAGCAGCGGCTGAGAGACGCTGAGGACAAGCTGCAAATGCTGGCTCATGTCAAGTTGACCTTGGAGCACGACCTGGCCGTCAAAACCAACACGCTCTTCATTGACAAAGGGAAGTGCATGGGGATGCGCAAGACCTATCCCCAAGTCCGCCGGCTGGTTGCTCGCGTTTAGACTGGGCTCAGCTGGACTCCCAGTATCTGTTGTGGGAGGTATTCCCAACTTTGCTTGGAGCCGCTGCCAACTCTGTTAAGACGCTTCGAAAACCCACAACTGGACTTTCTGATGAAACCCAGAATAAAGCTCAATGATCACTCTGTGTGTTACATGGTCTACTGGGATTTTATTTTTCCTTTGGTTTTTCTCTTCCGCTGTGTGCCAGAAAGGAGCTGAAAATACCCTATACGCAACTAGGACTAAATCCATCCACGGGGATTAATTTCTACCCATTCAGTCAGTGATTTCAGGAGAAAAACAGTTGTGTCTTCCTCCTTTTGAGTCTGTCCGGTGTGGAAAAAGCATAGGGGGAAGTAAAGTTACTTAACAGAATAAGTAACTGTTGACACCCATAATGTCTCTTTAGTAGTTCACTGAGGAGATGGGCCACATGGACTCTGATGCAGAATCGAAGACCCTTTATTGTCAGAAGGCTGCATTGTTATATTCTGCAGGGTTTATCACACGCTGGATGTTTGAACATGATTGGATACACACCGCTGTCCACGTGCCTAAGTTACACTTGTCATTGGTTATTTATACATGATCACGCACTGCTGCAAGAAGGATGTTTAACATTCTTTTGCTGGAGAATTTGCTCTTTATCTTACACTTCTTTCCAAACAATTCTATTTCTTCACCACTTAATCCCTCATATCTCACTGTTCAAGGCCCTTCAAGAATACCATGCTGCTTGTTAATATAAAATGTGTCCAACAATTCCCCCATTTTTGTTTTCAGTCTGCACCAACACAACTCTACTCTTGGCACTATCAACCATTCTCTGCACACATCGCACCACACACAGCACACACATCAAAACGAACCTAACATTAAAAAGCATTTCACCTAAGATTCCAAACCATTAAACTGTCTTCCAAGAATATTCCATTTACTACACCCTATATGTTGTTTGTCTGCTTCTATGATGGTGGTGACAGGTGAAGTTTATTATAGTTATATTTGGTGTTAGTATTAGTGTTAGTAAGGTTAATAGGGCCTAAACTGCAGGGCTCTTCCCTTATATTGAATGGAATATTCTCCGACATTTGTCGTTGTACAACGACACCACTTACTACTATTTCTATCTATCCCCAAAGATGAATTTACATTTTTTACAAAAGATTGATTTGTCCCACTATAATTAAACATTACACAGCCACGACGTTGGAAGAGCAGTTTCTGTAGCGACGTCAGCAGGGGCCACTGGTCTGTAGGCACTCCTACTACGCATGGAGAAAAAAGGGGTTATTTGATACTGTTGTGGAGGGATCCATTATACTTCCTGCTGGAACCCATCACGGTCTTGCTCTGTGTTCAAATCTTGTTGTTCCCTTTCTGGTGGATCCAAACGTGGCTGTACACACTGCGCAGGTATCCACCGTGTCCCAGCACCCGTTAAAACACAAGCATATCCTCTCCCCAAAGTAACTAACTGAAACAGACAATGCCGTTTGCCCTTTTTGGTTTTTATTAACACCATGAGCTTTTCATGAAATGCTGACATTCCTGTTGACGTGGTTTGCGTGTGCTTCACAACTGGTGGTACTGTATCTTCTCCTGCTAAGCACAAGAAACTCAATACATATTGTACTTTCATCAATCGATTTGCTGGTGATTCTCCAGACTCCCCCTGGTTTTGTCTTTGTAAATATTGTTTTATAACTAGATGTGTTCATTCAATAATAGCTTGTCCTGTTGGAAAGTGTGGTGTGCCTGTAATATTTTCTAAAAGGGTTGAATGTGAAACATATGCAGGACCATTGTCGGTCTTTATCTGTAATGGAACTCGTAGCGTTGCAAAAGCACGTCTAAAATGGCTTTGTACATGTCTGGAAGCTTCACCACTGAGTGCTGTCACACAAACTGCCATTGAAAAGGCATCGATAGATACATGCACATATTTCTATTTTCCAAATTCCAGATCGCTCTGTCATAGGAATAATAATGATTTCAGGTTTTTTTCCACTTAATTCAATAATTCAATTTCTGCCCTTTAATATCAATTGAGCAAACATTTCCAATCGAGTCACTATTGTCTTTTGAGGTTGATGAGGCAAAAACAGCCATTCTAAAAATTTTTAATTTGTCTGCTTCAGGTTAAGAGTCCATCTATTGCATTATTATTCCTATAGGTTGAACATCAATGTTAACAATCAAAAATTGTATAGATTGTTCAAACACCCTAAGGCGGGCCTGCCTTTTACTTAGCATTAGTTAGGAACAGTAATAACAGCACTGGCAAAGTAATCTTAAAGGCTAAAAACCCTTACCCTAAGGCAATAATTTTTTTTTCTAAGCTCCAGAGGAGCAAAGGGATGGGTGGCCAGGCTTGAAGACGTCTGCAAATCTCAGACTGCAGTACATGAAGTACATGAAGAATAACCGAGAAGGAAGAAGCTGGTTCAGGCGAAGCGGCCCCAGTGCTCCCGAGCAGGAGCCTCCCAGGCGGGGCCCGGCAATCCCTGCCCAGCCCAGCCCCGCGCTCGGGCTCGTTTCGCAGCTTTAGAAGGGAGCTGCTTCAACTCGAAGATCTTTATAGCCTTCTTCTCGGTGGAACTCCGTAAAGCCTCTCTGCCAAAAATCCCCGGGGAAGTTCCTTAATATTCCCGAGTATTCCTCCATTATTGGCATTGGCGTTGTTTCTCCGGCAAACCCCACACATTGCTGTAACTGAACGAACCATTTCCCGCAGGGCTCTCCCTGTCGCTGCTTTCTTGGAGTGTTTTAAAAGATTTTCTCTTCCCCGATGTAATGTATCCTGTTCCCTGTTGGCCAATGCCCTTGGAACTAAAGGAGTGATTCTCACCTGCCCGGGGCTGTGACAAACCACCAACTCTTTTGCTCTTTTGCCTGTAATGTCTTAATCAGTCTAAAATTCTTCTCCTCACAGCTAGGAGCTGTTCCCGGCAGTTCCCTTTCTGTCTCTGGCGCTGCAGCCGCGATGCCTGCAGAAACAGCAGCCTCTTCAGCAGCTCGATCAGCCAGTTGCTTTCCCAGTGCCATGTCGCATTTCTCCGCTTGATGCGCCTGACAGTGCAAACCAGCCCCTGCTGGAGGTTTCGGAATCCTGGCCAGGGATGCTTCAGTTTGTTGCGTGTGCTTGATTCCAGTCCCTCGTGCCGGCAAAAGCCCCCTCTCTTCCCGTGGGGCTCCCTGGGAACGCACAACTCCAGAGAGCTGTCCTGGAACAACAAGGCTTCGGCCTCTCTCGCTTTCAAGTCAGGGATCTACAGCTCCAAATTCCACATTAGGGACCGTTCCAGCCCAGCCCTGCGGGGCTCCTCGCCTCCCATTTACGAGCGGGCAACCGAACCAAACGGAAAAGCAGGAAGGGCGCTTTAATTCTTGCCTGTGGAATCCTTGCTGCCGAGACACGGGCTGGGAGCGGGAAGGCGGGGTGGAGGTGTCTCGACCCCCACAGATGCGAAATCCGGAAAGCAAATCCCACCCGGGTGGCCAAAGGATACCGAAAATGCCGGCAAATCAACTCTCTCAGACTCGTTTTGGGGGTTTCGAAAGCAGCTTCCTTTATTTCAGCGCTGGGCACAGGACAGAATGATTTCCATCAGTGCCGGGCACAGAATATACATCCCCCTTACACGCACGTGTATAAATGCTCCCTGCATGTTCGACTGCTTGCCAAGGACCAATTTTATTATGACCTTCCCAACAGCCAAGGCTCCGCTAATCGGAGCTTCAGAGCTCTCTGTTTGACCTCGCATTTTTTAGATGAGTAAAAAAGCGTTGTCTGGGAAATCCTGAAAGTGACAGAAACCCCCAGCATCCACGGACCGTCCCACCGCAAGGATTTAAAGCCAGAGCCATCATTTCGGGAAAGCAAGGAGCCACGGCGGGGGCTGCGGCGCTGGGGTCCCGCACAAGCCGAGCCGAAGGGTCCCGGGCCGGGGGGGCAGCGCTGCCGGGGCCGCTGCAGCTCCTCGTCCCGCTGCGCTCCGGCGGCAGCGCAGGCTGGCAGCGCTCTTGCCCCCGGCGGGGGGGGCGAGCGGAGAGGGACCCTGCCCGGGCCGGGGAGCGGGGGAGCGGCCGGGGGTCCCGAGCCTCGGGCGCCGATCGCCCCGGTGCCAAGGACGCCGGGGCCGAGGGCTCGGGGGGGCGGGTTCTGCGGAGCCGCCAGCGCCTGCCGGGACGGCCCCCCCGCAGCCCCGGCCGCGAGACGGGGATGAGCCGGGAGGGATGAGCCGGGACCTGGGGGGGATGAGCCGGGAGCGGGGGGTGTGGCGGAATGAGCCGGGGCGGGTGGGGATGAGCCGGGAAAGGAAGGGGGGATGAGCCGGGAGAGGGGGAAAGAGAGCCGGGAGGGGAGGGACGATACGAGGCGGGGGGGACGGGGATGAGCCGGGAAGGGGAGGGGGGATGAGCCGGGAGAGGGGGAAAGAGAGCCGGCAGGGGAGGGAGGGACGATACGGGGGGAGGGGGGAAGACGGGGATGAGCCGGGAGGGGGGGTCACTGAAAGAGGGAGAGAAGCTCCGTAACCCCGAAGCACCTGGAGCAGCTGCAGGCTCTAATCCGGTGCCGCAGGCACGGGAATCCCCACCCGGCGCGCGCCCACGGGGCTGAGGAGCGGTCCGGTCCGGTCGCCCCCCCCGAGCCCTCGGCCCCGGCGTCCTTGGCACCGGGGCGATCGGCGCCCAAGGCTCGGGACCCCCGGCCGCTCCCCCGCTCCCCGGCCCGGGCAGGGTCCCTCTCCACTCCCTGAAGGGGTTGTTTGCCCGGACTTCATGGACGGCAAACGGTAGCGAAGAGTCGGCAGCTCACTTGGTGCCAGCCGGTGTTGCCCCACTGGGTGCAGTGGACTGATACTGGTTTGCACCGGGAGAGGATCTGGCACGTGGTCTTTTGGGCCTCCTGATGGCTTGAAGTCATCCTCGTTCCAACTAAAAACTGTCTTGAAATAGGTTTATTTTTGAAATGTCCAATTAGTGCTTAGTTTCACGACTGCTTTCATCAGACCCAGCCGAGGGACTTGTCTGTCATTTTAGAGTGTCTCGGGAAGATTAATGGAACTCACGGAAACACCCTTCTCCAGCTCTCTGATGATTTAGCCTTCCACTTGCTTTTTAACTTTTGTTCATCTTTAAATCCTTGGAAACAACACCAAAGCTAAGCTGAGAACAAGCTCGCACCAACCGCACAGACTTCTTCCCTGGAGATGCCTTGTTTAACCTAGGAAGACCCCTACGAGGGCAGTGGGAGTTCAAACGGAAAGCTTTCTCTAATAAATGAATTTTAAGGGCGTGTACAGTGATAGAGAGCATCGCACTCACTGATGGCCTTGCCAGGGTTCGCTACAACGGAACATCCAAATAGAAATGAGCGCTACAAGCAGATGTCGACTTTTTTTACTGTTAGACTGAAGCAAAGCTTTATAAGAAAAGGCAAGGACAGGAATAAGATTGGAAAAACACAGGCTAATAATCATAGCAGTGATGGAGCCTTCCAAACGCAGAGTCACAACCGTTCTGTGTGAGATGAACAGTCTTCTTAACAATAGTTCCTAGATAAAGAACCACAGCAACAATGATCAGTGCTTTTGGACCTGGCAGCTACGGATGGTATCCTTGTGTGGCGCATACCTGTATCACACGCAACTGTAGTGCAAGAGACTGTGCAGAATGAGGGGTGAGGTGCTGTGAACTGTCATCTGAAAAGGGATCAAGCGTTTTAGTACCATAAAAGGAATATTTACAATAAGCTTGTGAGTTTTTTTACAATACTCACGAAATGGAAGCATTGGGATGGAGTAAGTGGTCTGAGAGAGCTTGGAGCAGAGACCAGCCGTAGGGCTGCTACAGATGTACGGACTTTGGACAGCAAAATACAAGCTGCAGCTTCAACAGGTGGCATTTGAGCTCTGCAGCCACTGCAGCCAACTTGAAATCAAATACTAGCAACTGCAGAGCCAACACGCTTGTGCACTTCCGACAACTGCATAGATTCAGGAGAGCACTTTTTCTTCTTAGCCCTTTCCAGTCTTCCAGAAAGATATTTCACAAGGGAAAATAAAAAACTACCATGAACAAATAAGAAGCCCAGATCATTGCTGTACTGGACTTCAAACCAAAACCAGCTGATAGACTCTTGGATGATGCTCCTTCATGCCCATCTGTAGACTACAGAGACCTTGAGACTCCTGCTGTTGAGTGTGGCATTGTCAAGCTTAAATTGTCTGCTAGGACGTCTGTCCAACCCACCTGAAGCCCTTCTACGAAGGCAGGTGATGTAGTTCTTCTAGATTTTAGTACGGCTTTTGATACTGTCCCTCAGCATCCTTCTGGGTGGGTTGTCCAGCTGTGAGATGAGCAGGCATGGGGCTGAAGGATGGGGCTGAAGGCTTGTGGTGAGTGGGGCTACATCTGCCTGGTGAGCAGCCAGCAGCAGTGTTCGTCAGAGCTCAACGCTAGGGCCAGTCCCCCCCCACTGCCTCCTGCCAAGGGCCCAGGGGAGGTGCTGTCTCAGCTTGGCCTGGGGCCTTCAGTCCTTGCCTGAGCCAAGTTGTAGGGGTGCCCATCTCTGACCCTGTCTCCTGGGGGCGCCTGGGACCTGCACTGCAGAGACCTGCTCTGCTGGATGGAGCCCTCACACCTAGGTCAGGGTTTGTCATGCACAGCCTTAGGCAGCGTATAAATGCCCCCTTCCTTCTCCCTCTCCTTCTCCCATCCCCATCACATAACCTGCCCTCCCCTTCCCGACTTCCCCTCCACGTCAGTCAAATAACAGTGAGATTATTTGCCTGAAACGCCAGGGGTTTCAGCTCCCACCACTCTTTCAAGGACACAGAACACAGATGATACAAGTGGAAACGGGATTTTATTTTATGTTGTTATTTTATGTGAAGTTCTTTTCTGTTCAGTTCTTTTCTGTTTGCACAACCTGGGGAATGGAGCCAAGGGAAGGGCAGAACTCACTCCTGCTGAAAACCTGCACTGGGCAAGAGGGCCAGAGAATCCCAGGGCACAAGGGGTGCCTTGGAGGTGCAGGAGCAGCAGGCGAGAACCAGCTGAAAAGGCCCAGCGTAGCCCTGAAAAGAGGCTCTGCTCAATGCTACAGAGGAAAAGAAGGAACTGCCAGGGGCCGCCCTTGGGGGCCACGCTGGCAGTCTCAGAAAGCTTCCTCCCCCCGGATGCGGGGCACGAGGGCCACCTTCGTGGAGCACGAGCAGCAGGCACCTCGCCAAAACGGCCCAAAGAAGGCCTGGCAAGGGGCTGTGCTCGGTGCTGCAGAGGAGGCAAAAAAACCCCAGGGACACGCAGTAGCTCACCCTGGGGAAAAAAAGCCTTCCTCTCCCACCTAGGGGTCACGACAGGCCAACCTTCGTGGTGCATGAGCAGCAGGCAGTGAGCCAGGCAAAGTGGAGCAGAGGAGCCCTGACAAGTGGTCGTGCTCAGTGCTGCAGAGGAAGGCAAAAAACCCCTGGGGACCAGTGCCCATCTTCCTACAGGGGAAAATTCCTTCCTGACCCCAGAGCTGGCGATCGGCTATTCCCTGAGCATGTGAGCAAGACCTGTCTCCTCGGCCCACAGCCTGGTCACGCCTCCCAGGAGATGCCCCGGCCCTGTCCTCCATCCACCCGGAGCCTCGTGACAACGGCCACGTGCCCCTGGCCTGAGGGACCTTGTGGACAGGAACCCTTCCCGTGCCCGGCAGGACACCAGTGGGTGCTCCAAAGCACCGCCACCCCTTGAAATACCTGCGCATCTCACTTCTTACACCTGCTGCCCTTGGCTCCACAGCAGACAAGGATGGCACGCTCTGCAGGGCTCCACACGATGGCATTGCCTTGGTCTCCAGGCCTGTCCAGCTGGCAAAGCCTAACAGCCTGCGGCACCTCCAAGAGGCAGTGGTTCTTCTCGTCTCCACCACCTCCGCTCAGCCTCTGTTTCCTCCAAGGAATTCCACGGGCTGTTCGACGACCTCCTCTCGAGTGTGTCCAGGCTGCCTGTCGGGCCAGGTCTGGCAGCGCAACTCAGGAGGCTGCTGTTTCTGCCTCTTGGAGCTTGGTGACGGCTGCGTTGCCGGCTGACGCGTCTGTGACGTGGAGGTGATATCAAATAACACGAAATGGCGTCAGAGAGTCAGAAAATAATCTAAAATAGCAGAAAAGAAAAAAAACCCTTCTAAAATATCATTCCAGATCATAAGAAACACCTCTAAAACACCATAAAAGAGACACAATAACCCAAACCAGGAGCAAGAGCAGCCAGCAAGAAGCCAGCAGAGAAGTCCCAAGGGAGGCCTGGCAAGGGGCTGTGCCCAGTGCCAGAGACGACAGCAAGCAGCTCCCAGGGCCACCCTTACAGCTCCTGAACAGCCTAGAGGAGAGCCCTGCTGAGCCAGCAAACCCAGCGCTGTTCCACAGCGCAGCCCCCAGAGGAGCAGGGCTCGCAGAGCTCATGCTATCCCAGCCCCCACTCACTTGTATTTCTGCCCCCCCCTCCAGTGTCACTGGTCAGGGACTGCCAGGAGAATCGGGCAGGGGGAGCAGAGACGGCGCTGCCCGACACCTGCATACCCCTCGCCAGAGCCAGGCCTCCCCACTCACAGGTGCGCCGGTGCTCCTTGGAGAGCAGGTAGTTGGCCAGCGGCGCCGTGTAGGTGAGGCACTGCACGGTGGAATTGAGGAAGCAGGTGTTCCCAAGGGTTTGCAGCCCGGCGTCGATCCGGTGGATCCGCTCCCACTTCAGGGACAGGCGCTCCACGGGGAAAAGCACCTTCTGGGCCGTGGGGATCCCATCTCCTCGGGCCCCAGGGACGTGGTCCCTGCCTGTGGGGACAGAAGGGCAGGGAGCGGCGGCGTGCGGGTGCAGAATCTCTGGCCTCACAACCATGTCCAGTGCCCGCGTGGTGCTTCCGGCTTCCTGCAAGGACAGAGCAGAGGTGCGGGCACGAGCGGCCTGTCCTGCGACGGCCTGGCTCCCTGCTCAAACCCAGGCCCTAAAGCCAGCGCAGGGCCTGAGCACGGGGCCACAGACGGCACCCGGCCCACGGCCCTGCCAGCAGCACCCACGCCCCAGGCAGGAGGTGCCAGAGCCCCCCAGCACCGATGCGGTGGCAGCAGGGCAGCGCGGTGCCTGCCATGCAGGGGCGCGGGCGCTGAGCTTCGGGGGGCAGGGGACTCAGCCCTGCCAGGCTCCACGGCAGCTCGAACAAGGGGACGCGGGGGGACGTCACCGCTCTTTTCCAGCCCGGCTTCCGTTTAATTGCGGTCGTCTTTGCCGGGGCAGAGACAGGAAGGGTCCTGGGCTCAGAGCACGGGGGGTGCTGCCTCCCCTGCCCTGCCCTGCCCTCCCCCGCCCCAGCGCCACACGCAGCCAGCACCCACCTGCCCTCGCTCAGGGGCTCGGGGCCACTCGGTGATGCCCAGCGCCCGCCTTGTTCTGGGCACTTGCTGCCTCGCCGACTGCCTCTTCCTGCACGCCCCCTCTGGGCGTTGCGCAGGCGCCTCCTCCGGGAGCCTTCTCCCTGCTCTGGCTGGAGCCAGGCCGGGCCCTGGGGCCCTCAGAGCTGCTCTGGGAGCTGCCCAGGCTGCTGAAGGGCCGGCGCCCGCCACGAGGCTTTGGGGGCCTCCAGCGCTCGGCACCTTCTCACCGCTCGGCTCACTCTGTGCCTTCGCACTTGTTGTTCTCTTTGGGCTTCTCTCACTCTGCTTTCGCGCTTCTCTCTTTTTTCTCTTTTTTCACTTTCTTTTCTTTCACTTTTTTCTCTTTTTTTCACTCTTTCACTTTCTTTTTTCACTTTTTTCCACTCTTTTTTTCTCTTTTCTTTCACTTTTTTCTTTTTTTTCACTTTTTTTTTCACTCCTTTTTTCACTCTTTTACACTCTTTTTTCACTCCTTTTTAAATTTTTTTCCACTCTTTTTTCACTCCTTTTTTCACTCCTTTTTTAACTTTTTTTCCACTCTTTTTTCCACTATTTTTTTTCACAATTTTTTCCTTTTTTCTCTTTTTCACTTTCTTTTTTCACCTTTTTCCACTCTTTTTTCTCTTTTGTTTCAATTTTTTTCTCTTTCACTCTTTCTTCACTTTCTTTTTTTCACTTTTTTCCACTCTTTTTTCTTTTTTCCACTCTTTTTTCTCTTTTCACTTTTTATCTTTTTTCCACTCTTTCTTCACTTTCTTTTTTTCACTTTTTCCCACTCTTTTTTCTCCTTTTTCCACTCTTTTTTTCTCTTATCTTTCACTTTTTTCTCCTTTTCACTCTTTTTTCACTCCTTTTTTCACTTTTTTTTTACTTTTTTCCACTCTTTACTCTTTTTTCAAAATTTTTTCCACTTTTTTTCACTTTTTTCACTTTCTTTTTTTCACCTTTTTTCTCTTTTTTTCCACTCTTTTTTCTCTTTTCTTTCACTTTTTTCTTTTTTCATTTTCTTTCCACTCTTTTTTCTCTTTTCTTTCACTTTTTTCTTTTTTCACTTTCTTTCCACTCTTTTTTCTCTTTTCTTTCACTTTTTTCTTTTTTCACTTTCTTTTTTTCACTTTCTTTTTTTCACTTTTTTCCCCGTTTTTTCTTTTTTCCACTTTTTTCTTTTCTTTCACTTTTTTCTTTTTTTCACTCTTTTTTCTCTTTTCTTTCACTTTTTTCACATTCTTTTTTTCACTTTTTTCACATTCTTTTTTCACTTTTTTCCACTCTTTTTTTTCTTTTTCCACTCTTTTTTCTCTTTTCTTTCATTTTTTTCTCTTTTTTCACTCTTTTTTCACTTTCTTTTTTTCACTTTTTCCACTTTTTTCTTTTCTTTCACTTTTTTCACTCCTTTTTTCACTTTTATCTTTTTCCACTCTTTTTTCTTTTTTCACAATTTTTTCTTTTGTTCTCTTTTTTTCACTTTTCCACTCTTATTTCTTTTTTTACTTTTTTCACTCTTTTTTCACTCTTTTCACTCTTTTTCTCTCTTTTTCTTTTTCACTTTTTCACTCTGTTTTCACTTTTTTCACTTTCTTTTTTCACTGTTTTCCACTCTTGTTTTTTCGACTTTTATTTTCTTTTTCACTTTTTTTCACTTTTTTCATTTTTATTTCACTCTTTTCACTTTTTTCAGTCTTTTTTCCGCTTTTTTTCACTTTTTTTGTTGTTTTTTTTTCTCTTTTTTCCTCCTTTTTTTTTTTTCCCTCTTTTTTTTCCTCTTTTCTGTTTTTTCCGTTCCGGTTTTCCTTCCCCTTCCCGTGCTCTACAGGCGGCTCCCGGCAGCCTGGCTCCTCCGGAGCCCCCGCGCCCTCCTCCCGCGCCTCCTCCCCGCTCAGGAACACCGACTCCCCTCGCCTCCCGCTTTTCTCTCGGGGGGGGCGGGACGCCTCCTCCTCGCCGTTCTCGCCCGCAGAACGGGGGCCCCCAGCTGCCGCCCCTGCACGCTCGGGCGGGGACGAGCTGCGAGGTGGCGGCGCTTCGGCCGCTTTCAAGGGAGGGAAGGGGCCGCGGTGCAACAAGAATCGGCTGCGGGCAGCGGAGGGGCCGGTTGGGCGCGAGCCCCTTCCGTTCCGCCGCCTTCCAGCCCGGGGCCGCCCCGCGCCCCGCGCCCCCGCCGCGGCCCCGCCCACCACTCTGGGCGCTCCCGCATCCCCGCCGGGGCCGTCGCTGCCGCTGCCGCTGCCGCTGCCGCTGCCGCTGCCGCTGCCCCTGCCCCGCCGCTGCCGCTGCCCCGGCCCGGCGCTGCGCCCCCCCCGCCCGGCCCGGCAATGCCCCTGCCCCGACCCTGCCGGGCCCGGCAATGCCCCGACCCTGCCCCCCAGCCACCCCCGCCGCTGCCCCTGCCCCTGCCCCTGCCCCTGCCGGGCCCACCTCTCCCCCACCCCTCCCGCACGTCCCGGCTCTGCGCCCGCCCCGCCGCACCGAGCGAGCTGAGCCTCCGCCGCCGAAGCACGACTGGAGCCGATTGACAGTTGTGCCTGCGCATCCGCGTGCAAACGGGCGGCGCGTGGGCGGGGCCGCGCCTGCTCATTGGCTGCAGCGGCAGAGGAGGCGGGACCAGGCGGGGAGGGGCGGGGCCGCGGGGGCCGTTGAGGTGCCGGGGGGGAGGGGCGGAGCGGACCCGTTAAGCCGCGTGGGGGGGTGGTTTCCATTAAATGCCGGGGAGGGAGGGACAGTCCGGTCTCCCCGGTAAGCCCCGCAGTGCGGGACCCGGTCCCCGTCCAGCCCCGCGGCTGCCACTGCCCCCTCCACCTTGTTCGCTCCCCTCCGCCCCGGCCCCCGCTCAAATATTTGCCACAAGACCATGTTTATCCTTTACTGTCTTCTCCTGTCACTGTCACTGTCACCTGAAAACTAACCGCTCTGTTCAGTTCCCGGACTGCCCCGATCCCGCGGGAATTGCCCCGATCCCGCGGGAATTGCCCCCATCCGTGGGGAATTGTCTAGATCCCGTGGGAATTACCCGATCCCGCAGGGACTTGCCCTGATCCCACGGGGAATTGCCCCCATCCGTGGGGAATTGTCTAGATCCTGCGGGAATTACCTGATCCCGCGGGGAATTGGCCCAATCCTGCGGGAATTGCCTCCCGTGGGGAATTGCCCCGATCCTGCAGAAATTGCCCTCATCCGTGGGGAATTGTCTAGATCCTGTGGGAATTACCCGATCCCACAGGGACTTGCCCTGATCCCACGGGGAATTGCCCCGATCCTGCGGGAATTGCCTGCCATGGGGAATTTCCCCAATCTCGCGGGGAATTGCCCCCATCCCGCAGGGAATTGCCCCAATCCTGCAAGAATTGCCCTGATCCCGCAGGAAACTGCCCCCATCCCGTGGGGAATTGCCCCCATCCTGCGGGGAATTGTCCTGATCCTGCAGGAATTGCCCCCATCCGTGGGGAATTGCCCCGATCTCGCGGGGAACTGCCCCGATCCTGCGGGAATTGCCCCGATCCTGCAGGGAATTGCCCTGATTCCACGGGAATTGCCCCAATCCCGCAAGGAACTGCCCTGATCCTGCAGGAATTGCCCCCATCCCGCAGGGAATTGCCCCCATCCCACGGGGAATTGCCAAGGCAGTGGCAGGGAAACCACAGCGCACCTTTGGACACCAGGCACTGCCCGTGTGTTGGGGCAATGTTGTCTGGAGGAGCACGGGAAGCACTGCAGGCAGAGAAAGCCATCACATTCCCAAGCAGCGCCAACACCAACAAACGCCACTTCTTAAGGGAGCACCGAGGAGGATCCTGTATCCGGGCTGTCTCACACACACACAAACATCTACGTGGCAAAAGGCGCTCTGGCCGACACGTTGGCTCCCCGCTCCTAGCTCGGGGTGTACGACACCACCGGCCAAGGCCCACAGCCTCCTGCGCCTACGCTTTGGCTGCACCGACGCGGAGAGACTGAGGGAGTTGGGGTTGTTTAGCTTGGAAAAGGGGAGGCTGAGGGGAGACCTCATCACTGCCTGCAACTGCCTGAAAGGAGGCTGTGACGGGGTGGGTGCTGGGCTCTTCTCGCAGGTGACAGCGATGGGACGAGAGGAAGTGGCCACAAGTCGCGCCAGGGGAGGTTTAGACTGGACATTGGGAAGAATCTCTTCACTGAAAGAGTGGTCAGGGATTGGCACAGCTGCCCAGGGAGGTGCTGGAGCTTCAATCTGTATTCCATCCTCTCGACACCAAAGGTCTTTTTCCATGAGATTCTGAATTTTAAAAATATGTTCTTACTGTTCCTCTCAGTTATTTCAAACGCCTGCTTTTCTCTAAGAACAGTGTCTTAGGCTGTCTCATGGGCTTTGGTTAAATATGCATTTTACTCCTCCAACTTACTCATTAGGAAAACACTTCACCATTTCTAGTTCAGCAGTTCCTGAAGAGTGTGAATGCTCAGCTCCTCACAGGGAAGGCTCAAGGCAGCATCCCTCAGGGAGCCCTGAAAGGGAACTGGGAAAAGGCTGAAGGCAATTCCCATCCAACTTAAAAGTAGATGAACAGCAGCTAGGAGAGCAAAGGCTGCGTCCGCTAGCAGAACAAACTGAAACTAATCCAGCGTTGTACGTTGAGAACTCTGATTCTCCTTGGAGCATCTTCACATTTCTATTCAGCCTCCCAGACTGGAAAAGAAGAAGAAAACAGAGAGCATAACGCACACCCTCCAGGGGCCTCGACTAAGGCTGTCCTAGCGCCTCCAGCTTTGAAATACCAGATTTCACAATGTTCCTATGTCTTTCTCAGAGGTTTCTGCCATGCGATGTGTCCGGTGTCAGCTTTACTTGTGGCTGTACGGAAAGCGCCTGTATGGAAACCTGACTTCAAAGACAATCTTGGAAAACATGCATTTCTTTAAATACCCTCAGTCATTTTTCTAGGGAAAAAGGAAAACAGCAAGTTATATTCATTTGCAGACTTTCAAGTTCCATGAAGTCTGCCTGTTCCTAAAGTCAAGCAAAATGCTACGGTTATATTGACCATGAAAAGGGACACGGATCACCACTCGCTTTTGCATTTCATAAACAATCCCAAAACCTTCTTCCGAGAAAACACAGGTCTTAACTCCCAGTTCTCACGCACCAGGCTCAGTTATTCAGCAAAGGGTGCTAAACTAAAGACGGAGGATTCTCTGTGACACACACCTAACACAGATCCACAGGGTCCTTGCTTCCTACGACTCCCAAATTCAGGAAGTTTGCCTAATAATCCCTGCTTCCATCGGTGGAATTTGCTTGCCTGGTTATGGATCAAACATGCAGAGATCCCGCCAATACGCAAGGACGTACGGGAGTCACAGTCTGCAGGGAGTGCCAGAGCCTGTCACTGGCAAGGGGTGGCAGTGGTGGCAACAAGTGACAGGATGAGGAAATGGTCTCAAGTCGTGCCAGGGTGTGGAAGAGTTAAGACTGGGTATTAGGAAAAGTTACTTGACGGACAGTGTTGTTAACAGGCTGCCCGGGGCAGTGCTGGAGACCTGAAGTCTTCCCCAACCTAAACAAGTCTGTGGTTCCTTTACTCAGCGAAAACAGAGAAACTGCTGACTCATAAACTGCACACTGCCACTGTTCATGTGCCTTCAAAAAGCAAGTCATCCTCAAGTACCTGGAGAGCTTCTAAACCAAGGGCGAGACCAAAGGTCACAAGATCAGCAAGCCTGAGTGTTACTGCAGTGTTTGCTCATTTGACACCGGTTTGGAAAGGCTGGTTGTAAAAGCGGGGGGATTTCAGGGACGCAACGCGACTGCTTCAGGATAACCTTTTCATTTCATGAGCTTAATTTCCTGCAGTATAAAGTCACTTAAATAAAACAGAAAAGTAGACTTTCAATAGTTAGATCAAGAGGTGAGCTTCTCTCATCAGTGACAACTTTCTCCTCTGAAGAGCTAGGTTTATACAGAAGACTTTGTGTTGTTTTAATGAAAACAAAACTCCAAAAAATAAATACAGGACATATCTATTCTGCTTTCAAAAACAACCTCAAACACAAATTTCCTAGTTAGAAAAAATGTAGGGTCAGGGTCAGGGTCAGGGGGAACGGAGAAACCATGAAAATTACAAAATGGCTCTGTAACCTTGGAAAAAGCCGGCAAAAAGAGCTTTAGTGAAACACTGGAACTCCTGAAAGAAGGGAAACTGATGATGGAGGTGCAAGATGATCTTCAAAACAATCAAAATTCTTATTAGCAGATGCCAAGATCCTTCAGTGGGCAATAACATACAGCTCCTGTCCGTCCCCCAACCATTAGTGCTCATCTTAGATCAGACACCAACGGTGTCATTATCCTCCAAGTCAGAACACGCTCTAAGTTTTTCATTTCAGTAACAGAAGCAGCGCTACTCACTGAAAATCATGTTTGGTGGCTTTGGGTTTTGGTTTTAAAATTGTCATCTTTAAATGTAGGTGAAAATCAACACATTAAAATCTGCAGTTTTAAATACTCCAGAATTTAATCTGGCCTAATAATTTGCACTGCTCATCAGACACACAGTGACTCACAGGAATTACAAAAACAGAGACAGAAACAGAGACTATTTGCAAATACACTGCACATCAAAGACGAATATAAACCTTTACAGCTGTTTGGTTCTTATCATTTTATTCTTTGGGGACTCAGTTAAATGCACATTGTAATAACACTGTGATTTCTAGAAAGACGGTTCAACAACCCCTACGAGCTGCCAGGTAACTCCTGCAATTGCCAGCACGTTACCTGACGCACACAGGGCCCTCCTGACGTCTTCGCATTGCCCTGCAATAAGTTGCCTTCCCCTGTGCCCCACCTGAACACCCCGTACCCTGTTGGCGGGATGGAATTTAACACTGCTCTGACCACAAAAAGGCAAGAAAAGAAGGTAGCATGGCAAACTTCCCCCAAAGGCATTTCAGGCGTGAGGGGCAGGAATCACAGGCTGGCCAAGACCAGTATGAGAAGGCACAGGACACAGCCATGCTTTACCTTGCCACTGCCTTTCCACGAGCCTCTTTTCAGTAACAGTTTACATGAGAAACATCTTATCAAGTCTCCCTGTCAACAAAAAGCTTCGGCAACACTCCCAAAGAGAAACAGCTCTCAACTCATTTGGGCTACTGTCAGGATCTCCACAGAAACATCACTAGTACCATATTTGAAACCCTTCCCAGCTCACTCCATCCCTATGTCACCTGTTCCAGATTCATCAAATACAGGCTGGAAACCTAAAAAACAAAAAGGATTTTTTGCCACTCAGGGTAGCTCAGTCAAGAGAGCTTCGCACCTTGGAGAGAAGGCTAAAGCCAAACCTGAAATAAAGCCAGTTAACCTTGTTGGGCGATGGCTTATGAAGTGTCCTGAGGATTTTCCCATCGTGTTGTTGAGTGAAGACAGAGAAAGAGCTGCTGAGTGTGAGAACAGATAGTACAGATTCGTGTCACAATCACAGAAAGAGAAAGAGGGTATTGGAGTAAGTGTTTACCTGTGGCTTAAGCACGAAACGAAAACTGCGGGTTTGACATTTACGCAAGGACTAACTGTGCACGAACGCAGTTTTGCAACTCAGCCTCATGTATAATTCCATCTGTGACTGTGTATCTTTTAAATTGGAAAATGAGGAGCCCAGCGTCACGTTTAGCCTTAACAATTAAAGTCATGCACCGTACTTCTCCAGAGGTGCTGCGTAGCCATGAAGAGTACATTCCATAACTGTAGTTATAGAAGTAGTAAAAGAATTTATGAAGAAAAGGGGGGAACTGAAGAGGGGGTCTCTAGACTTAGAATTTTAGACTTCAGTTTTAAAAAGCAGAACCGATGAAGTAACTGCTCACAATAGAAGCCGATTATCTTTTAACAGAGGACACTGTTAACAGCAGACATTGTCCAGAACTACTGAAGCCTGATAAGAGCCGACAAGGACGAGCAGAATGTTTATTAGCAAGAGAGAAAGAGAAACCAAGATCAGCTCTGGTACGCAGAAGTGGCAAGAGGCAAAAAAGGCACCACTGAGCATGCGCAAAGCCGAAAGGTAAGAAGCTCAAACCTGAAGATGACTATTTACCTCATCCCCCGCGACCACCGAAGACCACCACCAGAGGACACTGCGCAAGCGTGACTGGGAGGAGACTTAATTTTAATAGGAAGTGGGGACAGGCGATGCACATGTCTAGGCGTATGGGGTAACCACGTGAATATCTACTATTTAACTGTATATAAACCGGGAGCAGTGGCTGATGAGTTGGGCACGTTTATGGCAGAAATATCTCCCGTGTCTCCAGCGAGCTGTATTGCTTAAAATTCCCCGTACCCGACAATAAAGCACCTCGCTGCTGAATTGGACTGGCAGAGTGGTCATTTATAACAGGAGGAAGGACCTTCCCTCTTGCTCTGGTAACACTGTCCTGTCAGTAGTTTAAATCAAATTTGCCCTTGATGCGGGACTTTAAGCCTTTGTATATTCTTACGAGCCAAACTGCAAGGAGTGGGGTTTCACAATGGAATTCTGTAGGAGCATCCGCTGATAAAGGAAAACTGGTCTAGGAGCATCTGCTGATAAGGAGATGCTTAGAACTTTTGCGCTGAGAAGGAGGAAGTTTCAAGCACCCTTGACAGGAAGGTCCAAGACCACAAGCAGGATGTCAACTGAGTCTGCAGCAAGGACCCTTGCATGACCACCACAAAGGGACACTGCACACGCACAAGAGGGATGAAACATATGTTAATGATGTCCTGGAACTGATCAACAAATGTAATGAATATGTATGTCCTTGGGCAAGAAATGCTGACCTGTCCTTTGTTCGGCGCGCAGGGTTTTCTGGAGCTATCCGACCTGCTGCCCACCGGTGTAATAAACATACCTGACTTCATAACTCTCTGCGAGTTGTGGGGGTCTTTATCCCGCAAGTCAATTTTGGCGAGCCAGCCAGGAGAACTTCTCTGCCTGACTGCAAAGTCGGGTGAGGAGAGGACGTCCTAGGCGCGCCCCGAGGATTACTCGGAGGACCTCCGACACTCATCCGGCTGCTGCAGGGGCAGACAAGGACTGGCAATAAGCGGAGCAGGTATGTGAATTGGGGGAAAATTAGAAAACACCTGCAGGGGAATTAGGGGAAGAACCTATAAGCCATGGGAGACGTCCTACGCAAAGGTGAGGAGTAGTAATGCGTGCCAAGACCCTATAAGTCGTGAGGTTCCATGCGTGGTGAGGCTTGCCAAGACCCTATAAGCCGTGGAGAGAAGTTCCATGCGTGGTGAGGCTTGCCAAGACCCTATAAGCCATGGAGAGAAGTTTCACACGTGGTGAGGAAGCAGGACTGCTCACCCCTGGCAAATAATAACCACGCGTGGTGAGGGTGTTCCCGAGATCCTATAAGTCGTGAGGGGATGGTGTGTGGGATAGCTATCATTTCCTATAGCTGTTGTAAGTGTTTGATACCGGTACCGTGTCTATTTTAACATCAGTAACAACGTGTTTTAATCCTATAAACCCGTGGGACTTTAAGGGAATGACAACTTGGGGTAGCAAAGGTGACAATTGCAATTTGTATCTTTGTAATAGCTATTAGCTGCAAAATGAGAATTTGGGGAGTGTGTTGAATGGAAGTGATTTTATTACAAAAGCGTGTGTGATGGTGTGATTGGGACATGTTGATTGAGACGCGCAACTGAGCGCGAAGCGAGAGTGGAGTTCTAATCCACAGTTCTGTTCTCCTGCGAGGGAAACCGCCGGAGAAGAACGAAGCGAAAGATTGTTTTAGGTTTTATTTTTGGTTAAAGAATCGGTGACAGGCTGACAGAGCCGAATGAGACAACGCTCCTTTGGTTGGTCGGACTTGAGCCGTGGGAATCTTTAACTAGGTTTGGAGAGCGAAGAGAGTATCGACCTTGGAGGAGCCTATTGGACCTTTGCCAATTGGTAGTGGCTCTGGATTGGGAACAGCTTATCCAAGCCTGCGTAAAGAGGTTTGTTTGAAAATCGAGATAGGGGCAGTAAGGACAAATTTGGAAGAGCCCCTCATACCCCTTGTTAGGGCCATATTCTGTCCCAGACAGGGGGGACTAAGAATTCAGGAACAAGGGTCATCTGCCTAGGGAACAGTGACAACTAAAAGGGGCAGTAAACTGAGTAAAGAACACCCTAGTTCAAGCCCCTTGGGTTGTATATTGAAACACTGGAATAAATCAGCAGGGCACGGAGGGATAGTGAGTAGAAAGAGAATGGTAAAATACTGTAATGAATGGTGGCCCCTGTATAAACTGGAAGACGAAGAGAAGTGGCCAGTAAATGGCACTTTAAATTATAATACCCTTTTACAGCTGACGTTGTTCTTGCGGAGGGAAAGAAAATGGGAGGAGTGCTCATATGCTGACCTTTTCTTCACCCTCCGGAATCACCCTGAATACCAGAGGTCTTGTGGCTTAAATCCTCCGCAGGACCCCATGGTGCTAGCTTTAGAGAAGGAAGCATTAAGAGATGGGAAAAGCAAGCTGAGGAGGTGTTGCTCTGCATGCACTATCGGGCAACGATGGGTGAACCCAGAGAAAGTTAGAAAAGTACAGAAGAAAGATTTGCCAGAATTTGAAAGGCCACCACCTGTAGTGACACGGAAAAGCTCTGGGGAATCAGACTCTGGCAGCGCCCCTGGAACACCTCTGGCGTCCCGTACTCGGGCCAAGAAGGAGGTGAGGACAGAAGTGATCCAAGCGCCCTTACGAGAGGCAGTGGGACCAGACAGGGGTGCCGTGATAATTAGGGTACCTTTTTCTTCATTCGATTTAGAATCACGGGAGAGAAAAGCAAAAAACTACAGGGCTGATCCTATGGGGGTAGCGAAGTATTTCCAGTACTTGGTTAGACAACATAATCCTGATTGGAACGAGATCCAACTAATGCTACATCATGTAACTGAAACTGAAAGACAGCTGATACTGGAAAAGGCTCAGGATATGGCTGAGGATCATCTTAAAGGGTTGGGGGAAGATGTAAAAGATCACTTCCCTTTGCAAGATCCTCATTGGGATCCCAACCGAAGCGCTCACATGCGACTGTTGGAGCAATATCAGGACTGGGTATCAAAAGGGATAGAAAGGGCTATCCCAAAAACTGGTAACTGGTCAGCACTGTACTCAATTAGACAGGGACCCAATGAAACTCCATCTGAATTCCTCGAAAAACTTCGGGATACAATGAGACGACAGACTCCCCTAGACCCTGAATCTGAGGTGGGGACTCAGCAGTTCGTCTCACTCTTTAGAGGACAATCAGCCGGGGATACCAGGAAGAAATTGCAGAAACTGGGAATGCCAGAGGGACGGAATTTAGAAAAAGTTCTTGACGAGGCGTGGAGAGTGTTTAGTAATCGGGAAGGAGATAAGGAGAAAAGACAGGAAGAAGATCCAAGAAGAGAGAGAGGGGCACTTGTAGCGGCCTTGCAACAAGGAGGGCTGGTAACTAACAGGGAAACAGGAGCTCTAAGGGGGGGCGGTCGAAGGCCCCCATTGAGATTAAATCAGTGTACTTGGTGCAAACGAACAGGACACTGGAGGAGAGAATGTCCCCTCCTGAGGCAGGGAGAGAGGAGAATTATAAACCCTCCCAGGACTCAAGCCTCGGTAGGTGAAGACTGAAGGGGACCAGGGGAATCTACTCTAGCGGATCCCTTGGTGACACTGAAGCTCGGGAAGCAGCAACAAGGGGTGGAGTTTTTAACAGACACTGGAGCAACATTTTCAGTCTTAAACCAGGCCCTAACACCTAGGGGCAATGATTTTGTAACGGTGAAGGGGGCCTCTGGCCCAAGCGAAAAGGCATATTTCCTCCAGCCTTTGAGATTTAAATTGGGAAAACAATTGGGAATACATAAATTCCTCTATATGCCAAATTCACCAAAGCCCTTGTTGGGACGAGATTTATTGGAAAAATTAGGAGCAGAAATAAGGTTTGGGGAAGAAGGAATAGAGTTTAAGGTGGGTGATGATCAACTAATTGAGCTCTTAAGTTTGGCCTTGATAAGCCCCTCTGAAAAGGCAGAGGTGCCTGGGGAGATTCGGGACCAAATACATCCAGAGGTCTGGGTCACTGAAATACCTGGTAGAGCAAAAACAGCCGTACCAATAGTAGTTAAAATCAAACCAGGAACTAAGCCAGTGAAAATAAAGCAATATCCTTTGAGGTTAGAGGATAGGCAAGGGAGCCGTCCAATCATAGAGCGGTTTTTGAAACATGGATTACTAATAGAATGTGAGTCGGAGTATAATACTCCTATATTACCGGTAAAGAAGCCGGATGGAAAGTATAGAATAGTCCAGGATCTCAGGGCCATCAACAGAATAGCTGAGGACATCTACCCTGTGGTGGCCAATCCAGGTACATTGCTGACTAAACTGAAACCTGAACTGGCTTGGTTTACCCTTCTGGATTTAAAGGATGCCTTCTTCTGCTTACCTGTAAGCCCAGAGAGCCAACTGTTATTTGCCTTTGAGTGGGAAAACCCTGATTCTGGGAGGAGAACACAGCTAACGTGGACTGTACTTCCACAGGGCTTTAAGAACAGCCCTACCCTCTTTTGCAACCAACTGGCAAAGGATTTGGAACAATGGGACTGGCTGCCTGGAGGGGGGACTGTGTTACAGTACGTGGACGATCTCCTCACAGCCACTGAAACAAAGGAGCAGAATATAGCTTGGACAGGGAGTTTATTGAATTTTCTTGGGCTGAATGGTTACCGAGTCTCTCCACAGAAAGCTCCAACAGCCCAGCGAAGGGTTACATATCTAGGATATGAAATCACAGCCGGCGAACGGACACTGGGGACAGCAAGGAAGGAAGCTATCTGTCAGGCTCCCAAGCCACAGACAGTTAAGGAGCTTCGAACCTTCTTGGGGATGACAGGTTGGTGTCATCTATGGATCTACAACTAGGGACTCCTGGTAAGACCCCTTTATGAACTTCTTAAAACCAGCTCAAAGGACCTTACCTGGAATGGAGGAGCCGAGCAGGCTTTCTACAACTTAAAACGAGAACTCATGCGGGCACCAGCCTTGGGGCTACCAGACCCCACAAAACCTTTCTGGCTCTTCTCCCATGAGAAGCAGGGCATTGCTTTGGGGATTTTGGCCCAAAGCCTTGGCCCAGACCAAAGAGCCGTAGCATACTTCTCCAGACAACGGGACCAAGTAAGCAAGGGATGGCCGAGTTGCCTCAGAGCGGTAGGTGCGGTCGCAACTAACATCCAGGAGGCCCGCAAATTCACCATGGGCCAAAAGATGACTGTATTGGTATCACATACCGTCTCTGCCGTGTTGGAGGCAAAAGGGGGACGTTGGCTGTCCCCACAAAGATTCCTGAAATACCAAGCCGTTACGGTAGAGCAAGGTGATGTCGAAATAATGGTGACTAACATTGTCAATCCAGCATCTTTTCTCAGTGGAGCAACAGGAGAGCCTGTAACCCATGACTGCCTGGAGACAACTGAAGCAGTGTATTCGAGTCGGCCGGATTTAAAGGAACAACCACTAAAGGACGCCGAAGCCACATGGTATGCAGACGGTAGCAGTTATGTTCGGCAAGGCCAACGGAAGGCTGGTTGTGCACTAACTACTACTGACCAGGTAATAGAGGCCCAGGCTCTTCCCGCTAACACGGCAGCCCCAAAAGGCAGAAATCATAGCTCTGACCCGAGCTTTACAGTTGGCAAAAGGGAAAAAGATCAACATTTGGACTGATTCTAAATATGCTTTTGGGGTGGTTCATGCTCATGGAGCAGTCTGGAAGGAAAGGGGACTTTTGTCCACACAAGGAAAACACATAAAACGTGCTGACAAAATACTTCAATTATTGGAAGCAATTCAGCTACCGGAAAAGGTGGCCGTCATGCATTGTAAATCTCATCAAAAGGGAACTACGGACCAAGAGATTGGTAACTCCGTGGCAGACCGTGAAGCCAGGAGAGCAGCAGAGGAAACTGTAACAGAAGGACAATCTTTAATTCCAGACGGTAAAATCCAAATTGATCAAGTTCCTAAATAGACAAAGGAGGATTTGAAACAGATTAAGGATCTAAATGGGAAAGAGAGTGAAAATGGATGGGGTAGCACACCACAAGGGAAAGTTATAATTCCTAGTACTATACTCTGGGCAGTAATTACAGGCGAACATAGGAAAACACATTGGGGAGCCGAAGCTTTACAGAAATATCTGAGCAAAAGTATGATCGCTCGGAATTTATACACTACTGTTAAGCAGGTAACACAACGCTGTGAGAGTTGCCTACAAAACAATCCCCAGGTTATGCGAAAAACTGAACTGGGACAGACTGGGAGAGGAAATCTCCCTGGGCAGTGGTGGCAAATTGACTTTTCAGAACTCCCTAGGAAAGGGGGGTAGAGGTACATATTGGTACTAACAGACACCTTCTCAGGATGGCCAGAAGCATTCCCGTGCCGAACGAACAAAGCCAGAGCAGTGACTAAGGCTTTATTACAAGAAATAATCCCAAGGTTTGGGGTTCCAGCTGTAATATCCTCAGATAGAGGCCCTCATTTTGTGGCCAAAGTAACACAGGGAGTTCGCAGGCTTTTGGGAATAGACTGGCAACTCCATACACCTTAGAGACCACAAGCGAGTGGTCAGGTGGAAAAGATGAACCACCTTCTCAAATTACAGATTGTAAAATTAGGCCAAGAAGACGGATTAACATGGCCTCAGTCACTCCCCCTAGCTCTGTTACCAATTAGAACTAAGCCGAAGGCTAAAGAGGGATTAAGTCCTTTTGAAATGCTGGATGGGAGACCCTATACGGTTCAGGCCGGAACATCGGCACAAGTTGGGACTGAAGTGCTAACTGACTATGTGATAAGTTTACAGAAACAACTGAGAAAAACAGAGAAGGTAGTCATGGGAACTCGTGCCCGGGGCCTTGATGGACCAATACATAACACAGCACCAGGCGACTACGTATACGTTAGATCTCTTTCAGATTCACCGCTAGAGCCAAAGTGGGACGGACCATTTCAAGTTCTACTAACAACGTACACAGCTACCAAGATAAAGGAACAAGCATCATGGATACATCACACCAGGGTGAAGAAAGCTCCTGAACAATGCTGGGAGTCAACGGAAACCGGACCTCTGAAACTTCGACTCAGGCAATGTGGTGGTGGGGGAAAACCTAGATTAGGACTTCAAAATGATCAGGGGAGAATTTGAACTGTTAATATATTTCTGTATCTCTTCTCTTGCCCGCAACCAAGAGCCTAATGCCTGGCCTTGGAATCACGCTCTGAAAGGCCACACTAGAATAAGGGAAAGTGTGGACCCAAAACCAAAGCTGGCTATAGCGATTCTCCACAGGAACACAACGTATCGGAGAACTGACCGGGGCTGGGATGATAAGGACAGAGTTGCCCGGGTATGGGGAAGAATGGGAGATGAGATAAAAGTGGGGTGTAGAATTTACCATGAAGATAAAACCGTAACCTCGGGAGGCACCTATGTTGCTGTGGAAAAGATAGGTGGACATTCACCTAGAGTAGGAACTCCCTGTCCAAAAGGTTAAAGTGTTGGCATAAGTTTACGTTAACCGGGCCAGTCTTTGTGGTGTGCCTGGGGCAGGAATCTAAAGGAAAGGATTTGGTCTATACGCCTAAAATGGACATAACACTGCCACCGTCTTCACCTCCTACCACACCGGTTACCACCAAACCAATAGTTGTATCTGATCCAAACGTTTTTGGAATAGGACCTTATGTAGTTACGAATATAGGGCAACAGCAGTTGCTGTACAATCCAGACTGGTCTCCCAAACATGTTGAACTGTTGACGCAAAATAATATTTCCGAAGTTCAGCCGAATTGCTCTCCCTTCCTGGGAGCCTCTTTTGAGGGATGGACAACCTGGCTGAGGAAACGGAGACCTTTTGAGAAAAGAACACAGAGAGATCTAACTGGTGTTTTAGGAACGGGATTGGGAGTTTTAAATAGTATTGATTCAGAGGTATTAATGAACAAGTTAGCCACTACTTCTAGTGATCTGGCGAAATTACAACAGCCCCTGCGATCTTCCCTATCAGCTCTGGGAACAAATCAATGGCTGTTATCAAAGGTATTACCAAAATGGGAAGAAGTAAATATAAAGGACCGTGAATTGATCATAAGTGCCCTCGGTATGGTCCAAAATAACCTTTCTTTGGCTCTTAGTTGCATTCAGGCAGCTATGGATGCAGTCGGTAGCTGCCTCGATCATAAGGGAGGGTGAGGAAGGTACTTTCCCCACCAAAATTTGGAAGATCGTTTGGGACAGTGCCTCTGACTTTGAGAGAGAACTCCAATCCTGGTGGAACCTGGCTAAAGCCAAACCTGAAATAAAGCCAGTTAACCTTGTTGGGCGATGGCTTATGAAGTGTCCTGAGGATTTTCCCATCATGTTGTTGAGTGAAGACAGAGAAAGAGCTGCTGAGTGTGAGAACAGATAGTACAGATTCGTGTCACAATCACAGAAAGAGAAAGAGGGTATTGGAGTAAGTGTTTACCTGTGGCTTAAGCACGAAACGAAAACTGCGGGTTTGACATTTACGCAAGGCTTAACTGTGCACGAACGCAGTTTTGCAACTCAGCCTCATGTATAATTCCATCTGTGACTGTGTATCTTTTAAATTGGAAAATGAGGAGCCCAGTGTCACGTTTAGCCTTAACAATTAAAGTCATGCACCGTACTTCTCCAGAGGTGCTGCGTAGCCAGAAAGAGTACATTCCATAACTGTAGTTATAGAAGTAGTAAAAGAATTTATGAAGAAAAGGGGGGGAACTGAAGAGGGGGTCTCTAGACTTAGAATTTTAGACTTCAGTTTTAAAAAGCAGAACCGATGAAGTAACTGCTCACAACAGAAGCCGATTAGCTTTTAACAGAGGACACTGTTAACAGCAGACATTGTCCAGAACTACTGAAGCCTGGTAAGAGCCGACAAGGACGAGCAGAATGTTTATTATGAGAAACCAAGATCAGCTCTGGTACGCAGAAGTGGCAAGAGGCAAAAAAGGCACCACTGAGCATGCGCAAAGCCGAAAGGTAAGAAGCTCAAACCTGAAGATGACTATTTACCTCATCCCCCGCGACCACCGAAGACCACCACCAGAGGACACTGCGCAAGCGTGACTGGGAGGAGACTTAATTTTAATACAAAGTGGGGACAGGTGATGCACATGTCTAGGCGTATGGGGTAACCACGTGAATATCTACTATTTAACTGTATATAAACCGGGAGCAGTGGCTGATGAGTTGGGCACATTTATGGCAGAAATATTTCCCGTGTCTCCAGCGCGCTGTATTGCTTAAAATTCCCTGTACCCGACAATAAAGCACCTCGCTGCTGAATTGGACTGGCAGAGTGGTCATTTATAACAGGAGGAAGGACCTTCCCTCTTGCTCTGGTAACACCTTCCTCTCAGTAGTTTAAATCAAATTTCTACCAAGCTGTCACCAAAGGCTGCCCTGAACTGACTCACCGTAACGATGTTGAAGTAATTGTTTGCATGATTAAAGGAAATTGTAACTAGGAGATGAAGGCTGATGGGGTCACAGTGAGGATCGATAATTGATATAAGGAATATGGAATATACTTATGTATTGCTTATCTAATAGATGTAAAGGGTTTGAGTTGAAAAGGAGTTTTGGGGATTTTTAGGTTTTAGGGCTACAGGGTAGGACAAGATTTCGTTAGCTAAGTAAAAACTGTAGCTATGTGCATAATAGAATATTCAAAGAATAACATATTGTCTGAAATCCCTGAAGCAAGAACCTTTGGGGAACAGTTCTGATAAATGGGTACAGCCTGCCTTAAGGACCGGTTAAAATTGGCTCAGAGGTCTGAAGGAAGCCAAGGAATGACTGAGTCTGCGCAAGACTAAAAGGTAAAACTTCAACCTTGAAGATGACCACTTCATCCTCACCACCACCAACGACCACCACCAGGAGGCACCGCGCAAGCGCAACGGGGAGCAGACTTCATTTGAATACGAAGCGGGGACAGGTGATGCATATGGACAGGCGTATTGGGAAATCACAGGAATATGTAACATTTTACTGCATTTAAACTGGGATGAGCTGCTGGAAGGGTGGGCACGTTGGTGGAGGAGAGATCCCTCGCATCGCCAGTGCTGAATAAAGCACCTACGTAATCATTCTATGGTTATGTGGTTTGGAACGCTCACAACGGCAATCCCTGCCTGTGCCCTGGCTGCCAGCAGTGCCTGCCTACAGCCAAGGTCAAGTCTGGCTGCTCTCTCCTGAGTTTTTGCCATAGGGCAGAGTCCCAGCGCTCAACTGTACAGCATAAGAAACCAAGGGAAGTAACTTCACAGAGCACAGAGGTCAATTTTGCCGTGCAAAGGGAAGTGATTGATGCCCAATACTCAGTCACAAAAGTTTCTTTGTGTCTCTTGGGAGGTCAGGTGAGATATTGTGATCACAAAGTTCACCTCAGTGGTGTTTTCCATGGGAACTGCTCGGAGAGGCTAAAATTACAAGAAAGAGTTACACTAAGAAAATCTGTCCGTAGAATTTCTATAGATTTTATGTTTTCCTTTCATTACGACAGTTTCACTACTTCATAGCTTACCCTTTCATCAGCAATGACCTCAATGTTTTGCTGCACTTGGACTAAAAATCTTCAGAAGGTTCGAGCAGAGACAGTCTCAAGTGTGGAGGACAAACACACTCTTGCCTTTAATAACAGAAGATCAGTATTTTCCCGGGGTACAGCAAACAGCAGAGTGAAGGACAAAAAGGAGATTATAATCTCTTCCTGCTTTACATGCTCTGATGCCTCCAGCAAAGTGGACACCCAAACTGAACCCTCCGTCTCCGCCCATTGTCCCAGTTTGTACCTGAGGAGTAGCCCTGGGGAGGAAACAATGAGGCACATTAAATGGCCCGTTAGCTGGCCTTTAGACAAATAAAGAAGTTTAATCAGTGCATTTACCTGCAGGCTCCCGGGCTCCACTGCTTCCGTAGCACAGAGGGGCCCAAATTCCCCGCCCAATCACCCTTTCCCAAGGTAAACCCGTCCCGCACGGCAGCACTTCCACTCTTAACTCTCTCTTTGGACAAAGATTATGCTTTTCCACTGACATCAGGAAAGCGCTTTTGATCTCAAATGGTTTCTTAATTTTCAAAGGACACGGGAAGAAGGTTAAGATTGCAAAGGGAATCGAAACAAATTACAGGGTGCCGCTGTTCATGTGAAGTCTCCCTAAAGGTTACAATGCGGCTGTCTCTGCCTTTGCCAGAGAAAGGTTTCTCTCACACAAAGTTTGCTACATGACACTGACAAATCACTCCTGTTCCAGCACAGCACCTCCGGCACCAGTCTAATAAAACCTCTCCCCTATTCCTCTTCCAGTTGAAAGAAGCCACACGGATGACAACAGTTTTGTCACTATAAAAGTGCTGGCAGCAGGAAGTCTAACACAGGGCCAGTGTGAGACAGGATCACCAAGACACATCCATAGCATAAACTTGCCCCGTGCTTCAGGAATCCCTAACCAGGCTAAGAGGGAGCCAAAAAACAAGGGATCTCAGCGTTAGCATTACACCTCCAGACCCTATCAACAGGCTGTCGACTTAAATACCCACCAGGAGTTTCTAGCACTTCCTGCCGACTGGGGCACTGAAAAATTCCCAGGTATACAGCTAGCAGATTAAAAAATGAAAAATGACACAAATACAATTCCAGATCATGAGTTGTACTTGAGAAGTAACTTTCTTCATTGCTAGTGAAATCACACTTCAAGGACCTCTTCCATACTCTATCTTTGTTTCACATATTATGACCTGTAGTAACAATTTTCTTCACAACACCGCTCACAGGTCTATTGTCTTTGTCTTGCAATGGACACTCTTAGGTGTAATTCAGCTCTACTGTGCTTTTCAAATGTTGAAGTGATAAATCGAGTGAAGGGGAAAGATGTCGATGACACAACCCAACTCCTTCAAAACCAAACCTGACTAGCAGAAGAGAAGGAAAGAGACCAGGCTAACAAGATGATACTCAATTACTCGTTGAAAACTGACCACTTAAGAAAGGTACTTGACCACTTAGATCTCTTCCCAGGAAAACAAAAGAAATTACTTTCTCTTATGTGTGCCTGGTTGGAACACACTGAAAACATTACTTTTTCCAGCGTATACAGAAGCACCTTGCATGGCTCCTTTCTGATGTTATACTGAGGATAGAGAGGAAGTAACAAAGCACCCTGAATATGCTGGACGTGCCATTACCCTGACCTTGTAGACACAGAATCGAATAGACAAGCAAGGATCTCGGTTTCCACAGAGCTGAGAATACAAAGCCCGAGAATTCACTGCAATCTGACAATTTTTCAGTAAAATCCTTGGTGGCTACCTAGCTTTAAAATCTGCCTTAGTCACAATCTGTGAGACTTACAAAATAAGATGTGATGCCAAAACCAGAAAGTAATAGAAAAATTATCAACAGTCGAAACCCAACAGAAGGAGTATTGCTAAAAATTCAAAAGCGTGTAAACCAAGTCAATTAAGCCCATGTGCTGGAAACCTAACAGGTTAAAAAGATACATAGGATGCTTAAACATGGTTACAGAATCCACATCCAAGATCGGTACGTGGCAGGAGCTGGGCTACACTCAGGTACAAGCCAGTAGGGATCACTGAGCGGGAAAAACACTACTACAAGGACAACCAGAACCTCTTAGCAGGCACACACTTCACCCACTGAAGTGTGTGCTCTGATGGAGCCCCCTACTGCACCCTTAAGTCCCCCCATGGAGACTGTTATGGAGCCCCTAGAGCACCCTTGATATTCCCCTATGGAGCCTCCTATACAGCCCCTACTGCCCCCCTTATGTCCCCCCATGGAGACTCTTATAGAGCTCCTACAGCCCTGTTCATTCCCCACTATGCAGTCTCCTATAGAGCCCCTACTGCGCCCCTTATGTCCCCCCATGGAGACTCTTATAGAGCCCCTGCTGCGCCCTTAAGTCCCTCCATGGAGACTCTTACAGAGCCCCCACAGCGCCCTTCATTCCCCCCTATGGAGACTCATATAGAGCCCCTTCTGCGCCCCTTAAGTCGCCCCTGGTGACACTTACTGGCTGGAGTGCTCTCCGAAGCAGCACCAGGGTAGTGCTGCACTCCTGCACCACGTCTCAGGCCTTCTCCCTCTTGGGGCAGGTGTACCTGCCACAGACACACTGCAAAAGAGACGCAAGAAAACACAATTACAGTCCTAGAAATGAACGTTTTATTTGCGTTCTGGTAATTTACGTATTTTCCTCTATGGATAAACCTTTGGGATATAGTTGCCGCTGTTATTGCTACTACTACTTCTGATACTACTGTTACTACGACTACCATTATTATTATTATTATTATTATTATTATAATATTTTAGTGCTGGAATGCTTCTTTTCCAAAAAGACACCAGGTGTTCTCAGGCCTATGCTGACAGACTATGCGAGACCACTCAGGGGCTGCAGTGAGAAAAGTCAAAGTGCCTGGGGAGACACCATTGATGTTGCTCAGAACAGGCCTGCAAATCTTCCCTAGAATTTACAGATTGAACGCTCGCTCTCAAAGGAGACTCTCCTTGCCTCCACAGAGTCCGTGCCAACTGGCACGGCTGGGGTGGGCCAACCTCGTACAAGGAGTGCAGCGACGACTCAAATAGTCCCCAAGGGATTAAGCAAATGTCAGGGCACCACGGCTCCTGGGGTCCCTCGTTGAATCTTTCCCTGTCAGAAAGATGTGTCTTTGTCCCAGTCTCTTATGTCAACATGTTTAACTAAAGTCAGGTACATAAATCCATAGGTAGGTGCTCACCTGCTTTCTACAAGTGTCAGCACAATTCCAACAGGGATCCCAGTACAGCAGACTCTCTTCAGCTGCAGAAATGCATCTTCTCCACAGCAGAAGGGGGCTTTCTAAATGAAGTAAACATAATGAAATGATCAGCAAGGAAACGGCCACGCATTTTATGCAGAATTATTATAGGCCAAAGTTGTCACCACGGGACTTTTTTATTATTTGAGATTAAAATGCAAGGGAGCGCGCAGCATCATCCAAAATGGCACGACAGCCTGGCAAGTGAGCCTGAACCGACTGTTCTTCCTGTTGCGTGTGTATTCCCTTCTGTACCAGCATTGTCCTACATTCAAGCTCAGGTAAATACTATGTTTATTAGTTTATAAACAAATTCTCTTTATTATTTTATTTGTAGTTGGCCTAACAAAGGGAAAAGCGGAAGCTAGAAACCGGTGCCATCAGATACCTGGAAGGGAACAGGTATGCACAGCCAAAATAGTCTGGGAGGGATCAGAAACCAAGAGGCAGGTGACATCAAGTTCCCTCTAGGTTTCAGCGCCTTTGGAGTACAACGAAGGAAACGTTTTCTCAAACTTGCTGATTTTGCATATTCATTATCTTTCCAACTGCATTCTCACCAGCGGTTATGTGCTTTTTCCAAACGTATCTTACTGCTGGAAATGAAACGGGAGGGACAAACTGGCACCTTCATGAAAATTACCTGAATTTGTGGACACCTACAAGGCTTTGGAAGTGGACTAAGTTAGAGATCATTTTAAAGATTGGCCAAAACAAGCAGACACCTACTTACAAACAGAGTCGGAGGCAAATGACTTGTGAGTGAAAGATCTTCATGGACGTTTTTCAGTTCACAACTTAAAGCAGCATCTTCTGCTGATCCACAGAAGAACACTGGACTGGTACACAAAGGAGTCACTTGCAGAGGCCCAAACTGGTCGCTACATGAAACTAGCAGCAGGCTAACAGACATCTTGGTTTTCCTCTGTTGCTACATACCTCTTAAAAGTCACAAGAGGCAAGATTTTCAAAAGCTTGCAGAAACTTGAGCTAGATGGACCTTTAGGTGTCAAACCTTGGGTACCTTGAAGGACACATCAGGCTCGTCTTCAAGGTGTGGCCCTCAGGAACTTTGCCAGACCATTTAAAGGATATTTCAAGCTGGAGACGCACCAGACCGCTAGCTTCTCTGGAGAAGCCGTGTTTTAACCGCTGTGTGAGAGGCACCGGAAACACTGGGGAACACAACAGAGTCATTTTAGCTTTGCGGAGTGCTTGCAAGTCTAGTGTTACCCATAAATTTGGTGTTGGCAGTTAATGAAACTCTACTAACGAGTAACAGAGACGTGCCTGTTATGTCACCTTGAAACTGCATACACGCTACCGCGCCATTTCACACACACGCATACACTCCAGTACACTTAACTACTATAAATGCATCTTCCACATGCACAGAATAGTTAAACATTTCAGAATGATAAGCAAGATAACAGAACAGTATCAGCATTTCAGTTACAAAGGGTACACGCTTTCAGTTTCACCCAGCAACTTTTATAACAATGCTTTCTGAAGGTGAGATGCTTTATACAATACAGACCAAATTTTTAGTTGGTCCTTGCTGTCCTGTAAGAGCACTTTAACATAAAACCTCCTAGATTTGCCAAGAGATATTACGTGTGTAATAATCAGTTTCCATCCAGTTTTGCAGGCATGCCTGTAATTGTGGAGAACGTTTTTAGGCACCTCAGAATTGAACCAAAGTTCAAACAAATTGCTTTTCAGTTACGCACACCGAAGAAGACCCTCTTCAGTGAAAATACCTAAACAAGAGCAAGGCTGTACCAGAAGACAAAATTAGCCTCCCATCTTGTCACTTCTCTTCAAACATTGTTTCTATTGAAATGTATACTCATCTGAAGTGTCTGAACATTTCTTGTGTTTATTTCTTAGTTTATTTTAAGAGCACACAAATATCACCTTTGAACCAGCTCTTTTCCCTTTGAAGTCAAATTGTATTTAGCAGTTTACTTTGTGTAACAGTTACTCTTTTCTTTGGTCCAAGAAACAAAAAATGGAAGAAGTCATCTTTCAGATTTGTGTAGTCGCCTCTGTGATTTTTAACCCAGTTGAAATGAAGGTCTGTTACCAAAAAAAAAAAAAAACAACCCCCAAAAATCACTCAAACCTCAGACACCAAGAAATTTACCCAGATTGATTTCTCTCCCAAATCGATGTTCAATACAGCATGAGATTTTATTGATGTACGCTGTAACGTGCTCCTTTTTCAAAGAAATCACCGGCAGTGAAGACTGAAACTCAGCACATGGACCTGATGCCAAATATCAAGCAACTAGGGAATACTAAAGAGAGATCTCAAAGGCATTAAATCAATCGTAGAAAAGATTTTAAAGATCATGAAAAAAATCTGAAGTTGTTTACAAGGATTTGAAATGAATTTATTATTTATATCCATTATTAAAAATGCTCTAACACTTGTTTGCCAACAACAAAGATTTCAGCAAACTAACAATGCACACACACAGTTCAGGACACGTCTGATAACGTTAGAGAAATTACGTAAACTTTTTTTTTTGTCAGGCAACAGCTTCGGATTAATAATTTGGGAAGTAGTATTTTTGATGAAAATGCTTATCTGTCTCTACTCACACTACATTCTACAAATTGCATACTTTACATATGGAAAACGTTATCTTCATAAAGCCAAGGTTTAGCCTACGCAACAGATTTTAGACAGATGCCGATAAAAACAGCATATCCCCAGCTCCTATTGCATACTCATATCTCAGCACATTCCCCGTCCCCACGGACTGTCAGCAGCAGGAGGCAGGGAAAACGGTCAGAAGGAAGGGAAAGGTCTTCAATTTTATGTCCTGAAAGCTGAACAAACAACGCTTAATACACCATGACTGATGTTTGCAATCTATTTCGGCCTGGGTTAAAAAGCTTTACGAATTACTTCATGAAATAATTAATACATTTTTTGAAACAACTCAATACACATGAAATCTGAGGCGCTTCCTGGTGCACAACACAGTGCTAATCCTGTGAAGGCTGTGAAATTCTTCTCATAGCAACGAGGTCTGGAGGATGAAATTGCCTGGCATCATTTAGATCGGCGGTCAGTGACACAACACACAGCTTGCGCCAACCTCACAGTATTCTTGAAGGTACCAAGCTCTTAAAGAATAAGTTAATCTCCAACACAGGAGGGAGAATTAGCTCTTTAGCACTGAATTAAATAAAATATGGGACTACTTCTTTATTCCTTCATTTTTTTAATCATGGGAGGGTATGCTCTGCAGGCAAAGGGGAGTCTGATCAGCCAACTGGCAATAAAATTCATAGTCAGAATTTCCATTGAAAATTCTCTCATGTTTGGGGGCAATGCTGTTCCAGTTTTGATTTGGATTTCACAAGACATGTAGATCTTATAGGTAAACTTAGGTCAAGCCAAAAAATAAAATATTATATTTTATGGGCCCTCTATTTTTTCTAAGATACTCTGTAGCGGGGAGCGTGTCCCAATGATTCCAAAGCAACCAACCAGGCCTGAAAATGTATGCCTCGAAGTTGGAAATCTCTGGTAAATATGCATCAGGTTAGAGAGGCAATTCTTCTGCGTTGGGGAAACTGGGGGTCCTCCCAGCTCTGCAAAACCCCACCAAAAAAATACATGACACTTACTCATACACCTCTTGGTTTCTCAGCCTGGAACTTGCAGGAAAAATACAGCCTTTATAAGACAACTTAGATGTGAAAGTTAACAACCAGGAGACCAGCGGGTAGGCAAAGGCCCCTAGTAGGAAATTCTGCCCGTTTCCCATTCCGCTGGGTCTCCTCATCTTTGAGACAAACTTGATCTACTGACATACCTCTGGAGAAAAATCATTCTGGTGTTTAAGTTTCACTTGGGAAGAAGCCAGAGAAGTTAACGGCTTTCAGCTGAAACTGCTCTGCCTTCATCCTCTACCCTGCCACTGTAAGAGAGGTTGAAATCTCTCTCTGGGGCCATTAGGGATATCGAAAACACCGGCAAATAAACTCTCTACTACTCCGTCGGGAGTCTCAGAAAGCAACCACCCTTTATTACAGTGCTGGATGCACGGAGGAATAATTCCATCCATCATGCGGAACGAGAGAAGACTTAAGTTACAGAATGTATTTCCCACCCACATGCAGATGTATAACATTCCCCAGAAATCTTACGCTTATCCTATTACTTTCCAAGGACTAAATTTAACGTTATTATGAATTTCCCAACAGCCAAATCTCCACTAATTGGGGCCTTGAATTCTTTAGACAGAGAGAGAGACTAGGAACAAAGGTGATGACAGAAGACACATTCCTTAGCAGATCATACTTACAGAAGACTTCTCCTCTACACCATCTACAAGGAAGCTTTGCTTAAAGCATTTCTTGTAAGAGTTGAAACTTTTTTGAAGTACCAGGTAGGAACTACCAGCTCAAACACAGCGGAAGACAGGTGCGCTATTCCAACCAAGGGTTACGCAGTGGCTGCTGTTTCACAGCGTAACAGCAGCTTTCTGCAGCAGCTCAGTGCTTCTGCAGAGTGTGCCGTGCTGCAGCACTGTGCCATTCCATTTACCTGAAGCTTCTGGGTCTCAAGACACCTCTCTGACAAACAAGGAAAAAGATGAGCTCTTGAAGATCTATCAGGCAAAAAAAAAAGACTTCCTAACTAGTTTTGTGGTGTATTTCCCATAGAGCCATACATTCCAATTCTAGTTCTTTTCTTCAGATGAAGTGGGTTTGAGGCCCATAAATAGATGCCCCGATACAGCGTTGCCTTAGAATACCACTAAAACATGGCAGAAACTGCATTTCACAAACGCTGAATTACACTTATCTGAAACAACTTTGAATTTTAGAGCTGAAAATGTTCTATCCTTAAGAAAAACCAAGATGCTTCTATGAGTCCATGTGCTTTCCACTTCCCAGGAACGCTGCCTTAAAAAAACTATTGCCCTTATTTTACGATTACAAAGCAAGTAATCCTTGTCCTACAACTACTAGCAGGGTTTGGAAGCCATCTCCTACCTTACGTTGCTCTCAAAGTGAGCAAGAGGTCTACAATAACAAGCTTTAGCCTCTTTGCCTTTCATTTCTTTCTCTTCCCACGCTACCCAGGGTTGCAGGACCTTTTAATGCCCTCTCTCAACGGTGACGCAACCTCTCCTTCTCTCTTACCCACCTAGGTCAGTGCCACATCCTTTGACTATATAACAGTTTCATCAACATCCAACTGACGTGAAGTCTATTTATCACAACTGTACCACCCTTGAAACACAGTTCAGGCACACAGGAGAAAAACATTTAATCTTGGCGTTCAATGACCAACAAATCTGCCAACTTGAATGCAAATCAAGGCGTGGTCTTCACCTCCTCCCTACGCTACTACACGGTGACAGCCAAAACCTCACACCAAGATTTCAAAACATGAGTGCTCACTTAGAAGATACCTGGGCCTGTGAGAAGCGAGCAAAACCCCAGGCAGAGCAGAGCAGGAGGGGGAACAAACCAGTTGGATATGGGCCACGGCCTGTCAAAGCGGCCTGGAACATCTGTGTTTCAAGCTGACACACTCGCACGCTGCACAAACTCTGTTGCCCTTAGCAGGGTACAGTTTACAAACACAGAACATCTAAATCTGCCCATCTCACAACAAGGAGGACTGACACAAAGAGTGTGGCCAGCAGGACTAGGGAAATGTATTCGGCGCTGGGGACGCCGCACCTCAAATCCTGGGCTCAGTTTGGGGGCCCTCACTACAAGAAAGACACTGAGGGGCTGCAGCGTGTCCAGACAAGAGCTACAAGGCTGGGGAAGGGTCTGGAGCACTGAGGAGGGGCTGAGGGAAGGGAGGTGGTTTAGTCTGGAGGAGGCCGAGGGGACACCTTATCACTCTCTACAATTACCTGAAAGGGGATTGTAAAGAGGAGGGCGTTGGTCTCTTCTCCCAAGGAACAAGTGACAGGATCAGAGGAAATGGCTCAAGTTGCCCCAGGGAAGGTTTAAACCAGATATTAGACATTAAACCCTCCCTGGTTTAAACACTTCCCCACAAGGCTTGTCAGGCATTGCAACAGGCTGCGTGGGGAAGCGCTTGAGTCGCCATCCCTGAGGCATTTAAAAGACGGGTAGGGGTCGTGCTTGGGGACACGGTTTACTGGTGGACTTGGCAGCGTTGGACTCAATGACCTTAAAGGTCTTTTCCAAACTAAATGACTCTGCGATTCCGAGTCTGTCCCGCAGCAGAAAGAAAACAGCACCCAGCAGGCAGCCCACCCTGCCTCCTCGGCTGCTCTGTCATCACCGCTCACTCCTGGAGTCTGATTATACCTAAAAAGCTGCCCCCTATTTATTAGACACACGGTTAGCATTGCTTTACACTGAAGAACTTGTGACCAGAGAAGGGCCAGGCAATCGAGCCAGGACATCCATAAACCACAGAATCACTTGGTGGGAAAAGACCTCAAGGTCATCGAGTCCAACCACACGTGTCCACCACTAAACGACACCCCCGAGCACCTTGTCTACCCAGCTTTTGAACAGCTCTGGTGATTCAAACACCTCCCTGAGCAGCTGGGCCAGTGCCTGACAACCCTTTCAGTGAAGAAATTTGTCCTCATGTCTCATTTTAACCTCCCTGGTGCAACTCGAGGCCATTTCCTCTCAGATCACTCGTTAGTTGACAGACCGACTCGCACCACCTTACAAGCTCCTCTCAGGCAGCTGCACCCAGTGACAAGGTCTCCCCTCAGCCTCCTTTTCTAGAAGCCCGAACAACCCCGGCGCCCTCAGCGGCTCCTCTCTGCACTCCTTTGCTGCCCCTTTCAGCAGCTCCCTAAGCACAGCGCGTTCCAAAGCAGCGCCCCGGCCCTCCGAAGGCCCCAGAGCGCAGAGAAGCTCCCGCTCGACCGCGTGCCCCGCCGCTCCGCAATTGCCTGCAACTGCCAGGTGTCATGGACAGCCATGCGGGCAGGACCCGGGCAAGAACAGCGGGATGTGAAGGGTGGGAGAGTGAGAAGGGAAGGGCACGAAGGACAGAGGGGAGGCAGCACATGTGATAGAACCTAGGTGTTGCCACAGAGAGCAGCTCGTGAATTTTCCTCTGCAGCCTGCTGTTAAAAATGCTTTGTTTAGCACCTGCCAGCATGTAGGTTTTATTTTCCTCTTCCATCTCAGAAGGACATTCAAAGGGAATTCTGGCTCCGTCCAGTTCTTTTCGCCTCATGACGGACAAAAATATACAGTCAGTCACTTGACAAGTGAGAGCTGCTGCTTGCAGTTCTCGTCTCCGCGGGATTTAGTTCAGTTCCCAAGTCCGCAGAAGACAGACTGTGCACAGAATTAGCTTTCTGGTTTCCCTACATATCCGGAAAATGTGCAGCACGTCCCAAAGCATTGGATGCCCATGACCAACCACAACGGCTTCAGTACATCACTCAGCCAGTGCTCCACAGTTCTTCGTTATGAGTAGGTTCGGATCAGGTGGTCAGAACAGACGATAGTGTTTCTGTAGCACCTAGAGAAGACGGCCCACATGCAAGTAAGATAGCGCTGGCTTTGCCAAAAAAATAGATTTTTCTCATATTTAATGCTTTAGAAAAAGTAAACTCTTTGGAAAATGCAGAGTTTTTTAACAGGAACTTCAAAACTTGACTACCACAAACTTTCACAGACTTCCAAGGCTAAAAATACACAGCAAAATCTTAAATTGGAGAACTGTGGGAGGAGAACTGCATGGAGGTGAAGTGACTGACCAAAGCTCCAATTAGACACGGAGCCATCAGCATTATTTTTACTCTGCAGTACTGCAAGGTTTTGAACACTTAAGAGCAGCTACCCCTAAATAGTGAGATTGCAGTACAGCTTGTTCATTCCACAATCCTTGGGTGAAGTTTTCCAAGCCAGTCTTGCAGTTTAATTCTGACTTGATGCTTAGGATTAAGGGCGTGCTTGAAGTATTGGAGATTGGAGAACTGCTGAATGGCGATGCGGGACCCCACTGCAAAACCCACTGTGGTGGAGCAGACCTCAGGCTTCTGCTAGGACTTGCTGCTGCGCAACTATTTGTGCAAGTTGTCCCTGCCCGACTCCCAAAGGAAGCGTTCCCCCTTTTATATAACAGAACTGGTCCCAGAACTGCCTCTGGCATTTGGCGTCAGGCTTTAGAATAGTACGAACCACTGGGACAACTTTTAATTTCCCAGAAGTAAAGGGGTGGGAGGAAATTACTACACAGAAACCCAGATATGGGAAATCGGAAGGGTATGCTGAATATTGCAGTCACAGAAAATGAATGGCTTAGAAAGCCTATCTCTACGAGACGCATCGTGTTGTGCCTTATTTCCAGGATAACATGCCGCAAGAAGAAATTCTTTGCCCCTCTTAGCCAACACGCAGGTCAGCTCTCTGAACACGACACCGATTCCTTGCTTATTCCCAACCTCTTCCCAATGTATTGCTCATACCTCACTAACAGTCGTCTTCCTTTCCAACCTGTTCTGGCTCCCGTTTGAGTCCCTGAAAAATCCCTGGCTGTCCGAGTCGCACTGTAGCTATTCACGGCATGTGTGCTGCTGCTGACTGTGCCGGTCTGGAGAGATGCTCTGCTGGATGTTAAGCACTCATCCTTTTGGCACAGTGAGCAGTCCAGCAGCTCGGGCACCGCACAGACTGATCTGGATTGCTTCTTGCAAGCCAGACTGGCCTGCTTGAAGCCCCTTGTTCTGCTGCCAGCCAGGGACGTGGCTAGGAAAAGAACTGAGGCGCTGCAGCCTCGCTTCTGCTCCGGGCTTACTTTTTTTTCTTTGCTAATGGAAGGAGAAGAGAATTTGAATTTGCATCCTCAACCATGTCGGCATTGAGAGAAACAGTGTAGTTGGCGTCCAATTAGAATAACAAACAGAAGAGAGAACGAAAGGCGTGATCACTGTTTACAGCCCAGGGCACTTTGCTCTAAGCTCATCTGCCTGAGTGGACACATTCCTGCTGCTCTGCAATTTGATCAGCAACTCAAAAGCTGTCACACAGCTCTGCCAGCATCTGAGGGGAGATGCTTTTGTACTGAGGGGAAACAGTGATTTATATAGAAGGGTGGTCTGTCTTTTACTTTTACAGAAATACTGGCTTGGATAGAATCCTCGTTTCTGCAGCGTGTAGTCCTCTTGAGTGGAAGTAAATCTAAAGGAAACACCACAGCTTAGTTGAGCAGCTCAGAAACACAGATGAACACTGGGTCGTGTTCCGGAGCCGGGTTATCAACAAACACTTCATGCCCCATGGCCAGCCAAGATGTGTGAAATAAGGCCGGGGCTTCTGCACAGCCATGCAATTGGGCTTGCAGGATTTCACATGTGCTCTTGTCATCTGAATGCCCACTGCACGCCACTATCTCTGAGTTCCTGCATTCCCAGTTTGCAGGAAATACCAACCAATTTATACTCCTTTTCGTTGCAGGACAGATTTTCCCTTTACCAAATAATCTCCAATACCTGCCACCTAGCTGCTGGTCAGCATTAGCTAAGAATTTATTTGTAGATATCACATTGGTTTTGTATTTATTTGTAGATATCACAAAGAACTGAGTTCCCAACATCACAATACAGCATGCAATTATTCTGAGTGAGATCTGAAAAGTAACACCTCTATTATACAGTGTTTCCAGGACGCTATGCTTCAGAGGTGATACAAGATTTATACGGAGTGAGATGCATCGGGGGAAGTGTTATACAAAGAGAAACTGGGAATTATCATTGCTTCATCCTGCCTGTCATTCTTTTTTATAATTCTTGTGTTGAATTGGTCACAATAAGGTTAAGGACAGCAGTAAAATCATTCAACTCTCCTGTGCAGCACTGCTGGAAGCGCTTAGATAAATATTAAAGGATGCAGCTGAGATGAATTAAGACTTTTAAATGTCCTTTCCTGCCTTCCAGAGAAGCCTTCAGACTGGGGGCAGGGGACCAACCCTGGCACCCCGAGCATGGATATTGCAAGACAACACCTCACAATGTTTTGCTGCTTCTGTATGTCCTCCAGTTTGTCAAACTCAAAATCACTATGGTCAGTTCTTACCCAGCTTTCCATGATGTTTTCTAAACAGGGCTATTTTCAGGGGGGTACCAGTCCTACAGAGGAAAGGGAATTCACATTTACTACTTGTATGCCACCCAGGGCCAGCACCTCTTTGTGGTAGGCAATGTATGCACCTCAAAAGATTCTCCCTGTCCCAAAGATACTTATACTGCAGTCATATACTTATACTCCACTTATACTGTAGTTCTCGAATATCCCCAAAGCTACCCCACTGCGTTAAGTTTTGGGCCCCACTCCAAGAAGGATATTGAGGGGCTGGAGCATGTGCAGAGAAGGGCAACGAGGCTGGTGAGGGGCCGGAGAACAAGTACCACAGGGAGCGACCTCCATATTTTCATCATGCGTCATCTGCAGAGGCTTTCAGCTCCTTTCCTGGACAGCGAAGCATTGTTCTCAGTCATAAATGTGTCAAAGCAGAAAAACTGCTCTAAATTTATGAACTCCAAAGCAATTTATCCCCCCAAAAGTCTGCAGGGAAGAGTTTAGAATATTACAGAACCTGCTGTTAAAAGAATATGTATCTCAAAGGACACAGAGAAATCAGATTTTCCTGGCACCTTTTGCTTCCTGAGCCCTAGTGAATGTCTGAATTTAATCGAAGATTCCAACCCCCTGCCGTGGGCAGGGACACCTCCCACTGGATCAGGAGGCTCAAAGCCGCCTCCAACCTAGCCCTGAACACCCCCAGGGATGGGGCAGCCACCACTTCCCTGGGCAACCTGGGCCAGAGCCTCCCCCTCTCCATTGAGCTGGGTCTCCCCAGACGCTGCCTAAAGACCTGGGAAAATTGCACCAACTCAAAAGTGACATTTCCAGCTCGAGCAGAGCTGAAACACAGACTGAGCTCCCCAAGCACAGCTGGCAGAGCAGGCACCAGGGATCTCCTCTTCGCCACAGGGCAACAGAGAAGCCGAGGCTCAGTATCACCTCGGTGGCAGACTGCAAAAATTTTAAACCTGGGTTCTGCAGGCAGAGGAGCCCTCTGACAAGGACAAGGGCACAATCCTTCTTCACTGCGTGTATCCTCCTGCCTGCCTGGGAGCTGCTGTCAAGCTGACACACCTCGGCTTTATCTCCTTAAAACGACTCTAACACAAGACGAGAATCAGATTAAGAAAATTACTATTTTCTATGAATTTCACCAGTTTGTAACAACCAATAACCCACCCCTCCCTCAGCAGCAGCAATCCCAGGTGAAAAGCTCTTCCAGCTCAACATCAGCTGCACTTTTCAACTCTGCCAGCTCCTGTGTGGCCCCAAACACCGGCCCCTCACAAAGTCTCCTCTCTCCCAACACACAACTTCAGATTCACAATGGAATCTTCTCTTAAACAGAAAGGAATAAAAACTCCTCTGCATTTCCAAGTCTCCGTAAGACTCCTGCCCATCTGGATAAACCTGAGCACGCAGAGCCACCAGCACAGTTCCATGTCTCACAGCCCCTGGGCCCTGTTGGCCAAAGAGAGACCTGGCTCCTTCGGAGAACAAACATCGCCCCGCGTGTCCTCTCACACACAACTTCCACCAGACTGCTGCAAAACTCATCTCAGACAACTCTGCAGAACAAGGAACACCCTTTAGGTGCCGATAAATGACGAAGAAGCAACATTTTCACAGCTGGCCAGCTAAAATCCAGACCTCTGACTTCACGTGACGCATCACCATCCGCGCTGGACGCACTGCCCTCTGCTCCAACACTGCCTCCTGTCCTACCAACCGCCAGGGCTCCCCAAATCCCACACTTCCAGATGCGACATTTCCTTGGGATTTGGGGCAACTTTACCCTCACAGGAATTCTTTTTGCCCTTACCCTGCTGGAGCTTCGCCCACTGCACAAACCTGCTCCTCCAACAGCCGGACAACCAGACACAACCCCTCCAGTCCTCCCACTCCCCGTGCCCACAGCCCCCTGTGTCCCCTCCAGGAGCCCCTGTGTCGTCGTCGTCCCCGCAACCCCTTGTGTCCCCCTCTCCCCTTGCTGCAACCGCCCACAACCCCCTGCTCCAAGCCCCCTATTCCCCCCCCCCAACCCCTCGCTCCCCCAGCCCACAGCGTCCCCGTGTCTTCTCCCCGCAGCCCCCGTGTCCCCCCCCCGCGCCCGCAGCCCCCCCCTCCGCTCCCCCCTGCAGCCCCTCACGTCCCTCCGCTCCCCCTGCCCGCAGCCCCCACGTCCCCCCGGGTTTCTCCTCTGCCCCCTCCCCGCCCCTGGGTCGGAGGGGGGGGCGCGGGCCCCGCCGCCCAGCACACGGCCCCGCCGGGCCCCCCACCCCGCTCCCCGACTCCCCCCGTGCCCCGCGGGGGCTGCAGCCCGGGGGGAGCCCGAGCCCCGCCGCCACCGCCTCCTTCCCGCTCGGGCCCCGCGCGAGCCGCACTCCCCCGCTCTCCTCCCCACCCCGCTGCCCCGCTCTGCCCTCGGCACCCCCCGCTGCCCCGCTCTGCCCCCGCTCCCCCGGGCTCCCTCCGCACCTCTCGCTCTGCCCTGGAGCCTCCCGCTCCCCGTTCTCCCCCCGGACCCCTCGCTTCTCCCGGTCCCGCCCGCTTCCCCCCGGACCCGGACACCCCGCTCCCTCCGTGGTTCCCACCCCCAGCCCGGGGTCTCCCCGGGCCCCCCGTCCCCACCCCCCGGACCCCGCTCACCGCTCTCCGCGGCCCCCGCGCGCCCCGGGCGGAGCGAGGCGGCGGCCGCGGGGCGGGGCTGCTCGGAGCTCCGCTCGCCCGGCCCGGCCCAGCGCGGGCGGGGGCGACCCCCAGAGGCACGGGGCGGGGGCTGGGGGCCTTGGGGCTGGGGGCACGGGGGGAGCGGCAGGAGCATGGGGGGGGGGGACCCCGGGGGCGCCAGGGAGGCGGGGGAAGCTGCGGGAGCGAGACCCAAAGTGCCGGCAAAGAAATGAACTCTCTGAGACTCGTCTGGAGTTTGGGAAAGCAAACAGCCGATATTGCAGCGCTGGAAGCGAGAGGGCGTGAGGGGGGAAGGGGGCCGGGGGGCGAGGGAGGGGATTCCGCCCCTCTGCTCCGCTCTCCTGAGCCCCCAGCTGGAGTCCTGGGCCCAGTTCTGCAGTGCCCAGCACAGGGAGCACGCGGAGCTGTTGGAGCGGGCCCAGAGGAGGCCCCAGGAACGAGCCGAGGGCTGGAGCACCTCCCATCCAAGGCCAGGCTGGGAGAGTTGGGCTTGTCCAGCCTGCAGAAGAGAAGGCTCTGGGGAGACCTTAGAGCAGCTCCCAGGACTTGAAAAGCAGGCTGCTATGCTTTGTATACGCACACACTCTCACCCACCAAACTCAAAACCAACCAAAAGACAACAACAAAACCCAAAACAAATAAAAAGCCTCCAAAAAATTCCACGCAACAGCAGCCCCGTCTTGCCTGGAGGAAACTTCAAAACTGAGGACCCTATCTTTATTCCTACAGAAGGGAAACAGAAAGTGACTGCCAAAACTCTTCTCTCGCTCCCTCCTCCTGTCTGCCAAACCCACAGCTCTAATCCCTGTCCCCGAGGCACCTCTCTGCCGTTCACAGGGGAAGGACACACAGAGAGAACGGCCCCAAGAGCTGCCTGACAAAAGTGTCTGCCTTGGGTTCCTTTTCTACCAAGCAGCTTTATCAAAGCATTGGGGCAGCAAAACCCGTTCCAACGCAACTTGCGCTTCTTTGTATATTTTTAGTCAGGAAACTGGAGGGAAACAAGAGATTCCCACTTGAAACCCATCCCAGCAGGAAGGCAGCGCCGCAGGCACAGACAGTAAAAACATTTCCCCATTTTCATCACAGTGCAGAGAAAAGCATTGTCAGTAAGTTCATACCACATTGCTTGGTTTTCTTCTTTAGCTTCTCTTCCCTGTTTTTCAAGGGTTCTTTTGCCAGCCATTCCTGTCCAAAGGAATTCCTAAGCACTCCTGTTATCGGTAAAGAGTCAACTCTCTTTGCTTAACAGTTGCCTGGGCCAATATTTTCCTTTGTGTTTTTCTTGTTCCTCCAGCTTGTACGCCTGTCATCACCCACATCCTCTTTGTCACGGCCTCCTTCTCATAGGTCTACGTCGCTATTTAGTTCATTGTCCATCATCTCCTCCTCAGGATCCAGGGACGCGCCGCCACTCCCACAGGTGGCTGCTTGGGGAGAAGTGACTATTACAGAACGTCCAACATTTGCACTTAAGCTCACGTAAAGTGCAGGGGAGTAAAGGAAAGGGACCAGGGGCTGTTTAGTCTGGAGAAGAGGAGGGGTACAAGCCCAGGGGTTTTGGGGTCCTGCCCTCACCACACCCCAACCCCGGTGGAGGGCGCAGCAACCACTACAGCCCTGGGGCTGAGGGGCCTCCCCAACCGCTGCCGGCTTAGCAAGACACCCAGCAAGAGCTACGCTTGCCCCCAGCACAAGCCCCACGTCAGAAGGCACGAGGCGCCTACTGCGGACTCTGGGCACAACCTCACACTCACCTTTTCGGCAGACAGCGCCTGCTTCTTGCTTGGGGGCGGTGACGTGGTGCTGCTCGGCTCCAGGGCATCCTCAGGCTACACGGAACGCTTGAGCTTTGAACACAAGCGCTTGTTGGTCGCTTTGTTCTTGCTGTGATGGGCAGCACTGTCAGTGTGCCTGGCCAGGCTGGAGGCGCGTTGGGCAATGGGGCCCTCAAAGCTCGTCTTGGAGCTGGACGTTCTGGAGAAGGCAGAGAAGCGCAGGTGTTAACTGCCAGGGTTTCAGCACCTGCAGCTCTCTCCTCAGAGATGCACAAAGGAAAGAGCAGTCAGAAGCTCCAAGGAGCCGAGGTGCTCTTCACCTACAGCAAAACCACAACAAGGGGCTGCGCCTGCCCATGGCAAGGGGATGGGAACTGGATGATCTTGAAGGGCCCTTCCAACCTCAACCATTCCATGATTCTAGGACCTCGCCCTGCCTCCCTCCTCTGAGCCAGCTCCGTCCCACACCCACACACGTGCTGCCAGCCCCGGCCCAAATGCTGACAGCAGTGGGCAGAGGGGCTGGGAGACACAGGGCGCTCTCACCTCAGGTAGAAGAGCACGCAGGCCTGCTGCTTGAGGACCACTTGGATGTTCCTGAGGCGCACCTCAGTATCGTTCATTTTATACCACTGCCCATCGCCAGCCTGCAGGAGAAGAAGAGACAACGGGCTCAGGCTGCATCCACAGACCCTCCTGGCCTGTAGAGCAGCAGGAACAGTGCCCAGCGGCAGAGCTCCTCTCCCCAAACCCACAGGCGGCCCAGGGGCAGGCAAGGGGATCCAGCGAGAACAGACCTCCAACCTTCCTGCAGCACAGCACAGCCTGTACCCGCTTTCCCACGCTCCACACCACCCACATCTGCGCAGCGCCCTCCTTTCTGTGCGCTACAGGGACCCACGAGGACCCACCAGCACCCAGCCCAGAGAGGGGGCCAAGACAGTGCCCTGGGCTCACCTTCACGTAGCAGAAATAGTGCCCCGAGTGGCAGCTGTAGCCAGAGGGCACCAGCACTGCATAGAGTTCATACATCAAGGGGTCCCCGTCATTCTCCGACATGTAAGGTCGGATGTCCAAGGTCTCGGGGTACCCCATGTCCTGTGGAGAGAGGACATCTCAGGAGCCTGCACAGCACACTTGCTTGCTAGAGCAAGAGCAGCTCCTACGAGCCCCATGTCTTCAGAGAGGGGGACTCACTCTCCCCAGGTAGAGGGCACAGGGAGGAAGACACCAGCATGAGCCCAACTCCCACCGCACAGCTGGAGAAGGGCTGCAGGGCTGCGGCACAGCTCATGCTGGGCACCTCCCACCTGCTTTGGGCAGCAGGGCATCGGGCCAGGATACAGCCCGAGCGCTGCAGTGCCAAGGACTCACCTTGGACATTTTGCCTCCATTCCAGTAGGAAAACCGCTTCAATGAGGGCGTGAGAACATTGGACGCTCGGTGCATGGTGAAGTCTTTGGTGGCTTGCACTTTCATCTGACACCTGCACAGGAAGAGCTTGAGCTATTCCAGCTGTTCCACCACCCAGACGACTGCCAGCCCTGGCCAAGTGGCAAACCCCATGGACCCCATGACCCTGCTGACACCAGGCACCACTCCAGGGCACCTGGTCACGGCCACATCTGCTCGCCCAGGTCCTCCTCACACGAGGAGGGAGCTCAGGAGAGGCAGGCTCCATCACAGGCTGCCATGGACACGTACCTCCTGCTTTAGCCATAGGGCAGGTAGAGAAGTCCTCCCTGCTTCCCCCTGGCACAGCCGGGGGCCCCTTCCCGCCGCAGCCCCTCACACTCACATCTGACACACGTAGGCGGTGTCCTCTCCCACAGTCTCTGGCCTCACAAACGTGTCCAGTGCCTGGGTGATGCTTTCGGCTTCCCGCAAGGACAGAGGAGAGGTCAGGTCACAAGTGGCCTGTCTGAGCGACAGCCTGGCTCCCTGCTGACACACTGGTCCCAAAAACCAGCACAGAGCCTGAGTACGAGACCTCAGACTGCACCGAGCCCACGATCCTGCCAGCAGCGTGCCGCGAGGGGCAGCTGCACTGTCCCCCGACACCACAGAGCCTCCAGAGCAGCCGTGGCTCGTGCTGGGGCAACGGGCACAACAGCAGAATCCGCTTCCCTGGTGTCTGCACCGCGCCTTGACACCGGCAGGTTGCGGAGCCTGGAGAGCAGCAATGGTGCATTACAGGAACACCCCCTCAAGAGCTGAGTTCCCCCCCCCACCCCGACCCTGCCGCAGTACCTTGATCTCCACCGCCACCTCCAGGTACGGCTCGTAGGTGTCCGAGATGCACTTGCACGCTGTGCACGTCACTGCAAAAGAGCGAGCAGTGAGCACACCCTGACACAACAGCAGCGCCCGCCATCACCCCAGCCCAGCACAGGCAGGGCAGCATTCCCGCTCCCCGCCTCTGGGCTCTGCCATGGCAGCACCAGGACCCACAACCTGGCAAGGAGGAAGGCGGGAGTTCCCCCTGGGCTGGGACAGCAAGTGTTGCCTGACAGCTGGCAACACAGCTTCCTCTGCTGGGGTCAGGCAGCTGGGGACCCACAGCCAACAGCTTTCTCCATCCCATCACATACTTAGCTATTGCCCAACATTTACAAATTCTTGGCAATTTCCCCAAAACTTACACATTTGTAGCAACTTTCCCCCAATTTACTCACACTGAGTCATTTTCCCCAAATTTAAAATTCGTAGCAACTTTCCCAAATGAGTTTTCCTGGAAGGCTCTCAGGGAACCAGCAGCCCCAAGAGCCACAGGCCCTGGCAGCCAGCACTCACCACAGGATCGCAGGGAAGCGCCAAAGATCTGGTGAACCAGCGTTGTGGCCTGGCTTTCACGATCCAACCTCGAGACAGCAGCACGGGATCTCACAGTGCCCCTCGCAACGGCCACCCCCGCCCACGGGCCACCGCTGTGCCCTCAGGACAGCTGCCCGACTGGCTCTGGCCAGCAGAGCTCTGGGAGCAGAGGCAAGGGGCAGCCTCTGTCACTCTGCTCCCCCAGGGACAGAGCTCAAGGGGTGGCACCGCGCTGCTCCAAGGAGCAGAACTGGAGCTCTGAGCTGGGCACCGCAGGCAGAGGCAACGCAGCTTCCCGGGACAGAGGGCCCCGGGGAAAGCTGCTCCCCCACAGCCACACAGATGGGGCCCAACCAGCCAGCACGCCTGGGTTCCCTGGCAGCTGGGACAGGACCCAAGCCCACGGCAGCCTCAGGATTTGCTGAGAGGACCAGAGCTGTGCTGGGGCAGAGGGTCGGGACAAGGGAGAAGGCAGACAACAGCCAGAGCTGTGTCACAGCGGGGCAGAGTTGGCCCATCCGCCCAAGGCCCTGCAGTCAGCACCTCCCTCCGAGTCAACCTGGGGGACACGTTCGCCCCACAGGCACAGGGGCCGGTGAGGGGACAGCAGAGAAGAGCAGCGAGGGCCATCAGAGGCGCATCGTACGTACTTGGTGTGGCCGGTCAGGCAGGCCCTCTGCATGGCATCGAGGGTGTAACACAGCAACTCGTGCGCATCCTCCTGGCGGCCAAAGCGGGTGTGCTGGGCGATGTCTGTGGGGGAGAGAGGAATCAGCCCCAGCACGTGCTGCAACAGATGCAGACCTTCCATCCCACCCCTGGGGCAGGGAATCTGGGGTTACAGTATTACAGTATCACAATATTACAAGGCTGGAAAAGACCCTTGAGATCATTGAGTCCAACCTATGACCTAACACCAACACCCATTCGTCATCTAAACCATGGCACTAAGTGCCTCATCCAATCTCCTTTTAAACACCTCCAGGGATGCTGACTCCACCGCCTCCCTGGGCAGCCCCTGGCAGGCTCTGTGAGCCCTCCCCGAAGAGCAGTCTGCCAAGACCTGCCCCCATCCCAAAGGCTCTGCTCCCACATTGGTCATCATTCCCCTGCACGGCTCTGAGAGGGGAGCACAGCCATCCTTACGCTCGAGCTCTTTGAGGATGGACGTTGGCTTTACTGCGCTGCTGCTGTTGACAAGGCCTGAATCATGTGGTCCCGCAGAGTGCACAGCGTGCAAAAGTCACTGTGCTCACCTGCAGCAGGAGAGAAGACAGGATGCTGGGGACAAAGCCACGAGAGGTGGAGGCGGTACAGGGACGGGGGATCTCTGCTCCAGCACAGCTCAGCCACACTCAGTTTTCCCAACCAGCTTTGTGCTGCGGCGCAGCTCTGGGGCACCCTGGGTACGCAGGCACTGGCACAACGCCCCCCTCACCTGTCGCAGCCCCAGTCACAGTAACAGCCACTGCAACACCCCAGACGGGACAGCATCGCAGGGGATGGACAACAGATCATGGGCACTCGCTTGCCAATCCCACAGGGTGGCACCAACAGGCTAATCCCACCGGAGCCCTACAGATGGGGCTGGAGCTCCATGGGCTCCCCTGGCTCACAGCTCGGAGCAGTGCCCACCGGAATCCCTTTCAAAGCCCCCCAGAAGAAGCAGCTGCTGCCTGTACGCAGTCTGCTGCCCGCACGCAGTCCCCACAGGCAAGACCTCTTTGGGACCCCCTGCTCAGCCCCCAGGAAGCCACCAGACCCCATTGGAACCATCTTAATCCTGGTTATGACCAGTACAGACAATGCCTGCCCGGACACAGGGATGCAGATCTTGGCAACACTGCCATGACCACAAAAAGGGAGATGTACACAGCAGTGACCGTTCGATGGAGAATCGGGCAGGGGGGAGAAAAGACGGTGCACCCTGACATCCCCACACCCCTCGCCAGAGCCAGGCCTCCCCACTCACAGGTGCGCCGGTGCTCCTTGGAGAGCAGGTAGTTGGCCAGCGGCGCCGTGTAGGTGAGGCACTGCACGGGGGAATTGAGGAAGCAGGTGTTCCCAAGGTTTTGCAGCCCGGCGTCGATCCGGTGGATCCGCTCCCACTTCAAGGAAAGGCGCTCCATGGGGAAAAGCACCTTCTGGGCCGTGGGGATCCCATCTCCTCGCGCCCCAGGGACATGGTCCCTGCCTGTGGGGAGAGAAGGGCAGGGAGCAGCGGGGTGCAGGCTGCAGGCAGGGCTCCCCTCACCCCACTTCTCAGGGGTCTGGACTGGGACCAGTGCTGTTTAATATTTTCATTGATGATATAGGTAGCTGGATCGGGGCCAAACGTGTCCTGGGCTGCATCACAAGAAGCGCTGACTGCAGGTCGACGGAGGGGATTCTCCCCCTCTGCTCTGCTCTGAGGAGACCCCATCCTGAGTATTGTGTTCAGCTCTGGAATCCCCAGCATAAGAAGGACATGGAACTGTTGGAGCAGGTCCCGAGGAGCAAAGATGGGCAGAGGGCTGGAGCTCCTCTGCTCTGCGGTCAGGCTGAGAGACTTGGGCTTCTTCAGCCTGGAGAAGGCTCCGTTCCTGCGCCCCCGCCGCTCTCGGCGCTGCTCCCCCACAGCCACCCCCGCCGGCCCCGCCGCTGCCCCTGCGACCCCGCCGCTGCCAACCCCCAGCCACCCCCCCGCCGCTCCCGCCGCTGCCCCCGCCCCGCTGCACTCACCGAGCCGAGGCTCTGTCGCCGAAGCACGTGTGCCCGCCTGCACCGGCGCCACCCGCACCGCACCGCACCGCCCCTCCCGGGCCGGGCCGGGGGCGGAACGCGGCGGGCGGAAGGAGGGGGGGGCCGCGCTCTCCTCCTCTCTCAGCGCAAGGAAGGCACCAACTCTTGGCGTTCGCGCTGCGCTCACGGGGCGGGCTGAGGGCGGGAGCTCCGCAGCCGCGTCCAACGCGCTCCCCCCACACCGGCGGAGTGACAGTTGTGCCAACGCGTCCCTCTCGAGGGGCAGCGCCCGGGCGGGGCCGTTGGGACACCGTTGGGTTGCACCGGGGGTGGGGGAAGGGGGGCAGACGGAGCGGAACCGGGAAGCCCTGCGTGGGGGGCGCTCTGCATCACATCCCGGGGAGGCGGAGGGGGACGGCACAGTCCGGTCTCCCCGTTAAGCCCTGCAGTGGGGGATCTGTCACAGGGTCACAGTATCCTAAGGCTGGAAAAGACCTCTGAGATCATCGAGTCCAACCTACGCCCCAACACCTACCCCTACACCTACTCGTCAGCTACAGCCCGTCACTAAGTGCCTCAACCCATCTCTCCTTAAACACCTCCAGGGACGGTGACTCCACCACCTCCCCGGGCAGCGCATTCCAATGGCCAATCACCCTCTCAGGAAAGAACTTCTTCCTAATGTCGAACCTAAACCTCCCCTGGCGAAGCTTGAGACCGTGTCCTCTTGTTCTGTCGCCGCTCACCTGAGAGAAGAGACCAGCCCCTGCCTGACCTCAGCCTCCCTTTAGGTACTTGTAGAGAGCTATAAGGTCTCCCCTGAGCCTCCTCTCCTCCAGGCTAAACAAGCCCAGCTCCCTCCGTCGCTCTTCATAGGGCTTGTGCTCCAGCCCCTTCCCCATCCTCGTCGCTCTCCTCTGGACGCACCCCAGCATCTCACAACATCTTTCTTAAACTGAGGGCCCAGAACTGGACTCAGCACTCGAGGTGTGGCCTGACCAGTGCCGAGGATAAGGGAATGATGACCTCCCTAGTCCTGCTGGCCACGCTATTCCTGATGCAGGCCAAAACACCACTGGCCCTCTTGGCCACTCGGGCACACTGCTGGCTCCTGTTGAGTTTCCTGTCCACCAGCACTGCCAGGTCCCTGTTCAACTCCCCGGGGCGTGCTCAGTCCCCGTTCAGCCCCCAGGCTGCCACTGCCCTCTCCACCTTGTTCGCTCCCCTCCACCCCGGCCCCCCACTCAAATATTTGCCACAATACCACCTTGATCCTTTCTAGGCTTGTTCTGGGGTTTTGTTGTTTGGTTGGGTTTTATCCCAAAGTGTGGTGGAAGAAAAATCATTTAAAGTTGAGCACAGAGAGAACGAGAGCTGCTGCTTAAACTGCTTAAGGGAAAACAGGCTGAAGCTCTGACAGCGTTTCATTTGAAGAACAACTTTGGTTGCTTCTGTGTCCCTCGATAAACGTGAGAGAGAAGAAACACTCACTTTGAAAATGCTGATTTCTTCCCAAACAGGCAATGAGGAAGTCAGTATGCTTTCCATCACAAACACAGAGGTACCTTAAGCGGGCATTTGACATCGACGTTTTACTGCAGTGTCAGGTTTTATAAAGCAAGTTAAACAGAAGCTTTTCATTAGAAAACTCCTGCGGTGCCCTGAAACCAAAGGTCTTCACTAGGAGACATAACAGTAAATAAATCTGTGCTTATCTGTAGTTTTTTCTTTGCAAAGACCCCCAGATTCAGTAATTATTTCCAGATCACTCACGTTAACTGCAAAGACTAAGCAGCAAATCAGCGCTACCCCCAGCCTGCCAGGGACTGATCAAACCTGCATTGCAGTTTCGGTATGAAGTCACAAGCCAGGACCTGAAGTTCACTGACTTCAACTGTCTGACTTGCACATCTCCTATCCAACAGCCGATGTGTTTCCTTAAAGTAGAACAATTCTCTCATTTTTAAAGACAGAATAGTTAAGGCAATTTTTCATTTAAGACTCAGCAATTATTGCAAAACTTAGTCTGATGGCTTAACCTGCAGATAAATGAAATGGATACAACTACAATATGAAAGACACTGCTTTTAAATTTCATCAGTACACATTAGGGCGTGGTTAATGCTTACAGACTTCTCTGTTGCAGACTGATTGTAGGATAGGGGTATCCTCAGTTTACTCCTGGTAACACTGAAAACTAATCCAACTGAGGATTTATAACCTCAGCAACTGAAGCACAGTAGCAACTTGGAAGCATATACTACAAATGCTTTCTAGGACAGACACAATATTTTATGCCCCATCTCTACAGAAATCTGGGTTTGCAGGTTAAACAATCAAAAATCCCTCAGCTGCTCCAGCAGCTCAACTGATCACCCACCAGGACAACTACTGCTGAGGGGACAGGCCAAACCCCACAATCAATTCACAAAGCAGAGAAAGGCACAGAGCAGTAAAGCAAGCAGAGTTTCTGACACCAGGCTGCCACCAATCATCAAGGCTCACAGGGAGCGTGTGAGGTTGAGGAAAAGTTACAACATAATTGTATAGGCCTTCAGCCACGTGTTCTCCTTCAGAGAAATACCTCGTTTTGCTGCATTTCTGTGTGTAAACCTCCTGTTAATGCTTGTTTCTATCATGTCATGTGAGACTTCCTTTCTGAATGAGGAGATGTTTACAGGTGCACGGAGCTGTTCCCCTTTACCTTAAACTGTAATACAACCCCACAGCCCTCCTGAGGCACCAGTACTGTGTGAAGACTTCACTGCATCTTGATTTACACTCACATGGAATTGAATTGTGCCCAGGAATCCCAGCCACCGAACTTCACAAGTACCGTCTCGTGCTGCATCACCTATCAGAGAATTCCTGGGTCCAAACCACACAGCAGCACGAAGACAAGGGCTAACAGCCACTCAAGGAGCATGGTGAGGCACCTAAGAAAAGTTTCCCCTGAAGAGCCTTGAAGGGAAGTGGTTTTCCCTAGATGAACTCGCACAGAAAACAGCAATAAGCAGCACCATATGATTTGCCTGGGCTAAACAAGCATTACATCTGCACAGCTTAACTCAGAAGTACAACAGAATCAGGATCAGCAAATTCACAATTTATACACTGTACTTCTAAAAGAAAAATGCAAAGTTAACAGAACCAATTCATATAACCTGCACATCTAGAATGTGAGTACTTGGCTAAACCAAGGAACATAACCACTGAGAAATACCCACAAACTAAAAAGAAGCATTTTCTTGCAAACAAGTGTCCTAGAAGTCGAGGTCTGTAGAAGCCACTTATTCATCTTCTACAGGTGAATTCTGCAGTGCTGCAGAATTACAGCTTTGCTCGATTCCTCTGACTTGAGCGAGAAAAAAACTGAAAGGGTTTCCTCCCCTCAACAAATCCCAGGTTATCTTGGGCTTCACTGGGTGTTTCATCATGCCCCAACAGGACAGCAGCTCACCTGTGCCAACCCCCACTCCCCAGGCTGGGCGCCCGCAGCCTGAGCGGAGGAAAATGCTGAGCCCCCCTTCCCGCCGCACAGCCCCAGCCCTCCTCCCGAGGCAGTGGCGTTTTTTAAAATAGCATCGTTTATTCAGCAAGTGCCCATTTTATCCTTCCCACAACAATTATTAAAGGTAAAAAAACACATGGTCATGTTTATTGTTTCTTAGTGCAAATGACTTTCTGCAGGTTTTTGAAGCAGGTGATGAACATAACAGGTATTTAAGCAGAGAAGACCCTAAAGTTGCTGTAGTAACGTTGTTTGTTTATAAACCCTCACATGAATATATGTTTTCTTTATGTTCAGAAGATCTAGTTCCTATGGATGTCTCTCTATCGAGAACGCTGTGCCCTGACTGATCTGCACTCAGTGCGGTGCATTACTGTAGGATTGGTGAAAAAGAATGCCTAAAGATTCTTACAGTATTGTTCTTATCTGGGGGTCTTTATTTCAAAAGAAAATAACTGACCCCCTGCCTTTCCTGCTGTAGACAGGGGTGAGCAGAAGGATCCATTGTATTTCATGTGTGTACAAGAAGGATGAAATAAGTGACTTACCGAGCTTGTTCTGGATCAATGATTGGGTTTTATTAGCGGTGCACTCCGTTTCTTTGCTCAGTGGTGTCAGTAGATGTGAAACTGACACAGTTCCTAGTAACAAATGTGTATTCTCAAAAATAGAGCTATTCTTGGTTTTGAGTAAGAGTTGGGCATTTTTAGCTTGCATTTCTCTAATGCAAACCTATAGCTGTACAGAAATCTCAACCAAAGACAGGTTTATTGAAAGAAATCCCATGTTGCGCACTCACAGGAAGGTACAGGATAAATTGTATGGCTTAGTGTAGTTGTGGGTGTAGTGAGGTTCCTACTCTGGTACTGTGAGTGATCTAAAAGGGAGTATGAAGAACAGCCATGCAAGGGTTCAAAATAAATCAATATACTAGACAGTATATTTGACATAGAACTTAGAATTCATCTTTCTTCTCTGAGCTGAGCAATCTTCTTTCCTAACAAGCTCTCGTGATAATGTTTTCTCTTTTTAATTAAATAGGTATTTTAGGAAAGTAGTGTTAATAAAGTCAAAACCCACATTTTGCCTATGATAATTTGAAGTGAAAACCACAGGAATGTTTGATTAAACCATTAAAGGAGACATCTCTGATACATTTCAGCTGTGGGTAAACGTTTCCTTGGTGAGCCAAGGCCAGGTCTAAAAATAATTTAGACTTGCAAAGTGTGCCTTGAGTGCTGGATTATGGATCTGGAAATGCTCAGCTTCACTTGATCTGTCTTCTCCTGTCTGTTTTCACTGTCAGGTCAAAACTTACTGCTCTGCTAAGTTCCCTGAAGGTTTCTTCTAGTAGGAGCACTCAGAACTCGTCAAGGCGTTCAAACAAGAGCTCTGTTGGGCTCCGCTCGGCCGCAGCCCGGCTCTGCTCAGGCAAGGGCGGCAGCGGGTGGGAGCCCAGGCTGGATCCTGCGGGGAAGGCCCCGATCCTGCGGGGAAGGCCCCAGTCCCACAGGGAAGGCCCCGATCCCGCGGGGAAGGCCCCGATCCTGCGGGGAAGGCCCCAGTCCCACAGGGAAGGCCCCGATCCCGCGGGTAAGGCCCCGATCCTGCGGGGAAGGCCCCAGTCCCACAGGGAATCGCCCTGACGTGTGGGAACTGCTCCGATCCTGCAGGGAAGGCCCCGATCCCGCGGGAAATTGCCCCCATCCCGCAGGGAACACCCAGCTGCTCTGGGAGGGACGCAGGGATCCGGGATTTGGGGCCGGGTGGCAGCGAGGCGTGGGAAGCTGTTGTGGCTGCAGGTGTCCCCGGGAGGAGAAACTGCCCGTGGCCTCTTCTCGCCTGGCAGAGCTGGAGCTGTGAGGGTCTGGGGCTGCCCTGGGCCTCTCCTGCTTCCCTGGGCCGGCACTCGCAGAGCGGGAGATGCCGCTGGAACCATTCCCCTCGCCGCTGCCCCAAACAAGGTTTCTCCATGCGGGCCCGTGTGTCTACAAGTTTAAAATCCGGTGCGGCCGCTTCCGCAGGTGAGCGCGTTCCGGCCGGAAAGTCCGCCTGTGCTTTGATGGCTGCACGGAGCAGGGAGGGAAGGAGACCTGGAATCCAGGTTCTGGGGACTCCTCCTTCCCTGCCTTCTCCCAGTGCCCGTCAAAGCGGTTGCTTAAAAGTCGCTGCTGCACTTGGCCAGGCCGAGCGTTGGCCCGAGAGAGCGATGGGAATATCAAAAATGCTCCCGTTTTGCTGAAGCCCAGTGGCAATAGAGCCCCACATGGCCGCTGCCTCCCTGCACGCAGTGGGATGAGGGAGAGAGGCAGCAGGGTCCAAGGAAGAGCGCTCGCGGGTTGGGATAAAGACAGTTTCGTAAGGAAAGCCAAAGCCGTGCGCGCAAGCAAAGCAGAATCAGGAATTCCTGCCGTGCTTCCCATCGGTGGGCAGGGGTTTCATCTCGGGAAAGCAAGGCTCTGTCGTGCCTGATGGTTCCTTGGGAAGACAAAGGCCCTGACGTCCAACGTCCCCCGTTCCTCCTCCTTCCCCAGTTCCCTTGCTGAGCGTGAGGCCGGCTGGTCTGGAATATCCCGTGGGTCCGTGGGGATCGGCCGTAGCAGCTGTGTCCCCTCCCAGCTCCTTGTGCAGCCCCGGCCCTCACTGTTGGGTGCTGGGAGAAGCAGCAATGGCCCTGGCCCTGTGTCAGCGCCGCCCAGGGGTGACAGAAATGCCCCTGTGATACCAACCCCATTTCCAGCAGCAATGCAGACACAGCCCCTTCCCAGCTGCCGTGGAGAAGCTGGCCTCCAACGCAGTGGGAGCCAGCACCGCCTTGGAGCTCTGTGCTCCGAGCGAGTCCATCCTTCCCAGCCTGTCAGCGGGTGGCACCGTGCCTGACAGTGGCCCTGCAGCCTGGCACCCGGCTGCGGGTGTGGGAAGAGTCTGTGGGAGCTCTCCCTGCCTGTGGGAGAGACCTCTACAGAGGTGGAAGGGACGCAGAGATGTGTCCTGCTGGCTCCTGCTTTCCCAAGAAACAGTCCCTGTGCAATAACGAATGGCTTTTAAGAAGAGGGAGCTGGGAGCCTGCTGGGTGTTTTCCCTGTGCCGTGGGAACCAGGTGGTGGTGGTTAAACTCTTGCAGCGTGTGTCGCTCCGGTGCTTTTGGCTTGGGCTGGGCCTGACTCTCTGTGTTTCTTCCCAGTGCTCCTGATCCCAACAACACTCCAGGTGCCGCCGCCGAGGAGTTGGAGGCAGGAGCTGGAGCGGGGCCAGGGCCCTGCGCTGAGCATTCAGCTGGGCAAACCTTTGGTTCGTGAGGAGAGTAAGGACGTTTTGTCTGACGCAGCATTTCCAGTGGGAGGAACAGGGAATTCTCTGGAGAGCACGAGGGCTGAGAAAAGGGCATCACTGAGGACGGGCATCAGCCAGCAGAGAGGAATGCTTTCGTTGGGAATAGTGCAGAGAGGAATTCCTTTCTGTTCCTCAGAGTCTGTTGGTGCGATGGCTCCAAGGGAAGGGGAGGGAGCGGGCAAAGGAGGGGAGGGGGAAAAGCAAAACTCCTGACCCTGCTCTGCTGTGGTTCAAGTAAACTGTAATTTTAAATTGTTCCCAGGCTTCAGAACTGTCCTTCCCAGTGGAATGGTGGCTCTGCTGTTGATGCTCTTCCTGCATTTCTGGTTTTGGCCTCTCCAGGAAGCGATTCGAGTAATCCTTGGCAATCTGGAGGATTTGCATCCCTTTTCCACAGACCACTTCACTGTTTTTCCATGTATCCTTTTGTTCCTGCTTGAAACAACAGAGATCCAGTGTCTGTGTCTGTTGGGCACTGCTCAATCCGACATTCCTGTCTCGGAGTGCACAGGGCTTTAACTGGGAGCAACTGCTTTGAGCTGCGCGGTTTTCTGTTGGCTGAAGATCCTCCTCCGTTGTTGCTTTCCCCAGGGAGAGAACAAATGTGAGCAGAGCGCTTGGCAGTGTTTGCAGGTAATCGCCCCTGCGTGCCCAAGGGGATTGAGCCAGGGAAAATGACCGTGTGTATCCAAAGCCACAGGACGCTCAGCTGATGCGATTGCAGCCCACATCTGGGAAGCCCATCCAGCTGGTTTCCTCCCATTTGGAATTGCGCAGGGAATGTCAGGATGCTGCTCCTCTGAATCCTTGCTGTTTCCCACTTGTAAACTCATTTTTAAAAGAGATTCCTTTCCAATTAGAGAAGCCAATGAGGTTTTATTCCCAGGACCAGGGGAGCCTGGCATGTTGTTTCTTGTGGAGGAACATCAGGGCTGAAGCCAAGCACACGGCAGGAAAGCCGGTGCCAGGAATAAAAGCGGCCAATGGGAGAGGATGCCTGGAAATGTGTTTCTTGTCCCACGTTCCTGGTGTTTTTTACACCTCGACAGATTGGATTTACTCCTGGGTCTGGATGTGCAGGTGTCTGGTTTGTGGAGCTTTCCAAGAAGGCCTTGTCAGGACTCGTGCTCCTTGCGAAGGTCTGTGCCGTGTCCTTAGCTCTTAGCGTCGCTCTCAGATTTGAGTAAATGGGAGAGAGCATGGAAGATGAGATTCACCCATGGCAATGTCCGTCTTGTGCCGTATCCCTATGTGTGCACTCTGTACCTGGAGCTGAAATCTGTCCAGCATCACGGATTTGGCGGTGAGTCCCCATGGGGATGGCTGGGTAGTTTCTGGGAACATCCGTGCCCTGTGTCTTGCTCTTTCCTTTCCGCTCCTCTGCTGGAATTGGAGTGAGCAGAGCTGCAAGTGGGGTGGCTGTGCCGTGGGTTCAGGGTAGAGCGGAGTCAGGTGTTCTCCTTTGTCCTCTGTTGCTTTGCTCAACGTTCCTGAATCCCCCCTGGCCTTGCCAGCCACTGCTGGCTCCTCAGCCGGTGTTTTGTGAAAACACAAATCCATGGGGCCAGATGGGATCCATCCAAGGGTTTTAAGGGAACTGGCAGAGGTTCTCAGCAAACCCCTTTCCCTCATCTCCCAGCAGTCTTGGCTGACTGGGGAAGTGCCGCTTGACTGGAGACTGGCGACTGTTACGCCCATTTACAAGAAGGGTCGGAGGGAGGATCCTGGGAACTACAGGCCTGTCAGTCTGACCTCGGAACCGGGGAAGGTCATGGAGCAGATCATCTTGTGTGCTATCCTACAGCACAGGTGGGACAACCGGGTGATCAGGCCCAGCCAACATGGGTTCACACAGCGTGGCCAGCAGGAGCAGGGGGGTGATTGTGCCCCTGTGCTCAGCGCTGGTGAGGCCGCACCTCGAGTGCTGGGTTCAGTTTTGGGCCCCTCACTCCAAGAAGGACATTGAGGGGCTGGAGTGCGTGCAGAGAAGGGAACGAGGCTGGTGAGGGGCTGGAGATGATGGAAAGTGGCCCTGAATTCCCATCCAGAGCCCTCCAAGCTGGGAGAACTCTTCCTGCTGGTACAGCTCTGTGGGTTTGTGCAGAGCTGAGCTCAGTTGCCCAAAGGTTTGCTGGCTATGAGAGGCTGCAGGAGGGCGATAGTGCTGGGTAGTTGCTTCTGCCTCTCCTTCTCCCATCCCCATCACATAACCTGCCCTCCCCTTCCCGACTTCCCCTCCACGTCAGTCAAATAACAGTGAGATTATTTGCCTGAAACGCCAGGGGTTTCGGCTCCCACAACTCTTTCAAGGACACAGAACACAGATGATACAAGTGGAAACGGGATTTTATTTTATGTTGTTATTTTATGTGAAGTTATTTTCTGTTTGCACAACCTGGGGAATGGAGCCAAGGGAAGGGCAGAACTCACTCCTGCTGAAAACCTGCACTGGGCAAGAGGGCCAGAGAATCCCAGGGCACAAGGGGTGCCTTGGAGGTGCAGGAGCAGCAGGCGAGAACCAGCTGAAAAGGCCCAGCGTAGCCCTGAGAAGAGGCTCTGCTCAATGCTACAGAGGAAAAGAAGGAACTGCCAGGGGCCGCCCTTGGGGGCCACGCTGGCAGTCTCAGAAAGCTTCCTTCCCCTGGATGCGGGGCACGAGGGCCACCTTCGTGGAGCACGAGCAGCAGGCACCTCGCCAAAACGGCCCAAAGAAGCCCTGGCAAGGGGCTGTGCTCGGTGCTGCAGAGGAGGCAAAAAAACCCCAGGGACACGCAGTAGCTCACCCTGGGGAAAAAAAGCCTTCCTCTCCCACCTAGGGGTCACGACAGGCCAACCTTCGTGGTGCATGAGCAGCAGGCAGTGAGCCAGGCAAAGTGGAGCAGAGGAGCCCTGACAAGTGGTCGTGCTCAGTGCTGCAGAGGAAGGCAAAAAACCCCTGGGGACCAGTGCCAATCTTCCTACAGGGGAAAATTCCTTCCTGACCCCAGAGCTGGCGATCGGCTATTCCCTGAGCATGTGAGCAAGACCTGTCTCCTCAGCCCACAGCCTGGTCACGCCTCCCAGGAGATGCCCCGGCCCTGTCCTCCATCCACCCGGAGCCTCGTGACAATGGCCACGTGCCCCTGGCCTGATGGACCTTGCGGACAGGAACTCTTCCCGTGCCTGAGGTCTGCGTGGGGAGCTGTTCTGGAGTGTGTACGCTGTGCTCTGAAATGGATTGCTGGGGGTGGGGAAGGGGGTGTGAAAGGCAAACCCCAGTCCTGGGGTGCCCTGATGCCCCCACCCAGGGAGCCCAGGCCTGGTGCTGCCCTGATGCCCCCACCCAGGGAGCCCAGGCCTGGTGCTGCCCCCTCCCCGCGCCTGCCCCCTTACCTGTAGAGGGAGGGGAAGGTGCAGCACAGCCCTCGCAGCACCCTCTGAAGAGCAGCGGCAACGCAGAAACACTCGGGATGGTCCAACCTGCATCGGAGGAGAAGCGCTGGCACAGCTGCCCTCCCCACACCTGCCACCACCAGCCCTTCACAGACCTGACCCCCAGCATTCCCCATCTCATTTCCAGCACTCTCTGTCTTCTGTCCTTGGCTGTACAGCTCCGCTGGGCGCAGCCTCCGCTCCTGACCTGTCCCTTACCAACACCGGCCACGGCGTCAACTGCACCAGGTTTGGAGCAGGTGCTCCAGCTGCCCTGGTCCAACAGCCCGCTGGGCTGAGCCCGCACCTGGCCTTGGTAGAGGGCACCTGGCCACAGGTTCAGCACTCCTTTCCTGGCTGCCCTTGCACCTGCAGGGCCCGTGGAGCAGAGCCAAGCTGGAGACGACGGCTGCTGGGGGGCAGCCAGTGACTGATCCCACGCAGGCCACTTGCCAGTAGCAGAGGTGGGCACGGCTGCTCGGGAGAGCCCTGGCTAGGCCTTACCTTCCCGCCACGGCTCTTCTCCACAGTAGAGCACGCCGGGGAGTCCTGTCACGCTGTAGCCTCGATGGGTCGCAGGGCATCTGTGAGCACCTTTGGGGATGAGGATGTGACGCTGCAGCTTCTACACAGGTCTTGGTTCAACGAGCCACGGCCTTTTCTTCCATCAGACGCAAGAACAAAAAATTCAAGTTAAAACAGTTTATTAACATTTTAAATACTCAACAGTAGTAAAAACATCTCCCGCCCTGCCCCACCCCCTCAGCCCCCACCCCCCAACAACAACCCCACGCGCTTATCGGATGCACTGGTCAAGGATGCTGCAATCACCACACGTCCCGCTCCCTCTGCTTCTACCACCGCGCTCACATTTACTCCCACGCGCCCCACCATCCCACCGGCTTGCAGAGCTGTCCCCACACCGCGCTGCAGCAACAGGAATTCACCCCCTGGGCGCGCATTTGGAGCTGCAGTGCTCCTTCTGCAGCCCACAGGAGCGCCCCCCTCGAGCAGCACGTGCCCCTGGACACCGCTGCGCATCAGGGACGCTCCAGCCTAGAGCACCGCTCTGCTCAAACCGAGGAGCGCCCCTGCCCCCAGCCTCCAGCAGCCCTCCCCTCCCCAGGCAAAGGGCCCAGCCTACCTTGCAGCTCAGTGACCTTGGCCAGCGATGGCTACTTCCATAGAACCAGCTGGTTCTGGCCAGAGCCATGGCCTGAAATGAGCTCCTTGTGGGTTGTTGACCACAGGATGGAGCAGACCTGGCAAGAGGCAGTAGCACGGGTGAGACCAGCTGCTTGTGCTGACGCTGGCCACCCAGAGACCACCACAGCCCCCTCCTCTGCCAGGCCACGGGCCTCAGGAGCCAGCAACTCTGTCCCGCTGTCCCACCAGAAGGTGTTTATGTCCAAACCCACGGTCCCGGCTCACCTGGGAATGGGCATCAACAGCCCCGAGGCAGGTGCCAGAGCACACATTCCAGATGCGGATATGGTGGTCACTCATCCCGCCTCCAGTGGCCAGAACATTTGACCGCCACGGACACCACGCCACAGCCTGGGAGAAGAGGGTTATAATCCTGAGCCATGCAAGAAGCAACCTGGGCACAGGCACTGCTGCACAGCCGCCTTGCACGCAGACACGTGCCCACTGCTGCCCTGCGCTCACCTTGACAGCGCCCTGGTGCTGAGTGAAGGTCTGGACAGGAGCGAGTCCTCCACTGCCCCGCCAGCTGCGCGGCCAGATGTTCACCACGTGGTCACCGCCACCACTGGCAAGGTAGCGCCCGTCTAGAGACCACTTGAGTCCACACACCTCCTGCGTGTGACCGGCAAGTGTGGCCACGTGATGCTCAGCCACTCGCACATCGTGGTGGTGGATGTGGCCACTGCGGGCCCCGCTGCAGAGAGAAGCCTTGCAGGGTCAGGCTGCACAGATTTTCTCCAAAATCCATTCTTGTGCTGGGGCAGCACCGCTGCGCCCACCGCTGGCTTTCAAACCAGTGCTACCAGCATCGCTGCTCTGTCGGGCTGAGTGAAGCAGCCACAGCGGCTTTTCACAGCTTCGGCAGCGAGGCCAAGAGAGACCTTCTCCCCACAGCGCAACAGAACAGGCCCAGGAAGGAGCCCAGGACAGGACAGAAGCCACTATCCCTGACCTGCACCGCTCCCAGAGCCCCAGCTCCACACTGCCCTTCACGCCCCGCCACCCGCTGCTTTACCTGGAGAGGGTGGAGCTGTTCCAGCTGAGACACCCCACGCGCGAAGAATGGCTGATCATGTTCCGGAGACGTGTCTGCTGCTCAGCATCCCACAGCTAGAGAAACAGAGCAAGAAGTTCTCCGGAGGATGAGGAAACCCCAGCCCTGTTGCTTTGCCCAAGGAACCTCGCGGCACACGCTCTGCCGTTCAGCCCTGTCAGGATGGGAGCAGGGAACAGTTTGTATCTCACGCCTCCAGAACGGAGGAGGACTTGAGGGGTCAGCAAGCCCCAAACCAAACTCTGCCTCGCTGCTGCAGCTGCTCGCTGCCTGTGGACACTGCCAGCCCACGCCAGTCAAGGCAGAGCGCATCGCATCCTTCCGGGGCCAGCCCAGCCTTTGTCCCGAGGCCCCACAGCTCCAGTAATCCCTAAACACCTCTGCTTTTATTCCTGCACTCACCTGCACCTCGGCATTACTTGTGCCAACAGCGAGGTACCTTCCGTCTCCACTCCATGACACAGACGAAACATAATCAGCCACACGCTCCACCTCCATCAGCTTGATGTTCTCCCCAGAGGTGTGATGCCACAGGTAGACAGAGGTGTCCAGGCTCACTGCCAGCACGTTCTGAGCGCTCCAGTCAAGGAGATTCAGATCTACAGTTTGCAAGAGCAAAGCAATGCGAGTCTCACTCTGCTTACCCGGAAAGCCCTGCCCCTCACCAGCATTCATGCCAAGTCTTCCACCGGCACCGGGGAGGTGCGCGCACACACACGTACACACCGGTGTAGCCGTGCCCAGCTAGCGGGGTCAGGTAGCCCTCAGCCAAGTCCCCTGCACAGCACTCTGCACAGGGACACTACGCAAGTGCTGCGTGCCAGCCTGAGTGCCTGTTCCACGTCCTGAAACAGCCCAGTCAGAGCTCCAGTTCCTTGCACCACACCATCCTAGGAACTGCACCCCGCTGCACGAGGGTCTCAATGCCCAGCACCCAACATTGCAGCCCACTTACAGTAGTCATTGAGGATGTCCGGTGCATCCAGGACACGGTCTGCCGTCGAGGAAATGGATCTGGCATTCCTCCTCCTGGATCCAGCCGTCATCCTCTGACTGCAGAGCACCTCCAGGCTCTTCTGAGAGCCTGTGTGAAGAGAAACGCCTTTGTTAACCTGGGTTACTCTTGTCTCCCAGCTCAGCGCTGCTCAGCCAAGCAGAAATCCCTTCCACTGAAAACGAAGCCCTGAGAGCAGGGATACGCTCAGCAGAGCGCAGGGCGCTAACATCCCTGGGGGGGACCAACTGCTGACCCAGGGTGAGCTCCCGCTCTGCAATTGGCAAGAACGAGTTTAACCGACCAGCACCTGGGTTTCTGTACCCCGTTACGTTTAGTGACAGTTAAGGTACCAAGCGAACCGCAGGGACTTGGAAGCCTTTGCAAGACATCAGGAAGGTTTGCCACTGGCAGTACCAGAAAGCAGCGGGCAGTTTTTGTAAATAAATTCGCTGTAGTTGTTATGCAGCCCCTCAGCCTCTGGAAACCTGGGCATGAGGGAGACTCCAGGGTGCACGGCAGCTGCCAGAAGCCCACTGGTCCCTCCCGTGTCCACACGTGGAACCTCTGCGTTGCTCTTCCCCTGCCCAGCTGTCTCCAGCCGCGGCAACTCGCACAGACCCTGTACCTTACCTGCCGCAGCGTTCCGTGGCTTTCCACTGAGGCACAGGATCTTTGCCTCTTCTGCATCAAAGCCGTTCAGATTCACTGCCCAGGCTTTCCGGTGCTCCTACAGAGACAATCCACCCTCAGCAAGATGCAAGCCCAACACACAGCCCGTGCTGCCCTTAAAACTGCAGCTGGCAGAGCACACACCCAAGCCCCCTTCTCCTAGAATCAGGAGGTGCACAGCTGTACTGGGGGGGTCAGCTGCAGCCAGCCAGCTCCAAGTGTTTTTTCCTCAGACACTGCGAGCGGGACACTGCCATTTTCATACAGAAGAGCGGCAAGCTCAGCGTCTCCTGGCCAGTGGAGAAAGCCACAGCCACCAGGAACCAAATGCTTCAGCAATCCATTTCAGAGCACAGCGTACGCACTGCAGAACAGCTCCCCACGCAGACACTGGGCACAGGCTCACAGCTTTGTGCCCCGCTAGCCCGACACATTGGAAAGCCTCACTAGCCCAGAGCTGGGCGCTGCTACCACAAGTGGCAGAGGCTCTTCCTGCTGCCCAGGGAAACGTCCCTGCAGAACAGCTACGCTCACGCTCCCGTTTACCCGCTCCATGCAAGAGCCCGACAGCCCCAGTGCACAGAGCTCTGCCTGCTTCACAGAATCAGAGGATGGGTTGGGTTGCAAGGGACCGGAACAAAGATTATCCAGTTCCAACCCCACAGCCATGGGCAGGGACACCTCCCACCAGACCAGGCTTAGTAAGACCCCATCCAACCTGGCCTTGAACACTTCCAGGGAGGGGGCATCCACAGCCTCCCACGGCAACCTGTGCCAGGATCTCACCTCCCTCCCTGTGAAGAATTTCTCCTCATGTCCAATCTAAATCTTTCCCCTTCCTGCAATTTAAAGCAGCACTACCTGCTCTTGTCAAAAGGCCCCCCCTGGCTTTCTTGTACGCCCCCTTCAGGCACCAGAAGGCCGCTCCAAGGCCTCCCCGGAGCCTTCTCTTCTCCAGGCCCTACAGCCCCAACTCTCTCAGCCTGTCCTCCAAGCAGCCCAGGCCACGCTCCCCGCACCCCCCTGTGCCGCTGCTCATCCCCCCCCGCTCACCGGCCGTGCTGGGCAGCGTCTGGCTGGAGCTGTGGGAGCGACTGGCCGGCCTCACGGGCGCCGTGCCGGTGGTGGGGCTTCGCCCGCCGCCGCCGCTCTCCGTGGCTTCGCGCTGCCACCGCAGGGACAGCGCCTCGGGGATCATCGTGTGCAGCTTCAGTAGCGCCAGAGGGTCCGCCCGGAGCACGAGCTGTGCCACAGCCTGCGGGGGGGGCGTCAGCGGGGGCAGCGGAGGGACCGGGTGCAGCCCTCTCTGCCAAGTACCCCTTCCGGGGCCTCTCCCAGAGCCCCCCAGGGACCCCCTCCCCGTCGCACCCCCCGCCCCTCAGTGCACCCCTTGCCCTTGAGGGACCCCCCCCATCGCACTCCCCGCCCCTCAGCGCCTCTCCTCTTTCACCCGCCCCCTGCCCTTCAGGGCACCCCCAGCCGCTCAGGGGATCCCCCCCATCGCACTCCCCGCCCCTCAGCGCCCGCTCCACCACGGCCTCTCCCCCCCGCCGTGCCTCGATGCCCCCTTCCACCACCGCGATCTCTCTCGGGGTGTTCCCCCCCCTCGGCTCCCCTGGACCCCACCGCACGGTGCCCCCCGCCCGCCGTTGTCCCCCCCGCACCACCCGTCACCGCCGCCCTCACCTCCGCTCTGCCGTTGGGGGCTCGCGCAGCCCCTCGAGCCCCGCTCCTCCCATCGGCCGTTGCGAACCCGCACGCCGTTGCGGGACCGCGCGGCGGGCGCGGGGCCGGGGCTCTTCCCAGTTGAGACTGGGCTGGGCTGGCACAGGTTGGGCTTTTGGTTCCCTCTGGTTTTTCAGTCTCCCTCTCTGTTATGTTGTGCTGGGGTTGTGTCTTTCCGAGGGGGCAGAAATTCCCTCGTTCTTGGAGCTCTCCGAGAAGCATTTTCAGTCGAACGTGCTCCTCTTGCTGTTGGTGTTGTTTCCCCAGCACCATCTTTGCGCCACTGCAGCATCTTTTTGGTGGGAAGGACTGACCTGGCAGCAGGGATTGGTGTGGAAAGGTAAACGAGCCCTCAGCTGCTGAACGCTTCCAGTGGAGTTCAGTTTAATGTCCTGAAGCTGTTGGATTCTAATGCCTTTTTCTTCACGCCCTGGAGATTTTGGGAAAAGAGCGACAAGCTTTGAGATCCCTGAGTGTCCGAACTGGGGAACATGACACTGGAAAAACATGGCATGAGATTCAAATAAAAGCAGCATCAACCGGGAACCGCGTGTGATTTTCATCCATCTGACCCTGGCGGAAAACACTCTTTCCCTCCAAGCGGCAGTTGAGGTTGCCGGTATCGGATGGACCCTGTCCTGTGCTTCACAGTGTTCGAAAGGCTGCTTAAACCAAAGAATGCAAGGAGAAAGCGGCCTCACTGTTCCAGGCACAAAACGCCCCGTTCAAGAGCGAATGAGGCACAGCATTATCTCAAGGTTACAGAGTTGTCTGCTTCATGAAATATTATGTCTTTGCCTTTGCTTTCTGTTCTCGCTCACGATTAACAGGTGCTGTTATCCCCTTTGCTCTCCTGCTTGTGTAACTGCTGAAATCTGCAAGTCAGAGAACAAACAATGGATAAAAAGCCTGCTTGAGCTGCCCGAGCTTTGCGAGCCTTGGGGAAGCTGCGACTTCCCGGCCGCCCAGCGCAGCATTTGCTTTCCTATCTTAAATAAACTTTTACCAAATCCATTGAGACTTTGTCCTCATTCAACTATAACAAAACCATGGATCCGGATAAAGCACATCAGCCTCGGAATACCCAGGGCCATTCCCCTGTGTACCTGGCAGTAGCCTGCAGCCCACCAACCCAACACCCTTCAAGGATCCCACAGCTTGTTCCAACCCAAAACATCCGTGCGCTGGGTTTTGTTAAATCTTGAATAATTGTCACAGGGCCCACCCACAGCCTTCAAAGGCCAACGTCACCACTGCCGAGGGAGCCACGACTGCAGGCATTTCACAGCGACTACACCAAATCGGGAGGGGGCTGTTCCAGCAGGAGCATGGAAAATGGCAAGGTCGTACCCTTGTGTCCTGCCCCAGCCTTCCCCCAGCACCGCGCTTTAGCCATGGCAGCTAAGACTGGAGTTACCTGCAGCAAGACCCTCCAGCGTCAGCAGAGGTTATTTATATCGGTCTAGCACAGATCTGGACTTCAACATTTCACCGGGGAAAAGGCTTTGCCTTTCCCCCAGCAGGAGGCAGAAAGAATCCATGGGCACAGGCAGTTGGGAAGGACAGCAGGGCCCAGTCCCCGAGCTGTGCGGCTCAGCTGGAGGTCAGCCTGTGACACGCAGGCACCCGCGGCAAATGCCACGGCAAACAGCAGGGAGAAGGGCAGGAAAAGGCTACCTTGGGACAGCAGGTTTCACTCATGTCTCCAAGCCGGGTAATCCCGGGGTACTTTCACCCCTTGAGTGGCCGCCACTCTGTGCACAGTGCTGAGAGACTTGGTCGTGACAGCAGAGGGACTCAGCTGAAACACAAAACATCAGCAAGAGAGACAGAAATCGGTTCAGAAAGCATTTTCTTGTGGAAGTGCCACTGACGAATGATGTGTGATCACAGCCACTAGGATCGTCCCGCAATCCACTAAGTTCCCTCAGGAAGTATTGAACATCAGTAAATTCATGGTACAGAGAAAAAAAACCACGCGCTCTAACCAAGTGGCTCTGTCCCAGGAGCTTCTCCTTCACTACCCAAAGTGACACCTTTGGGCATCTCTTCCCTTTGGGCATTTCCTCCTTAGCTTTGCTGGACTGGCTCAGTGACCTTTAGAGAGAGCGGACAGGAGCCATCAGAAATCCCCCAACTTCATCCTCGTACAACGCTCACATCCAACGCACGCGTAAGGACGTCACTGCCAGGGGAGTCAGAGGAATGCAGGAAAGCAGCCCTGGGCCAGGACAGATGTGCAAAGGAATCTGCCCAAGTTTTCGTCATCTCCTTTCAACTGGCACTTGTTTTCTCTCTGTTCTGGCCTCACAGACCCTTCCACAGAAATACACAGAGATCCCTTCTGGACAGAGCCTCAGCACTGGGTCATCTCCAGTCAACTGAGCTCCAGTCACCAAAGAGGACAACTGGGGATGGCAAGGAGGAATTGCTCGCACTCCACTGCTGTTTGCAGGGCTAGACCTGTGCTCCACACAGGACATGACATACAATAACACTTGGGAAAGCAGGCTGCTATGCTTTGTATACGCACACACTCTCACCCACCAAACTCAAAACCAACCAAAAGACAACAACAAAACCCAAAACAAATAAAAAGCCTCCAAAAAATTCCACGCAACAGCAGCCCCGTCTTGCCTGGAGGAAACTTCAAAACTGAGGACCCTATCTTTATTCCTACAGAAGGGAGACAGAAAGTGACTGCCAAAACTCTTCTCTCGCTCCCTCCTCCTGTCTGCCAAACCGACAGCTCTGATCCCTGTCCCCGAGGCACCTCTCTGCCGTTCACAGGGGAAGGACACACAGAGAGAACGGCCCCAAGAGCTGCCTGACAAAAGTGTCTGCCTTGGGTTCCTTTTCTACCAAGCAGCTTTATCAAAGCATTGGGGCAGCAAAACACGTTCCAAGACAACTTGCGCTTCTTTGTATATTTTTAGTCAGGAAACTGGAGGGAAACAAGAGATTCCCACTTGAAACCCATCCCAGCAGGAAGGCAGCGCCGCAGGCACAGACAGTAAAAACATTTCCCCATTTTCATCACAGTGCAGAGAAAAGCATTGTCAGTAAGTTCATACCACATTGCTCGGTTTTCTTCTTTAGCTTCTCTTTCCTGTTTTTCAAGGGTTCTTTTGCCAGCCATTCCTGTCCAAAGGAATTCCTAAGCAGTCCTGTTATCGGTCAAGAGTCAACTCTCTTTGCTTAACAGTTTCCTGGGCCAATATTTTCCTTCGTGTTCTTCTTGTTCCTCCAGCTTGTACGCCTGTCATCTCCCACATCCTCTTTGTCACGGCCTCCTTCTCATAGGTCTACGTCGCTATTTAGTTCATTGGCCAGCATCTCCTCCTCGGGATCCAGGGACGCGCCGCCACTCCCACAGGTGGCTGCTTGGGGAGAAGTGACTATTACAGAACGTCCAACATTTGCACTCAAGCTCAAGTAAAGTGCCGGGGAGTAAAGGAAAGGGACCAGGGGCTGTTTAGTCTGGAGAAGAGGAGGGGTACAAGCCCAGGGGTTTTGGGGTCCTGCCCTCACCACACCCCAACCCTGGGGGAGGGCGCAGCAACCACTACAGCCCTGGGGCTGAGGGGCCTCCCCACCCGCTGCCGGCTTAGCAAGACACCCAGCAAGAGCTACGCTTGTCCCCAGCACAAGCCCCACGTCAGAAGGCACGAGGCGCCTACTGCGGACTCTGGGCACAACCTCACACTCACCTTTTCGGCAGACAGCGCCTGCTTCTTGCTTGGGGGCGGTGACGTGGTGCTGCTCGGCTCCAGAGCATCCTCAGGCCACAGGGAGTGCTTCCGTTTTCCCAGCTTGGAGCCTTCAGGAACAGCTGGCCGGGTTCCAGGGGCAGCACAGAGGCGGGAGCCCCGCTCTTCTTGCTGAGATGGGGTGAAGCCGCTGCTACGGCTCTGTGCCTTCTGGGACGCTTTGCTCAGCTTTTCGGCAGAGAGCGCCCACTTCTTGGCCGGGGCTCGTCATGCGATGCTGCTCGGAGCCAGAGCATCCTCAGGCCACACGGAACGCTTGAGCTTTGAACACAAGCGCTTGTTGGTCGCTTTGTTCTTGCTGTGATGGGCAGCATTGTCAGTGTGCCTGGCCAGGCTGGAGGCGTCTTGGGCAATGGGGCCCTCAAAGCTCGTCTTGGAGCTGGACGTTCTGGAGAAGGCAGAGAAGCGCAGGTGTTAACTGCCAGGGTTTCAGCACCTGCAGCTCTCTCCTCAGAGAGGCACAAAGGAAAGAGCAGTCAGAAGCTCCAAGGAGCCGAGGTGCTCTTCACCTACAGCAAAACCACAACAAGGGGCTGCGCCTGCCCATGGCAAGGGCATGGGAACTGGATGATCTTGAAGGTGCCTTCCAACCTCAACCATTCCATGATTCTAGGACCTCACCCTGCCTCCCTCCTCTGAGCCAGCTCCGTCCCACACCCACACACGTGCTGCCAGCCCCGGCCCAAATGCTGAGAGCAGTGGGCAGAGGGGCTGGGAGACACAGGGCGCTCTCACCTCAGGTAGAAGAGCACGCAGGCCTGCTGCTTGAGGAGCACTTGGATGTTCCTGAGGCGCACCTCAGTATCGTTCATTTTATACCACTGCCCATCGCCAGCCTGCAGGAGAAGAAGAGACAACGGGCTCAGGCTGCATCCACAGACCCTCCTGGCCTGTAGAGCAGCAGGAACAGCGCCCAGCGGCAGAGCTCCTCTCCCCAAACCCACAGGCGGCCCAGGGGCAGGCAAGGGGATCCAGCGAGAACAGACCTCCAACCTTCCTGCAGCACAGCACAGCCTGTACCCGCTTTCCCACGCTCCACACCACCCACATCTGCGCAGCGCCCTCCTTTCTGGGCGCTACAGGGACCCAGGAGGACCCACCAGCACCCAGCCCAGAGAGGGGGCCAAGACAGTGCCCTGGGCTCACCTTCACGTAGCAGAAATAGTGCCCCGAGTGGCAGCTGTAGCCAGAGGGCACCAGCACTGCATCGAGTTCATACATCAAGGGGTCCCCGTCATTCTCCGACAGGTAAGGTCGGATGTCCAAGGTCTCGGGGTACCCCACGTCCTGTGGAGAGAGGACATCTCAGGAGCCTGCACAGCACACTTGCTTGCTAGAGCAAGAGCAGCTCCTACGAGCCCCATGTCTTCAGAGAGGGGGACTCACTCTCCCCAGGTAGAGGTCACAGGGAGGAAGACACCAGCATGAGCCCAACTCCCACCGCACAGCTGGAGAAGGGCTGCAGGGCTGCGGCACAGCTCATGCTGGGCACCTCCCACCTGCTTTGGGCAGCAGGGCCTCGGGCCAGGACACAGCCCGAGCGCTGCAGTGCCAAGGACTCACCTTGGAGATTTTGCCTCCATTCCAGTAGGAAAACCGCTTCAATGACGGCGTGAGAACATTGGACGCTCGGTGGATGGTGAAGTCTTTGGTGGCTTGCACTTTCATCTGACACCTGTACAGGAAGAGCTTGAGTTATTCCAGCTGTTCCACCACCCAGACGACTGCCAGCCCTGGCCAAGTGGCAAACCCCATGGACCCCATGACCCTGCTGACACCAGGCACCACTCCAGGGCACCTGCTCACGGCCACATCTGCTCGCCCAGGTCCTCCTCACACGAGGAGGGAGCTCAGGAGAGGCAGGCTCCATCGCAGGCTTCCAAGGCCACGTACCTCCCGCTTTAGCCATGGGGCAGTTAGAGAAGCCCTCCCTGCTTCCCCCTGGCACAGCCGGGGGACCCTTCCCGCCGCAGCCCCTCACACTCACATCTGACACACGTAGGCGGTGTCCTCTCCCACAGTCTCTGGCCTCACAAACGTGTCCAGTGCCTGAGTGATGCTTTCGGCTTCCCGCAAGGAGAGAGGAGAGGTCAGGCCACAAGTGGCCTGTCCGTGCGACAGCCTGGCTCCCTGCTGACACACTGGTCCCAACAACCAGCACAGAGCCTGAGTACGAGACCTCAGACTGCACCGAGCCCACGATCCTGCCAGCAGCGTGCCGCGAGGGGCAGCTGCACTGTCCCCCGACACCACAGAGCCTCCAGAGCAGCCGTGGCTCGTGCTGGGCCAACGGGCACAACAGCAGAATCCGCTTCCCTGGTGTCTGCACCGCGCCTTGACACCGGCAGCTTGCGGAGCCTGGAGAGCAGCAATGGTGCATTGCAGGAACACCCCCTCAAGAGCTGAGTTCCCCCCCCACCCCGACTCTGCCGCAGTACCTTGATCTCCACCGCCACCTCCAGGTAGGGCTCGTAGGTGTCCGAGATGCACTTGCACGCTGTGCACGTCACTGCAAAAGAGCGAGCAGTGAGCACACCCTGACACAACAGCAGCGCCCGCCATCACCCCAGCCCAGCACAGGCAGGGCAGCATTCCCGCTCCCCGCCTCTGGGCTCTGCCATGGCAGCACCAGGACCCACAACCTGGCAAGGACGAAGGCGGCAGTTCCCCCTGGGCTGGGACAGCAAGTGTTGCCTGACAGCTGGCAACACAGCTTCCTCTGCTGGGGTCAGGCAGCTGGGGACCCACAGCCAACAGCTTTCTCCATCCCATCACATACTTAGCTATTGCCCAACATTTACAAATTCTTGGCAATTTCCCCCAAACTTACACATTTGTAGCAACTTTCCCCAAATTTACTCACACTGAGTCATTTTCCCCAAATTTACAAATTCGTAGCAACTTTCCCAAACGAGTTTTCCTGGAAGGCTCTCAGGGAACCAGCAGCCCCAAGAGCCACAGGCCCTGGCAGCCAGCACTCACCACAGGATGGCAGGGAAGCGCCAAAGATCTGGTGAACCAGCGTTGTGGCCTGGCTTTCACGATCCAACCTTGAGACAGCAGCACGGGATCTCACAGTGCCCCTCGCAACGGCCACCCCCGCCCACGGGCCACCGCTGTGCCCTCAGGACAGCTGCCCGACGGGCTCTGGCCAGCAGAGCTCTGGGAGCAGAGGCAAGGGGCAGCCTCTGTCACTCTGCTCCCCCAGGGACAGAGCTCAAGGGGTGGCACCGCGCTGCTCCAAGGAGCAGAACTGGAGCTCTGAGCTGGGCACCGCAGGCAGAGGCAACGCAGCTTCCCGGGACAGAGGGCCCCGGGGAAAGCTGCTCCCCCACAGCCACACAGATGGGGCCCAACCAGCCAGCACGCCTGGGTTCCCTGGCAGCTGGGACAGGACCCAAGCCCACGGCAGCCTCAGGATTTGCTGAGAGGACCAGAGCTGTGCTGGGGCAGAGGGTCGGGACAAGGGAGAAGGCAGACAACAGCCAGAGCTGTGTCACAGCGGGGCAGAGTTGGCCCATCCGCCCAAGGCCCTGCAGTCAGCACCTCCCTCCGAGTCAACCTGGGGGACACGTTCGCCCCACAGGCACAGGGGCCGGTGAGGGGACAGCAGAGAAGAGCAGCGAGGGCCATCAGAGGCGCATCGTACGTACTTGGTGTGGCCGGTCAGGCAGGCCCTCTGCATGGCATCCAGGGTGTAACACAGCAACTCGTGCGCATCCTCCTGGCGGCCAAAGCGGGTGTGCTGGGCGATGTCTGCGGGGGAGAGAGGAATCAGACCCAGCACGTGCTGCAACAGATGCAGACCTTCCCTCCCTCCCCTGGGGCAGGGAATCTGGGGTTACAGTATTACAGTATCACAATATTACAAGGCTGGAAAAGACCCTTGAGATTGTTGAGTCCAACCTATGACCCAACACCAACACGCACTCATCATCTAAACCATGGCACTAAGTGCCACATCCAATCTCCTTTTAAACACCTCCAGGGATGGTGACTCCACTGCCTCCCTGGGCAGCGCATTCCAGTTGACCCATCACCCTTTCAGGGAAGAAGTTTCTGCTAAGATCAAGCCTAAACCTCCCCTGACAAAGCTGGAGACCATGTCCTCTTGTTCTGTCACCGGTTGGAGCCCCCTGAGCCCCAACCAGACTCATGCTGGCCCCAGGGAAGCCCCACGCAGCCCACAAAGTCACCAGCCCCTGGCAGGCTCTGTGAGCCCTCCCCGAAGAGCACTCTGCCAAGACCTGCCCCCATCCCAAAGGCTCTGCTCCCACATTGGTCATCATTCCCCTGCACGGCTCTGAGAGGGGAGCACAGCCATCCTTACGCTCGAGCTCTTTGAGGATGGACGTTGGCTTTACTGCGCTGCCGCTCTTGGACAAGGCCTGGATCACGTGGTCCCGCAGAGTGCACAGCGTGCAAAAGTCACTGTGCTCACCTGCAGCAGGAGAGAAGACAGGATGCTGGGGACAAAGCCACGAGAGGTGGAGGCAGTACAGGGACGGGGGATCTCTGCTCCAGCACAGCTCAGCCACACTCAGTTTTCCCAACCAGCTTTGTGCTGCGGCGCAGCTCTGGGGCACCCTGGGTACGCAGGCACTGGCACAACGCCCCCCTCACCTGTCGCAGCCCCAGTCACAGTAACAGCCACTGCAACACCCCAGACGGGACAGCATCGCAGGGGATGGACAACAGATCATGGGCACTCGCTTGCCAATCCCACAGGGTGGCACCAACAGGCTAATCCCACCGGAGCCCTACAGATGGGGCTGGAGCTCCATGGGCTCCCCTGGCTCACAGCTCGGAGCAGTGCCCACCGGAATCCCTTTCAAAGCCCCCCAGAAGAAGCAGCTGCTGCCTGTACGCAGTCTGCTGCCCGCACGCAGTCCCCACAGGCAAGACCTCTTTGGGACCCCCTGCTCAGCCCCCAGGAAGCCACCAGACCCCATTGGACCCATCCTAATCCTGGTTATGACCAGTACAGAAAACGCCTGCCCGGACACAGGGATGCAGAGCTTGGCAACACTGCCATGACCACAAAAAGGGAGATGTACACAGCAGTGACCGTTCGATGGAGAATCGGGCAGGGGGGAGAAAAGACGGTGCACCCTGACATCCCCACACCCCTCGCCAGAGCCAGGCCTCCCCACTCACAGGTGCGCCGGTGCTCCTTGGAGAGCAGGTAGTTGGCCAGCGGCGCCGTGTAGGTGAGGCACTGCACGGTGGAATTGAGGAAGCAGGTGTTCCCAAGGTTTTGCAGCCCGGCATCGATCCGGTGGATCCGCTCCCACTTCAGGGAAAGGCGCTCCATGGGGAAAAGCACCTTCTGGGCCGTGGGGATCCCATCTCCTCGGGCCCCAGGGACGTGGTCCCTGCCTGTGGGGACAGAAGGGCAGGGAGCAGCGGGGTGCAGGCTGCAGGCAGGGCTCCCCTCACCCCACTTCTCAGGGGTCTGGACTGGGACCAGTGCTGTTTAATATTTTCATTGATGATATAGGTAGCTGGATCGGGGCCAAACGTGTCCTGGGCTGCATCACAAGAAGCGCTGACTGCAGGTGGACGGAGGGGATTCTCCCCCTCTGCTCTGCTCTGAGGAGACCCCATCCTGAGTATTGTGTTCAGCTCTGGAATCCCCAGCATAAGAAGGACATGGAACTGTTGGAGCAGGTCCCGAGGAGCAAAGATGGTCAGAGGGCTGCAGCACCTCTGCTCTGCGGTCAGGCTGAGAGACTTGGGCTTCTTCAGCCTGGAGAAGGCTCCGTTCCTGCGCCCCCGCCGCTCTCGGCGCTGCTCCCCCACAGCCACCCCCGCCGGCCCCGCCGCTGCCCCTGCGACCCCGCCGCTGCCAACCCCCAGCCACCCCCCCGCCGCTCCCGCCGCTGCCCCCGCCCCGCTGCACTCACCGAGCCGAGGCTCTGTCGCCGAAGCACGTGTGCCCGCCTGCACCGGCGCCACCCGCACCGCACCGCACCGCCCCTCCCGGGCCGGGCCGGGGGCGGAACGCGGCGGGCGGAAGGAGGGGGGGGCCGCGCTCTCCTCCTCTCTCAGCGCAAGGAAGGCACCAACTCTTGGCGTTCGCGCTGCGCTCACGGGGCGGGCTGAGGGCGGGAGCTCCGCAGCCGCGTCCAACGCGCTCCCCCCACACCGGCGGAGTGACAGTTGCGCCAACGCGTCCCTCTCGAGGGGCAGCGCCCGGGCGCGGCCGTTGGGACACCGTTGGGTTGCACCGGGGGTGGGGGAAGGGGGGCAGACGCAGCGGAACCGGGAAGCCCTGCGTGGGGGGCGCTCTGCATCACATCCCGGGGAGGCGGAGGGGGACGGCACAGTCCGGTCTCCCCGTTAAGCCCTGCAGTGGGGGATCTGTCACAGGGTCACAGTATCCTAAGGCTGGAAAAGACCTCTGAGATCATCGAGTCCAACCTACGCCCCAACACCTACCCCTACACCTACTCGTCAGCTCCAGCCCGTCACTAAGTGCCTCAACCCATCTCTCCTTAAACACCGCCAGGGACGGTGACTCCACCACCTCCCCGGGCAGCGCATTCCAATGGCCAATCACCCTCTCAGGAAAGAACTTCTTCCTAATGTCGAGCCTAAACCTCCCCTGGCGAAGCTTGAGACCGTGTCCTCTTGTTCTGTCGCCGCTCACCTGAGAGAAGAGACCAGCCCCTGCCTGACCTCAGCCTCCCTTTAGGTACTTGTAGAGAGCTATAAGGTCTCCCCTGAGCCTCCTCTTCTCCAGGCTAAACAAGCCCAGCTCCCTCCGTCGCTCTTCATAGGGCTTGTGCTCCAGCCCCTTCCCCATCCTCGTCGCTCTCCTCTGGACGCACCCCAGCATCTCACAACATCTTTCTTAAACTGAGGGCCCAGAACTGGACTCAGCACTCGAGGTGCGGCCTGACCAGTGCCGAGGATAAGGGAATGATGACCTCCCTAGTCCTGCTGGCCACGCTATTCCTGATGCAGGCCAAAACACCACTGGCCCTCTTGGCCACTCGGGCACACTGCTGGCTCCTGTTGAGTTTCCTGTCCACCAGCACTGCCAGGTCCCTGTTCAACTCCCCGGGGCGTGCTCAGTCCCCGTTCAGCCCCCAGGCTGCCACTGCCCTCTCCACCTTGTTCGCTCCCCTCCACCCCGGCCCCCCACTCAAATATTTGCCACAATACCACCTTGATCCTTTCTAGGCTTGTTCTGGGGTTTTGTTGTTTGGTTGGGTTTTATCCCAAAGTGTGGTGGAAGAAAAATCATTTAAAGTTGAGCACAGAGAGAACGAGAGCTGCTGCTTAAACTGCTTAAGGGAAAACAGGCTGAAGCTCTGACAGCGTTTCATTTGAAGAACAACTTTGGTTGCTTCTGTGTCCCTCGATAAACGTGAGAGAGAAGAAACACTCACTTTGAAAATGCTGGTGTCTTCCCAAACAGGCAATGAGGAAGTCAGTATGCTTTCCATCAGAAACACAGAGGTACCTTAAGCGGGCATTTGACATCGAACGTTTTACTGCAGTGTCAGGTTTTATAAAGCAAGTTAATCAGAAGCTTTTCATTAGAAAACTCCTGCGGTGCCCTGAAACCAAAGGTCTTCACTAGGAGACATAACAGTAAATAAATCTGTGCTTATCTGTAGTTTTTTCTTTGCAAAGACCCCCAAATTCAGGAATTATTTCCAGATCACTCACGTTAACTGCAAAGACTAAGCAGCAAATCAGCGCCACCCCCAGCCTGCCAGGGACTGATCAAACCTGCATTGCAGTTTCGGTATGAAGTCACAAGCCAGGACCTGAAGTTCACTGACTTCAACTGTCTGACTTGCACATCTCCTATCCAACAGCCGATGTGTTTCCTTAAAGTAGAACAATTCTCTCATTTATAAAGACAGAATAGTTAAGGCAATTTTTCATTTAAGACTCAGCAATTATTGCAAAACTTAGTCTGATGGCTTAACCTGCAGATAAAGGAAATGGATACAACTACAATATGAAAGACACTGCTTTTAAATTTCATCAGTACACATTAGGGCATGGTTAATGCTTACAGATTTCTCTGTTGCAGACTGATTGTAGGATAGGGGTATCCTCAGTTTACTCCTGGTAACACTGAAAACTAATCCAACTGAGGATTTATAACCTCAGGAACTGAAGCACAGTAGCAACTTGGAAGCATATACTACAAATGCTTTCTAGGACAGACACAATATTTTATGCCCCATCTCTACAGAAATCTGGGTTTGCAGGTTAAACAATCAAAACTCCCTCAGCTGCTCCAGCAGCTCAACTGATCACCCACCAGGACAACTACTGCTGAGGGGACAGGCCAAACCCCACAATCAATTCACAAAGCAGAGAAAGGCACAGAGCAGTAAAGCAAGCAGAGTTTCTGACACCAGGCTGCCACCAATCATCAAGGGTCACAGGGAGCGTGTGAGGTTGAGGAAAAGTTACAACATAATTGTATAGGCCTTCAGCCACGTGTTCTCCTTCAGAGAAATACCTCGTTTTGCTGCATTTCTGTGCGTAAACCTCCTGTTAATGCTTGTTTCTATCATGTCATGTGAGACTTCCTTTCTGAATGAGGAGATGTTTACAGGTGCACGGAGCTGTTCCCCTTTACCTTAAACTGTAATACAACCCCACAGCCCTCCTGAGGCACCAGTACTGTGAGAAGACTTCACTGCATCTTGATTTACACTCACATGGAATTGAATTGTGCCCAGGAATCCCAGCCACCGAACTTCACAAGTACCGTCTCGTGCTGCATCACCTATCAGAGAATTCCTGGGTCCAAACCACACAGCAGCACGAAGACAAGGGCTAACAGCCACTCAAGGAGCATGGTGAGGCACCTAAGAAAAGTTTCCCCTGAAGAGCCTTGAAGGGAAGTGGTTTTCCCTAGATGAACTCGCACAGAAAACAGCAATAAGCAGCACCATATGATTTGCCTGGGCTAAACAAGCATTACATTTGCACAGCTTAACTCAGAAGTACAACAGAATCAGGATCAGCAAATTCACAATTTATACACTGTACTTCTAAAAGAAAAATGCAAAGTTAACAGAACCAATTCATACAACCTGCACATTTAGAATGTGAGTACTTGGCTAAACCAAGGAACATAACCATTGAGAAATACCCACAAACTAAAAAGAAGCATTTTCTTGCAAACAAGTGTCCTAGAAGTCCAGGTCTGTAGAAGCCACTTATTCATCTTTTACAGGTGAATTCTGCAGTGCTGCAGAATTACAGCTTTGCTCGATTCCTCTGACTTGAGCGAGAAAAAAACTGAAAGGGTTTCCTCCCCTCAACAAATCCCAGGTTATCTTGGGCTTCACTGGGTGTTTCATCATGCCCCAACAGGACATCAGCTCACCTGTGCCAACCCCCACTCCCCAGGCTGGGCGCCCGCAGCCTGAGCGGAGGAAAATGCTGAGCCCCCCTTCCCGCCGCACAGCCCCAGCCCTCCTCCCGAGGCAGTGGCGTTTTTTAAAATAGCATCGTTTATTCAGCAAGTGCCTATTTTATCCTTCCCACAACAATTATTAAAGGTAAAAACCACATGGTCATGTTTATTGTTTCTTAGTGCAAATGACTTTCTGCAGGTTTTTGAAGCAGGTGATGAACATAAGAGGTATTTAAGCAGAGAAGACCCTAAAGTTGCTGTAGTAACGTTGTTTGTTTATAAACCCTCACATGAATATATGTTTTCTTTATGTTCAGAAGATCTAGTTCCTATGGATGTCTCTCTATCGAGAATGCTGTGCCCTGACTGATCTGCACTCAGTGCGGTGCATTACTGTAGGATTGGTGAAAAAGAATGCCTAAAGATCCTTACAGTATTGTTCTTATCTGGGGGTCTTTATTTCAAAAGAAAATAATTGACCCCCTGCCTTTCCTGCTGTAGACAGGGGTGAGCAGAAGGATCCATTGTATTTCATGTGTGTACAAGAAGGATGAAATAAGTGACTTACCGAGCTTGTTCTGGGTCAATGACTGGGTTTTATTAGCGGTGCACTCCGTTTCTTTGCTCAGTGGTGTCAGTAGATGTGAAACTGACACAGTTCCAGTAACAAATGTGTATTCTCAAAAATAGAGCTATTCTTGGTTTTGAGTAAGAGTTGGGCATTTTTAGCTTGCATTTCTCTAATACAAACCTATAGCTGTACAGAAATCTCAACCAAAGACAGGTTTATTGAAAGAAATCCCATGTTGCACACTCCCAGGAAGGTACAGGATAAATTGTATGGCTTAGTGTAGTTGTGGGTGTAGTGAGGTTCCTACTCTGGTACTGTGAGTGATCTAAAAGGGAGTATGAAGAACAGCCATGCAAGGGTTCAAAATAAATCAATATACTAGACAGTATATTTGGCATAGAACTTAGAATTCATCTTTCTTCTCTGAGCTGAGCAATCTTCTTTCCTAACAAGCTCTTGTGATAATGTTTTTTCTTTTTAATTAAATACGTATTTTAGGAAAGTAGTCTTAATAAAGTCAAAACCCACATTTTGCCTATGATAATTTGAAGTGAAAACCACAGGAATGTTTGATTAAACCATTAAAGGAGACATCTCTGATACATTTCAGCTGTGGGTAAACGTTTCCTTGGTGAGCCAAGGCCAGGTCTAAAAATAATTTAGACTTGCAAAGTGTGCCTTGAGTGCTGGATTATGGATCTGGAAATGCTCAGCTTCCCTTTATCTGTCTTCTCCTGTCTGTTTTCACTGTCAGGTCAAAACTAACTGCTCTGCTAAGTTCCCTGAAGGTTTCTTCTAGTAGGAGCACTCAGAAGTTGTCAAGGCGTTCAAACAAGAGCTCTGTTGGGCTCCGCTCGGCCGCAGCCCGGCTCTGCTCAGGCAAGGGCGGCAGCGGGTGGGAGCCCAGGCTGGATCCTGCGGGGAAGGCCCCAGTCCCACAGGGAAGGCCCCGATCCCGCGGGGAAGGACCCAGTCCCACAGGGAAGGCCCCGATCCCGCCGGGAAGGCCCCAGTCCCACAGGGAAGGCCCCGATCCCGCCGGGAAGGCCCCAGTCCCACAGGGAAGGCCCCGATCCCGCGGGGAAGGCCCCAGTCCCACAGGGAATCGCCCTGACGTGTGGGAACTGCTCCGATCCTGCAGGGAAGGCCCCGATCCCGCGGGAAATTGCCCCCATCCCGCAGGGAACACCCAGCTGCTCTGGGAGGGACGCAGGGATCCGGGATTTGGGGCCGGGTGGCAGCGAGGCGTGGGAATCTGTTGTGGCTGCAGGTGTCCCCGGGAGGAGAAACTGCCCGTGGCCTCTTCTCGCCTGGCAGAGCTGGAGCTGTGAGGGGCTGGGGCTGCCCTGGGCCTCTCCTGCTTCCCTGGGCCGGCACTCACAGAGCGGGAGATGCCGCTGGAACCATTCCCCTCGCCGCTGCCCCAAACAAGGTTTCTCCATGCGGGCCCGCGTGTCTACAAGTTTAAAATCCGGTGCGGCCGCTTCCGCAGGTGAGCGCGTTCCGGCCGGAAAGTCCGCCTGTGCTTTGATGGCTGCACGGAGCAGGGAGGGAAGGAGACCTGGAATCCAGGTTCTGGGGACTCCTCCTTCCCTGCCTTCTCCCAGTGCCCGTCAAAGCGGTTGCTTAAAAGTCACTGCTGCACTTGGCCAGGCCAAGCGTTGGCCCGAGAGAGCGATGGGAGGTGCAAAAATGCTCCCGTTTTGCTGAAGCCCAGTGGCAACAGAGCCCCACATGGCCGCTGCCTCCCTGCACGCAGTGGGATGAGGGAGAGAGGCAGCAGGGTCCAAGGAAGAGCGCTCGCAGGTTGGGATAAAGACAGTTTCGTAAGGAAAGCCAAAGCCGTGCGCGCAAGCAAAGCAGAATCAGGAATTCCTGCCGTGCTTCCCATCGGCGGGCAGGGGTTTCATCTCGGGAAAGCAAGGCTCTGTCGTGCCTGATGGTTCCTTGGGAAGACAAAGGCCCTGACGTCCAACGTCCCCCGTTCCTCCTCCTTCCCCAGTTCCCTTGCTGAGCGTGAGGCCGGCTGGGCTGGAATATCCCGTGGGTCCGTGGGGATCGGCCGTAGCAGCTGTGTCCCCTCCCAGCTCCTTGTGCAGCCCTGGCCCTCACTGTTGGGTGCTGGGAGAAGCAGCAATGGCCCTGGCCCTGTGTCAGCGCCGCCCAGGGGTGACAGAAATGCCCCTGTGATACCAACCCCATTGCCAGCAGCAATGCAGACACAGCCCCTTCCCAGCTGCCGTGGAGAAGCTGGCCTCCAACGCAGTGGGAGCCAGCACCGCCTTGGAGCTCTGTGCTCCGAGCGAGTCCATCCTTCCCAGCCTGTCAGCTGGTGGCACCGTGCCTGACAGTGGCCCTGCAGCCTGGCACCCGGCTGCGGGTGTGGGAAGAGTCTGTGGGAGCTCTCCCTGCCTGTGGGAGAGACCTCTACAGAGGTGGAAGGGACGCAGAGATGTGTCCTGCTGGCTCCTGCTTTCCCAAGAAACAGTCCCTGTGCAATAACGAATGGCTTTTAAGAAGAGGGAGCTGGGAGCCTGCTGGGTGTTTTCCCTGTGCCGTGGGAACCAGGTGGTGGTGGTTAAACTCTTGCAGCGTGTGTCGCTCCGGTGCTTTTGGCTTGGGCTGGGCCTGACTCTCTGTTTTTCTTCCCAGTGCTCCTGATCCCAACAACACTCCAGGTGCCGCCGCCGAGGAGTTGGAGGCAGGAGCTGGAGCGGGGCCAGGGCCCTGAGCTGAGCATTCAGCTGGGCAAACCTTTGGTTCGTGAGGAGAGTAAGGACGTTCTGTCCGACGCAGCATTTCCAGTGGGAGGAACAGGGAATTCTCTGGAGAGCACGAGGGCTGAGAAGAGGGCATCACTGAGGACGGGCATCAGCCAGCAGAGAGGAATGCTTTCGTTGGGAATAGTGCAGAGAGGAATTCCTTTCTGTTCCTCAGAGTCTGTTGGTGCGATGGCTCCAAGGGAAGGGGAGGGAGCGGGCAAAGGAGGGGAGGGGGAAAAGCAAAACTCCTGACCCTGCTCTGCTGTGGTTCAAGTAAACTGTAATTTTAAATTGTTCCCAGGCTTCAGAAGTGTCCTTCCCAGTGGAATGGTGGCTCTGCTGTTGATGCTCTTCCTTCATTTCTGGTTTTGGCCTCTCCAGGAAGCGATTCGAGTAATCCTTGGCAATCTGGAGGATTTGCATCCCTTTTCCACAGACCACTTCACTGTTTTTCCATGTATCCTTTTGTTCCTGCTTGAAACAAGAGAGATCCAGTGTCTGTGTCTGTTGGGCACTGCTCAATCCGACATTCCTGTCTCGGAGTGCACAGGGCTTTAACTGGGAGCAACTGCTTTGAGCTGCGCGGTTTTCTGTTGGCTGAAGATCCTCCTCCGTTGTTGCTTTCCCCAGGGAGAGAACAAATGTGAGCAGAGCGCTTGGCAGTGTTTGCAGGTAATCGCCCCTGCGTGCCCAAGGGGATTGAGCCAGGGAAAATGACCGTGTGTATCCAAAGCCACAGGACGCTCAGCTGATGTGATTGCAGCCCACATCTGGGAAGCCCATCCACATGCTCAGCCAGCAGCTGGTTTCCTCCCGTTCGGAATTGCGCAGGGAATGTAAGGATGCTGCTCCTCTGAATCCTTGCTGTTTCCCACTTGTAAACTCATTTTTAAAAGAGATTCCTTTCCAATTAGAGAAGCCAATGAGGTTTTATTCCCAGGACCAGGGGAGCCTGGCATGTTGTTTCTTGTGGAGGAACATCAGGGCTGAAGCCAAGCACACGGCAGGAAAGCCGGTGCCAGGAATAAAAGCAGCCAATGGGAGAGGATGCCTGGAAATGTGTTTCTTGTCCCACGTTCCTGGTGTTTTTTACACCTCGACAGATTGGATTTACTCCTGGGTCTGGATGTGCAGGTGTCTGGTTTGTGGAGCTTTCCAAGAAGGCCTTGTCAGGACTCGTGCTGCTTGCGAAGGTCTGTGCCGTGTCCTTAGCTCTTAGCGTCGCTCTCAGATTTGAGTAAATGGGAGAGAGCATGGAAGATGAGATTCACCCATGGCAATGTCCGTCTTGTGCCGTATCCCTATGTGTGCACTCTGTACCTGGAGCTGAAATCTGTCCAGCATCACGGATTTGGCGGTGAGTCCCCATGGGGATGGCTGGGTAGTTTCTGGGAACATCCGTGCCCTGTGTCTTGCTCTTTCCTTTCCCCTCCTCTGCTGGAATTGGAGTGAGCAGAGCTGCAAGTGGGGTGGCTGTGCCGTGGGTTCAGGGTAGAGCGGAGTCAGGTGTTCTCCTTTGTCCTCTGTTGCTTTGCTCAACGTTCCTGAATTCCCCTGGCCTTGCCAGCCACTGCTGGCTCCTCAGCCGGGGTTTTGTGAAAACACAAATCCATGGGGCCAGATGGGATCCATCCAAGGGTTTTAAGGGAACTGGCAGAGGTTCTCAGCAAACCCCTTTCCCTCATCTCCCAGCAGTCTTGGCTGACTGGGGAAGTGCCGCTTGACTGGAGACTGGCGAATGTTACGCCCATTTACAAGAAGGGTCGGAGGGAGGATCCTGGGAACTACAGGCCTGTCAGTCTGACCTCGGAACCGGGGAAGGTCATGGAGCAGATCATCTTGTGTGCTATCCTACAGCACAGGTGGGACAACCGGGTGATCAGGCCCAGCCAACATGGGTTCACACAGCGTGGCCAGCAGGAGCAGGGGGGTGATTGTGCCCCTGTGCTCAGCGCTGGTGAGGCCGCACCTCGAGTGCTGGGTTCAGTTTTGGGCCCCTCACTCCAAGAAGGACATTGAGGAGCTGGAGTGCGTGCAGAGAAGGGAACGAGGCTGGTGAGGGGCTGGAGATGATGGAAAGTGGCCCTGAATTCCCATCCAGAGCCCTCCAAGCTGGGAGAACTCTTCCTGCTGGTACAGCTCTGTGGGTTTGTGCAGAGCTGAGCTGAGTTGCCCAAAGGTTTGCTGGCTATGAGAGGCTGCAGGAGGGCGATAGTGCTGGGTAGTTGCTTCTCCCTCTCCTTCTCCCATCCCCATCACATAACCTGCCCTCCCCTTCCCGACTTCCCCCCCACGTCAGTCAAATAACAGTGAGATTATTTGCCTGAAACGCCAGGGGTTTCAGCTCCCACCACTCTTTCAAGGACACAGAACACAGATGATACAAGTGGGAACGGGATTTTATTTTATGTTGTTATTTTATGTGAAGTTCTTTTCTGTTCAGTTCTTTTCTGTTTGCACAACCTGGGGAATGGAGCCAAGGGAAGGGCAGAACTCACTCCTGCTGAAAACCTGCACTGGGCAAGAGGGCCAGAGAATCCCAGGGCACAAGGGGTGCCTTGGAGGTGCAGGAGCAGCAGGCGAGAACCAGCTGAAAAGGCCCAGCGTAGCCCTGAGAAGAGGCTCTGCTCAATGCTACAGAGGAAAAGAAGGAACTGCCAGGGGCCGCCCTTGGGGGCCACGCTGGCAGTCTCAGAAAGCTTCCTCCCCCCGGATGCGGGGCACGAGGGCCACCTTCGTGGAGCACGAGCAGCAGGCACCTCGCCAAAACGGCCCAAAGAAGCCCTGGCAAGGGGCTGTGCTCGGTGCTGCAGAGGAGGCAAAAAAACCCCAGGGACACGCAGTAGCTCACCCTGGGGAAAAAAAGCCTTCCTCTCCCACCTAGGGGTCACGACAGGCCAACCTTCGTGGTGCATGAGCAGCAGGCAGTGAGCCAGGCAAAGTGGAGCAGAGGAGCCCTGACAAGTGGTCGTGCTCAGTGCTGCAGAGGAAGGCAAAAAACCCCTGGGGACCAGTGCCAATCTTCCTACAGGGGAAAATTCCTTCCTGACCCCAGAGCTGGCGATCGGCTATTCCCTGAGCATGTGAGCAAGACCTGTCTCCTCGGCCCACAGCCTCGTCACGCCTCCCAGGAGATGCCCCGGCCCTGTCCTCCATCCACGTGGAGCCTCGTGACAATGGCCACGTGCCCCTGGCCTGATGGACCTTGCGGACAGGAACTCTTCCCGTGCCTGAGGTCTGCGTGGGGGGCTGTTCTGGAGTGTGTACGCTGTGCTCTGAAATGGATTGCTGGGGGTGGGGAAGGGGGTGTGAAAGGCAAACCCCAGTCCTGGGGTGCCCTGATGCCCCCACCCAGGGAGCCCAGGCCTGGTGCTGCCCCCTCCCCCGCAGACTCAAGAACAAAAAATTCAAGTTAAAACAGTTTATTAACATTTTAAATACTCAACAGTAGTAAAACACATCTCCCGCCCTGCCCCACCCCGTCAGCCCCCACCCCCCAACAACAACCCCACGTGCTTATGGGATGCACTGGTCAAGGATGCTGCTTTTGACTCTGTTTGCCTTCTCTCTCTCCCGCTTCTTGATGGGGTCCAGCTCAAAACAGCGCCAGAGTCGCAGCGTTTCATCAGCAGCTGCCGAGGCCACCGTTGCACCATCAGGGCTCAGAGCCATGCTCAACACTCTACCAGTGTGACCTGAGGAGGAGGCGTGCCGCCAGGGATGGGCCAATCACCACACGTCCCGCTCCCTCTGCTTCTACCACCGCGCTCACATTTACTCCCACGCGCCCCACCATCCCACCGGCTTGCAGAGCTGTCCCCACACCGCGCTGCAGACACCGGAATTCACCCCCTGGGCGCGCATTTGGAGCTGCAGTGCTCCTTCTGCAGCCCACAGGAGCGCCCCCCTCGAGCAGCACGTGCCCCTGGACACCGCTGCGCATCAGGGACGCTCCAGCCTAGAGCACCGCTCTGCTCAAACCGAGGAGCGCCCCTGCCCCCAGCCTCCAGCAGCCCTCCCCTCCCCAGGCAAAGGGCCCAGCCTACCTTGCAGCTCAGTGACCTTGGCCAGCGATGGGTACTTCCATAGAACCAGCTGGTTCTGGCCAGAGCCGTGGCCTGAAATGAGCTCCTTGTGGGTTGTTGACCACAGGATGGAGCAGACCTGGCAAGAGGCAGTAGCGCGGGTGAGACCAGCTGCTTGTGCTGACGCTGGCCACCCAGAGACCACCACAGCCCCCTCCTCTGCCAGGCCCGCGGGCCTCAGGAGCCAGCAACTCTGTCCCGCTGTCCCACCAGAAGGTGTTTATGTCCAAACCCACGGTCCCGGCTCACCTGGGAATGGGCATCAACAGCCCCGAGGCAGGTGCCAGAGCACACATTCCAGATGCGGATATGGTGGTCACTCATCCCGCCTCCAGTGGCCAGAACATTTGACCGTCACGGACACCAGGCCACAGCCTGGGAGAAGAGGGTTATAATCCTGAGCCATGCAAGAAGCAACCTGGGCACAGGCACTGCTGCACAGCCGCCTTGCACACAGACACGTGCCCACTGCTGCCCTGCGCTCACCTTGACAGCGCCCTGGTGCTGAGTGAAGGTCTGGACAGGAGCGAGTCCTCCACTGCCCCGCCAGCTGCGCGGCCAGATGTTCACCACGTGGTCACCGCCACCACTGGCAAGGTAGCGCCCGTCTAGAGACCACTTGAGTCCACACACCTCCTGCATGTGACCGGCAAGTGTGGCCACGTGATGCTCAGCCACTCGCACATCGTGGTGGTGGATGTGGCCACTGCGGGCCCCGCTGCAGAGAGAAGCCTTGCAGGGTCAGGCTGCACAGATTTTCTCCAAAATCCATTCTTGTGCTGGGGCAGCACCGCTGCGCCCGCCGCTGGCTTTCAAACCAGTGCTACCAGCATCGCTGCTCTGTCGGGCTGAGTGAAGCAGCCACAGCGGCTTTTCACAGCTTCGGCAGCGAGGCCAAGAGAGACCTTCTCCCCACAGCGCAACAGAACAGGCCCAGGAAGGAGCCCAGGACAGGACAGAAGCCACTATCCCTGACCTGCACCGCTCCCAGAGCCCCAGCTCCACACTGCCCTTCACGCCCCGCCACCCGCTGCTTTACCTGGAGAGGGTGGAGCTGTTCCAGCTGAGACACCCCACGCGCGAAGAATGGCTGATCATGTTCCGGAGACGTGTCTGCTGCTCAGCATCCCACAGCTAGAGAAACAGAGCAAGAAGTTCTCCGGAGGATGAGGAAACCCCAGCCCTGTTGCTTTGCCCAAGGAACCTCGCGGCACACGCTCTGCCGTTCAGCCCTGTCAGGATGGGAGCAGGGAACAGTTTGTATCTCACGCCTCCAGAACGGAGGAGGACTTGAGGGGTCAGCAAGCCCCAAACCAAACTCTGCCTCGCTGCTGCAGCTGCTCGCTGCCTGTGGACACTGCCAGCCCACGCCAGTCACGGCAGAGCGCATCGCATCCTTCCGGGGCCAGCCCAGCCTTTGTCCCGAGGCCCCACAGCTCCAGAAATCCCTAAACACCTCTGCTTTTATTCCTGCACTCACCTGCACCTCGGCATTACTTGTGCCAACAGCGAGGTACCTTCCGTCTCCACTCCATGACACAGACGAAACATAATCAGCCACACGCTCCACCTCCATCAGCTTGATGTTCTCCCCAGAGGTGTGATGCCACAGGTAGACAGAGGTGTCCAGGCTCACTGCCAGCACGTTCTGAGCGCTCCAGTCAAGGAGATTCAGATCTACAGTTTGCAAGAGCAAAGCAATGCGAGTCTCACTCTGCTTACCCGGAAAGCCCTGCCCCTCACCAGCATTCATGCCAAGTCTTCCACCGGCACCGGGGAGGTGCGCGCACACACACGTACACACCGGTGTAGCCGTGCGCAGCTAGCGGGGTCAGGTAGCCCTCAGGCAAGTCCCCTGCACAGCACTCTGCACAGGGACACTACGCAAGTGCTGCGTGCCAGCCTGAGTGCCTGTTCCACGTCCTGAAACAGCCCAGTCAGAGCTCCAGTTCCTTGCACCACACCATCCTAGGAACTGCACCCCGCTGCACGAGGGTCTCAATGCCCAGCACCCAACATTGCAGCCCACTTACAGTAGTCATTGAGGATGTCCGGTGCATCCAGGACATGGTCTGCCGTCGAGGAAATGGATCTGGCATTCCTCCTCCTGGATCCAGCCGTCATCCTCTGACTGCAGAGCACCTCCAGGCTCTTCTGAGAGCCTGTGTGAAGAGAAACGCCTTTGTTAACCTGGGTTACTCTTGTCTCCCAGCTCAGCGCTGCTCAGCCAAGCAGAAATCCCTTCCACTGAAAACGAAGCCCTGAGAGCAGGGATACGCTCAGCAGAGCGCAGGGCGCTAACATCCCTGGGGGGGATCAACTGCTGACCCAGGGTGAGCTCCCGCTCTGCAATTGGCAAGAACGAGTTTAACCGACCAGCACCTGGGTTTCTGTACCCCGTTACGTTTAGTCACAGTTAAGGTACCAAGCGAACCGCAGGGACTTGGAAGCCTTTGCAAGACATCAGGAAGGTTTGCCACTGGCAGTACCAGAAAGCACCGGGCAGATTTTGTAAATAAATTCGCTGTAGTTGTTATGCAGACCCTCAGCCTCTGGAAACCTGGGCATGAGGGAGACTCCAGGGTGCACGGCAGCTGCCAGAAGCCCACTGGTCCCTCCCGTGTCCACATGTGGAACCTCTGCGTTGCTCTTCCCCTGCCCAGCTGTCTCCAGCCGCGGCAACTCGCACAGACCCTGTACCTTACCTGCCGCAGCGTTCCGTGGCTTTCCACTGAGGCACAGGATCTTTGCCTCTTCTGCATCAAAGCCGTTCAGATTCACTGCCCAGGCTTTCCGGTGCTCCTACAGAGACAATCCACCCTCAGCAAGATGCAAGCCCAACACACAGCCCGTGCTGCCCTTAAAACTGCAGCTGGCAGAGCACACACCCAAGCCCCCTTCTCCTAGAATCAGGAGGTGCACAGCTGTACTGGGGGGGTCAGCTGCAGCCAGCCAGCTCCAAGTGTTTTTTCCTCAGACACTGCGAGCGGGACACTGCCATTTTCATACAGAAGAGCGGCACGCTCAGCGTCTCCTGGCCAGTGGAGAAAGCCACAGCCACAAGGAACCAAATGCTTCAGCAATCCATTTCAGAGCACAGCCTACGCACTCCAGAACAGCTCCCCACGCAGACACTGGGCACAGGCTCACAGCTTTGTGCCCCGCTACCCCGACACATTGGAAAGCCTCACTAGCCCAGAGCTGGGCGCTGCTACCACAAGTGGCAGAGGCTCTTCCTGCTGCCCAGGGAAACGTCCCTGCAGAACAGCTACGCTCACGCTCCCGTTTACCCGCTCCATGCAAGAGCCCGACAGCCCCAGTGCACAGAGCTCTGCCTGCTTCACAGAATCAGAGGATGGGTTGGGTTGCAAGGGACCGGAACAAAGATTATCCAGTTCCAACCCCCCAGCCATGGGCAGGGACACCTCCCACCAGACCAGGCTTAGTAAGACCCCATCCAACCTGGCCTTGAACACTTCCAGGGAGGGGGCATCCACAGCCTCCCACGGCAACCTGTGCCAGGATCTCACCTCCCTCCCTGTGAAGAATTTCTCCCTCATGTCCAATCTAAATCTTTCCCCTTCCTGCAATTTAAAGCAGCACTACCTGCTCTTGTCAAAAGGCCCCCCCTGGCTTTCTTGTAGGCCCCCTTCAGGCACCAGAAGGCCGCTCCAAGGCCTCCCCGGAGCCTTCTCTTCTCCAGGCCCTACAGCCCCAACTCTCTCAGCCTGTCCTCCAAGCAGCCCAGGCCACGCTCCCCGCACCCCCCTGTGCCGCTGCTCATCCCCCCCGGCTCACCGGCCGTGCTGGGCAGCGTCTGGCTGGAGCTGTGGGAGCGACTGGCCGGCCTCACGGGCGCCGTGCCGGTGGTGGGGCTTCGCCCGCCGCCGCCGCTCTCCGTGGCTTCGCGCTGCCACCGCAGGGACAGCGCCTCGGGGATCATCGTGTGCAGCTTCAGTAGCGCCAGAGGGTCCGCCCGGAGCACGAGCTGTGCCACAGCCTGCGGGGGGGGCGTCAGCGGGGGCAGCGGAGGGACCGGGTGCAGCCCTCTCTGCCAGGTACCCCTTCCGGGGCCTCTCCCAGAGCCCCCCAGGGACCCCCTCCCCGTCGCACCCCCCGCCCCTCAGTGCACCCCTTGCCCTTGAGGGACCCCCCCCATCGCACTCCCCGCCCCTCAGCGCCTCTCCTCTTTCACCCGCCCCCTGCCCTTCAGGGCACCCCCAGCCGCTCAGGGGATCCCCCCCATCGCACTCCCCGCCCCTCAGCGCCCGCTCCACCACGGCCTCTCCCCCCCGCCGTGCCTCGATGCCCCCTTCCGCCACCGCGATCTCTCTCGGGGTGTTCCCCCCCCTCGGCTCCCCCGGACCCCACCGCACGGTGCCCCCCGCCCGCCGTTGTCCCCCCCGCACCACCCGTCACCGCCGCCCTCACCTCCGCTCTGCCGTTGGGGGCTCGCGCAGCCCCTCGAGCCCCGCTCCTCCCATCGGCCGTTGCGAACCCGCACGCCGTTGCGGGACCGCGCGGCGGGCGCGGGGCCAGGGCTCTTCCCAGTTGAGACTGGGCTGGGCTGGCACAGGTTGGGCTTTTGGTTCCCTCTGGTTTTTCAGTCTCCCTCTCTGTTATGTTGTGCTGGGGTTGTGTCTTTCCGAGGGGGCAGGAATTCCCTCGTTCTTGGAGCTCTCCGAGAAGCATTTTCAGTCGAACGTGCTCCTCTTGCTGTTGGTGTTGTTTCCCCAGCACCATCTTTGCGCCACTGCAGCATCTTTTTGGTGGGAAGGACTGACCTGGCAGCAGGGATTGGTGTGGAAAGGTGAACGAGCCCTCAGCTGCTGAACGCTTCCAGTGGAGTTCAGTTTAATGTCCTGAAGCTGTTGGATTCTAATGCCTTATTCTTCACGCCCTGGAGATTTTGGGAAAAGAGCGACAAGCTTTGAGATCCCTGAGTGTCTGAACTGGGGAACATGACACTGGAAAAACATGGCATGAGATTCAAATAAAAGCAGCATCAACCGGGAACCGCGTGTGATTTTCATCCATCTGACCCTGGCGGAAAACACTCTTTCCCTCCAAGCGGCAGTTGAGGTTGCCGGTATCGGATGGACCCTGTCCTGTGCTTCACAGTGTTCGAAAGGCTGCTTAAACCAAAGAATGCAAGGAGAAAGCGGCCTCACTGTTCCAGGCACAAAACGCCCCGTTCAAGAAGGAATGAGGCACAGCATTATCTCAAGGTTACAGAGTTGTCTGCTTCATGAAATATTATGTCTTGGCCTTTGCTTTCTGTTCTCGCTCACGATTAACAGGTGCTGTTATCCCCTTTGCTCTCCTGCTTGTGTAACTGCTGAAATCTGCAAGTCAGAGAACAAAGAATGGATAAAAAGCCTGCTTGAGCTGCCCGAGCTTTGCGAGCCTTGGGGAAGCTGCGACTTCCCGGCCGCCCAGCGCGGCATTTGCTTTCCTATCGTAAATAAACTTTTACCAAATCCATTGAGACTTTGTCCTCATTCAACTATAACAAAACCATGGATCCGGATAAAGCACATCAGCCTCGGAATACCCAGGGCCATTCCCCTGTGTACCTGGCAGTAGCCTGCAGCCCACCAACCCAACACCCTTCAAGGATCCCACAGCTTGTTCCAACCCAAAACATCCGTGCCCTGGGTTTTGTTAAATCTTGAATAATTGTCACAGGGCCCACCCACAGCCTTCAAAGGCCAACGTCACCACTGCCGAGGGAGCCACGACTGCAGGCATTTCACAGCGACTACACCAAATCGGGAGGGGGCTGTTCCAGCAGGAGCATGGAAAATGGCAAGGTCGTACCCTTGTGTCCTGCCCCAGCCTTCCCCCAGCACCGCGCTTTAGCCATGGCAGCTAAGACTGGAGTTACCTGCAGCAAGACCCTCCAGCGTCAGCAGAGGTTATTTATATCGGTCTAGCACAGATCTGGACTTCAACATTTCACCGGGGAAAAGGCTTTGCCTTTCCCCCAGCAGGAGGCAGAAAGAATCCATGGGCACAGGCAGCTGTGAAGGACAGCAGGGCCCAGTCCCCGAGCTGTGCGGCTCAGCTGGAGGTCAGCCTGTGACACGCAGGCACCCGCGGCAAATGCCACGGCAAACAGCAGGGAGAAGGGCAGGAAAAGGCTACCTTGGGACAGCAGGTTTCACTCATGTCTCCAAGCCGGGTAATCCGGGGGTACTTTCACCCCTTGAGTGGCCGCCACTCTGTGCACAGTGCTGAGAGACTTGGTCGTGACAGCAGAGGGACTCAGCTGAAACACAAAACATCAGCAAGAGAGACAGAAATCGGTTCAGAAAGCATTTTCTTGTGGAAGTGCCACTGACGAATGATGTGTGATCACAGCCACTAGGATCGTCCCGCAATCCACTAAGTTCCCTCAGGAAGTATTGAACATCAGTAAATTCATGGTACAGAGAAAAAAAACCACGCGCTCTAACCAAGTGGCTCTGTCCCAGGAGCTTCTCCTTCACCACCCAAAGTGACACCTTTGGGCATCTCTTCCCTTTGGGCATTTCCTCCTTAGCTTTGCTGGACTGACTCAGTGACCTTTAGAGAGAGCGGACAGGAGCCATCAGAAATCCCCCAACTTCATCCTCGTACAACGCTCACATCCAACGCACGCGTAAGGACGTCACTGCCGGGGGAGTTAGAGGAATGCAGGAAAGCAGCCCTGGGCCAGGACAGATGTGCAAAGGAATCTGCCCAAGTTTTCGTCATCTCCTTTCAACTGGCACTTGTTTTCTCTCTGTTCTGGCCTCACAGACCCTTCCACAGAAATACACAGAGATCCCTTCTGGACAGAGCCTCAGCACTGGGTCATCTCCAGTCAACTGAGCTCCAGTCACCAAAGAGGACAACTGGGGATGGCAAGGAGGAATTGCTCGCACTCCACTGCTGTTTGCAGGGCTAGACCTGTGCTCCACACAGGACATGACATACAATAACACTTGGGAAAGCAGGCTGCTATGCTTTGTATACGCACACACTCTCACCCACCAAACTCAAAACCAACCAAAAGACAACAACAAAACCCAAAACAAATAAAAAGCCTCCAAAAAATTCCACGCAACAGCAGCCCCGTCTTGCCTGGAGGAAACTTCAAAACTGAGAACCCTATCTTTATTCCTACAGAAGGGAGACAGAAAGTGACTGCCAAAACTCTTCTCTCGCTCCCTCCTCCTGTCTGCCAAACCCACAGCTCTAATCCCTGTCCCCGAGGCACCTCTCTGCCGTTCACAGGGGAAGGACACACAGAGAGAACGGCCCCAAGAGCTGCCTGACAAAAGTGTCTGCCTTGGGTTCCTTTTCTACCAAGCAGCTTTATCAAAGCATTGGGGCAGCAAACCCCGTTCCAACGCAAACTGCGCTTCTTTGTATATTTTTAGTCAGGAAACTGGAGGGAAACAAGAGATTCCCACTTGAAACCCATCCCAGCAGGAAGGCAGTGCCGCAGGCACAGAGAGTAAAAAACATTTCCCCATTTTCATCACAGTGCAGAGAAAAGCATTGTCAGTAAGTTCATACCACATTGCTCGGTTTTCTTCTTTAGCTTCTCTTTCCTGTTTTTCAAGGGTTCTTTTGCCAGCCATTCCTGTCCAAAGGAATTCCTAAGCAGTCCTGTTATCGGTCAAGAGTCAACTCTCTTTGCTTAACAGTTGCCTGGGCCAATATTTTCCTTCGTGTTCTTCTTGTTCCTCCAGCTGGTACGCCTGTCATCTCCCACATGCTCTTTGTCACGGCCTCCTTCTCATAGGTCTACGTCGCTATTTAGTTCATTGTCCAGCATCTCCTCCTCGGGATCCAGGGACGCGCCGCCACTCCCACAGGTGGCTGCTTGGGGAGAAGTGACTATTACAGAACGTCCAACATTTGCACTTAAGCTCAAGTAAAGTGCCGGGGAGTAAAGGAAAGGGACTGGGGCTGTTTAGTCTGGAGAAGAGGAGGGGTACAAGCCCAGGGGTTTTGGGGTCCTGCCCTCACCACACCCCAACCCTGGGGGAGGGCGCAGCAACCACTACAGCCCTGGGGCTGAGGGGCCTCCCCACCCGCTGCCGGCTTAGCAAGACACCCAGCAAGAGCTACGCTTGTCCCCAGCACAAGCCCCACGTCAGAAGGCACGAGGCGCCTACTGTGGACTCTGGGCACAACCTCACACTCACCTTTTCGGCAGACAGCGCCTGCTTCTTGCTTGGGGGCGGTGACGCGGTGCTGCTCGGCTCCAGAGCATCCTCAGGCCACAGGCAGCGCTTCCGTTTTCCCAGCTTGGAGCCTTCAGGAACAGCTGGCCGGGTTCCAGGGGCAGCACAGAGGCAGGAGCCCCGCTCTTTTTGCTGAGATGGGGTGAAGCCGCTGCTACGGCTCTGTGCCTTCTGGGACGCTTTGCTCAGCTTTTCCGCAGAGAGCGCCCACTTCTTGGCCGGGGCTCGTCATGCGATGCTGCTCGGAGCCAGAGCATCCTCAGGCCACACGGAACGCTTGAGCTTTGAACACGAGCACTTGTTGGTCACTTTGTTCTTGCTGTGATGGGCAGCACTGTCAGTGTGCCTGGCCAGGCTGGAGGCGCCTTGGGCAATGGGGCCCTCAAAGCTCGTCTTGGAGCTGGACGTTCTGGAGAAGGCAGAGAAGCGCAGGTGTTAACTGCCAGGGTTTCAGCACCTGCAGCTCTCTCCTCAGAGATGCACAAAGGAAAGAGCAGTCAGAAGCTCCAAGGAGCCGAGGTGCTCTTCACCTACAGCAAAACCACAACAAGGGGCTGCGCCTGCCCATGGCAAGGGCATGGGAACTGGATGATCTTGAAGGTGCCTTCCAACCTCAACCATTCCATGATTCTAGGACCTAGCCCTGCCTCCCTCCTCTGAGCCAGCTCCGTCCCACACCCACACACGTGCTGCCAGCCCCGGCCCAAATGCTGACAGCAGTGGGCAGAGGGGCTGGGAGACACAGGGCGCTCTCACCTCAGGTAGAAGAGCACGCAGGCCTGCTGCTTGAGGAGCACTTGGATGTTCCTGAGGCGCACCTCAGTATCGTTCATTTTATACCACTGCCCATCGCCAGCCTGCAGGAGAAGAAGAGACAACGGGCTCAGGCTGCGTCCACAGACCCTCCTGGCCTGTAGAGCAGCAGGAACAGCGCCCAGCGGCAGAGCTCCTCTCCCCAAACCCACAGGCGGCCCAGGGGCAGGCAAGGGGATCCAGCGAGAACAGACCTCCAACCTTCCTGCAGCACAGCACAGCCTGTACCCGCTTTCCCACGCTCCACACCAGCCACATCTGCTGAGCGCCCTCCTTTCTGGGCGCTACAGGGACCCATGAGGACCCACCAGCACCCAGCCTAGAGAGGGGGCCAAGACAGTGCCCTGGGCTCACCTTCACGTAGCAGAAATAGTGCCCTGAGTGGCAGCTGTAGCCAGAGGGCACCAGCACTGCATCGAGTTCATACATCAAGGGGTCCCCGTCATTCTCCGACAGGTAAGGTCGGATGTCCAAGGTCTCGGGGTACCCCACGTCCTGTGGAGAGAGGACATCTCAGGAGCCTGCACAGCACACTTGCTTGCTAGAGCAAGAGCAGCTCCTACGAGCCCCATGTCTTCAGAGAGGGGGACTCACTCTCCCCAGGTAGAGGTCACAGGGAGGAAGACACCAGCATGAGCCCAACTCCCACCGCACAGCTGGAGAAGGGCTGCAGGGCTGCGGCACAGCTCATGCTGGGCACCTCCCACCTGCTTTGGGCAGCAGGGCCTCGGGCCAGGACACAGCCCGAGCGCTGCAGTGCCAAGGACTCACCTTGGGGATTTTGCCTCCATTCCAGTAGGAAAACCGCTTCAATGACGGCGTGAGAACATTGGACGCTCGGTGGATGGTGAAGTGTTTGGTGCCTTGCACTTTCATCTGACACCTGCACAGGAAGAGCTTGAGTTATTCCAGTTGTTCCACCACCCAGACGATTGCCAGCCCTGGCCAAGTGGCAAACCCCATGGACCCCATGACCCTGCTGACACCAAGCACCACTCCAGGGCACCTGCTCACGGCCACATCTGCTCGCCCAGGTCCTCCTCACACGAGGAGGGAGCTCAGGAGAGGCAGGCTCCATCAGATGCTTCCATGGCCGCGTACCTCCCGCTTTAGCCATGGGGCAGGTAGAGAAGTCCTCCCTGCTTCCCCCTGGCACAGCCGGGGGCCCCTTCCCGCCGCAGCCCCTCACACTCACATCTGACACACGTAGGCGGTGTCCTCTCCCACAGTCTCTGGCCTCACAAACGTGTCCAGTGCCTGCGTGATGCTTTCGGCTTCCCGCAAGGACAGAGGAGAGGTCAGGCCACAAGTGGCCTGTCCGTGCGACAGCCTGGCTCCCTGCTGACACACTGGTCCCAACAACCAGCACAGAGCCTGAGTACGAGACCTCAAACTGCACCGAGCCCACGATCCTGCCAGCAGCGTGCCGCGAGGGGCAGCTGCACTGTCCCCCGACACCACAGAGCCTCCAGAGCAGCCGTGGCTCGTGCTGGGGCAACGGGCACAACAGCAGAATCCGCTTCCCTGGTGTCTGCACCGCGCCTTGACACCGGCAGGTTGCGGAGCCTGGAGAGCAGCAATGGTGCATTGCAGGAACACCCTCTCAAGAGCTGAGTTCCCCCCCCCACACCGACCCTGCCGCAGTACCTTGATCTCCACCGCCACCTCCAGGTAGGGCTCGTAGGTGTCCGAGATGCACTTGCACGCTGTGCACGTCACTGCAAAAGAGCGAGCAGTGAGCACACCCTGACACAACAGCAGCGCCCGCCATCACCCCAGCCCAGCACAGGCAGGGCAGCATTCCCGCTCCCCGCCTCTGGGCTCTGCCATGGCAGCACCAGGACCCACAACCTGGCAAGGAGGAAGGCGGGAGTTCCCCCTGGGCTGGGACAGCAAGTGTTGCCTGACAGCTGGCAACACAGCTTCCTCTGCTGGGGTCAGGCAGCCGGGGACCCACAGCCAACAGCTTTCTCCATCCCATCACATACTTAGCTATTGCCCAACATTTACAAATTCTTGGCAATTTCCCCAGAACTTACACATTTGTAGCAACTTTCCCCAAATTTACTCACACTGAGTCATTTTCCCCAAATTTACAAATTCGTAGCAACTTTCCCAAACGAGTTTTCCTGGAAGGCTCTCAGGGAACCAGCAGCCCCAAGAGCCACAGGCCCTGGCAGCCAGCACTCACCACAGGATGGCAGGGAAGCGCCAAAGATCTGGTGAACCAGCGTTGTGGCCTGGCTTTCACGATCCAACCTCGAGACAGCAGCACGGGATCTCACAGTGCCCCTCGCAACGGCCACCCCTGCCCACGGGCCACCGCTGTGCCCTCAGGACAGCTGCCCGACGGGCTCTGGCCAGCAGAGCTCTGGGAGCAGAGGCAAGGGGCAGCCTCTGTCACTCTGCTCCCCCAGGGACAGAGCTCAAGGGGTGGCACCGCGCTGCTCCAAGGAGCAGAACTGGAGCTCTGAGCTGGGCACCGCAGGCAGAGGCAACGCAGCTTCCCGGGACAGAGGGCCCCGGGGAAAGCTGCTCCCCCACAGCCACACAGATGGGGCCCAACCAGCCAGCACGCCTGGGTTCCCTGGCAGCTGGGACAGGACCCAAGCCCACGGCAGCCTCAGGATTTGCTGAGAGGACCAGAGCTGTGCTGGGGCAGAGGGTCGGGACAAGGGAGAAGGCAGACAACAGCCAGAGCTGTGTCACAGCGGGGCAGAGTTGGCCCATCCGCCCAAGGCCCTGCAGTCAGCACCTCCCTCCGAGTCAACCTGGGGGACACGTTCGCCCCACAGGCACAGGGGCCGGTGAGGGGACAGCAGAGAAGAGCAGCGAGGGCCATCAGAGGCGCATCGTACGTACTTGGTGTGGCCGGTCAGGCAGGCCCTCTGCATGGCATCGAGGGTGTAACACAGCAACTCGTGCGCATCCTCCTGGCGGCCAAAGCGGGTGTGCTGGGCGATGTCTGCGGGGGAGAGAGGAATCAGCCCCAGCACGTGCTGCAACAGATGCAGACCTTCCCTCCCTCCTCTGGGGCAGGGAATCTGGGGTTACAGTATTACAGTATCACAATATTACAAGGCTGGAAAAGACCCTTGAGATCATTGAGTCCAACCTATGACCTAACACCAACACCCACTCGTCATCTAAACCATGGCACTAAGTGCCTCATCCAATCTCCTTTTAAACACCTCCAGGGATGCTGACTCCACCGCCTCCCTGGGCAGCGCATTCCAGTGACCCAACACCCTTTCAGGGAAGAAGTTTCTGCTAATAACAAGCCTAAACCTCCCCTGACAAAGCTGGAGACCATGTCCTCTTGTTCTGTCACCGGTTGGAGCCCCCTGAGCCCCAACCAGACTCATGCTGGCCCCAGGGAAGCCCCACGCAGCCCACAAAGTCACCAGCCCCTGGCAGGCTCTGTGAGCCCTCCCCGAAGAGCACTCTGCCAAGACCTGCCCCCATCCCAAAGGCTCTGCTCCCACATTGGTCATCATTCCCCTGCACGGCTCTGAGAGGGGAGCACAGCCATCCTTACGCTCGAGCTCTTTGAGGATGGGCGTTGGCTTTACTGCGCTGCCGCTGTTGGAGAAGGCCTGGATCATGTGGTCCCGCAGAGTGCACAGCGTGCAAAAGTCACTGTGCTCACCTGCAGCAGGAGAGAAGACAGGATGCTGGGGACAAAGCCACGAGAGGTGGAGGCAGTACAGGGACGGGGGATCTCTGCTCCAGCACAGCTCAGCCACACTCAGTTTTCCCAACCAGCTTTGTGCTGCGGCGCAGCTCTGGGGCACCCTGGGTACGCAGGCACTGGCACAACGCCCCCCTCACCTGTCGCAGCCCCAGTCACAGTAACAGCCACTGCAACACCCCAGACGGGACAGCATCGCAGGGGATGGACAACAGATCATGGGCACTCGCTTGCCAATCCCACAGGGTGGCACCAACAGGCTAATCCCACCGGAGCCCTACAGATGGGGCTGGAGCTCCATGGGCTCCCCTGGCTCACAGCTCGAGCAGTGCCCACCGGAATCCCTTTCAAAGCCCCCCCAGAAGAAGCAGCTGCTGCCTGTACGCAGTCTGCTGCCCGCACGCAGTCCCCACAGGCAAGACCTCTTTGGGACCCCCTGCTCAGCCCCCAGGAAGCCACCAGACCCCATCTTAAGCCTGGTTATGACCAGTACAGACAATGCCTGCCCGGACACAGGGATGCAGAGCTTGGCAACACTGCTATGACCACAAAAAGGGAGATGTACACAGCAGTGACCGTTCGATGGAGAATCGGGCAGGGGGGAGAAAAGACGGTGCACCCTGACATCCCCACACCCCTCGCCAGAGCCAGGCCTCCCCACTCACAGGTGCGCCGGTGCTCCTTGGAGAGCAGGTAGTTGGCCAGCGGCGCCGTGTAGGTGAGGCACTGCACGGTGGAATTGAGGAAGCAGGTGTTCCCAAGGTTTTGCAGCCCGGCATCGATCCGGTGGATCCGCTCCCACTTCATGGGGAAAAGCACCTTCTGGACGTGGGGATCCCACCTCCTCGGGCCCCAGGGACGTGGTCCCTGCCTGTGGGGAGAGAAGGGCAGGGAGCATTGGGGTGCAGGCTGCAGGCAGGGCTCCCCTCACCCCACTTCTCAGGGGTCTGGACTGGCACCAGTGCTGTTTAATATTTTCATTGATGATATAGGTAGCTGGATCGGGGCCAAACGTGTCCAGGGCTGCATCACAAGAAGCGCTGACTGCACGTCGACGGAGGGGATTCTCCCCCTTTGCTCTGCTCTCATGAGACCCCATCCTGAGTATTGTGTTCAGCTCTGGAATCCCCAGCATAAGAAGGACATGGAACTGTTGGAGCAGGTCCCGAGGAGCAAAGATGGTCAGAGGGCTGGAGCTCCTCTGCTCTGCGGTCAGGCTGAGAGACTTGGGCTTCTTCAGCCTGGAGAAGGCTCCGTTCCTGCGCCCCCGCCGCTCTCGGCGCTGCTCCCCCACAGCCACCCCCGCCGGCCCCGCCGCTGCCCCTGCGCCCCCGCCGCTGCCGCCCCCCAGCCACCCCCCCGCCGCTCCCGCCGCTGCCCTCGCCCCGCTGCACTCACCGAGCCGAGGCTCTGTCGCCGAAGCACGTGTGCCCGCCTGCACCCGCGCCACCCGCACCGCCCCGCACCGCCCCTCCCGGGCCGGGCCGGGGGCGGAACGCGGCGGGCGGAAGGAGGGGGGGGCCGCGCTCTCCTCCTCTCTCAGCGCAAGGAAGGCACCAACTCTTGGCGTTCGCGCTGCGCTCACGGGGCGGGCTGAGGGCGGGAGCTCCGCAGCCGCGTCCAACGCGCTCCCCCCACACCGGCGGAGTGACAGTTGTGCCAACGCGTCCCTCTCGAGGGGCAGCGCCCGGGCGGGGCCGTTGGGACACCGTTGGGTTGCACCGGGGGTGGGGGAAGGGGGGCAGACGGAGCGGAACCGGGAAGCCCTGCGTGGGGGGCGCTCTGCATCACATCCCGGGGAGGCGGAGGGGGACGGCACAGTCCGGTCTCCCCGTTAAGCCCTGCAGTGGGGGATCTGTCACAGGGTCACAGTATCCTAAGGCTGGAAGAGACCTCTGAGATCATCGAGTCCAACCTATGCCCCAACACCTACCCCTACACCTACTCGTCAGCTACAGCCCGTCACTAAGTGCCTCAACCCATCTCTCCTTAAACACCTCCAGGGACGGTGACTCCACCACCTCCCCGGGCAGCGCATTCCAATGGCCAATCACCCTCTCAGGAAAGAACTTCTTCCTAATGTCGAGCCTAAACCTCCCCTGGCGAAGCTTGAGACCGTGTCCTCTTGTTCTGTCGCCGCTCACCTGAGAGAAGAGACCAGCCCCTGCCTGACCTCAGCCTCCCTTTAGGTACTTGTAGAGAGCTATAAGGTCTCCCCTGAGCCTCCTCTTCTCCAGGCTAAACAAGCCCAGCTCCCTCCGTCGCTCTTCATAGGGCTTGTGCTCCAGCCCCTTCCCCATCCTCGTCGCTCTCCTCTGGACGCACCCCAGCATCTCACAACATCTTTCTTAAACTGAGGGCCCAGAACTGGACTCAGCACTCGAGGTGCGGCCTGACCAGTGCCGAGGATAAGGGAATGATGACCTCCCTAGTCCTGCTGGCCGCGCTATTCCTGATGCAGGCCAAAACACCACTGGCCCTCTTGGCCACTCGGGCACACTGCTGGCTCCTGTTGAGTTTCCTGTCCACCAGCACTGCCAGGTCCCTGTTCAACTCCCCGGGGCGTGCTCAGTCCCCGTTCAGCCCCCAGGCTGCCACTGCCCTCTCCACCTTGTTCGCTCCCCTCCACCCCGGCCCCCCACTCAAATATTTGCCACAATACCACCTTGATCCTTTGTAGGCTTGTTCTGGGGTTTTGTTGTTTGCTTGGGTTTTATCCCAAAGTGTGGTGGAAGAAAAATAGTTTAAAGTTGAACATAGAGAGAACGAGAGCTGCTGCTTAAACTGCTTAAGGGAAAACAGGCTGAAGCTCTGACAGCGTTTCATTTGAAGAACAACTTTGGTTGCTTCTGCGTCCCTCGATAAACGTGAGAGAGAAGAAACACTCACTTTGAAAATGCTGATTTCTTCCCAAACAGGCAATGAGGAAGTCAGTATGCTTTCCATCAGAAACACAGAGGTACCTTAAGCGGGCATTTCACATCGACGTTTTACTGCAGTGTCATGTTTTATAAAGCAAGTTAATCAGAAGCTTTTCATTAGAAAACTCCTGCAGTGCCCTGAAACCAAAGGTCTTCACTAGGAGACATAACAGTAAATAAATCTGTGCTTATCTGTAGTTTTTTCTTTGCAAAGACCCCCAAATTCAGTAATTATTTCCAGATCACTCACGTTAACTGCAAAGACTAAGCAGCAAATCAGCGCCACCCCCAGCCTGCCAGGGACTGATCAAACCTGCATTGCAGTTTCGGTATGAAGTCACAAGCCAGGACCTGAAGTTCACTGACTTCAACTGTCTGACTTGCACATCTCCTATCCAACAGCCGATGTGTTTCCTTAAAGTAGAACAATTCTCTCATTTATAAAGACAGAATAGTTAAGGCAATTTTTCATTTAAGACTCAGCAATTATTGCAAAACTTAGTCTGATGGCTTAACCTGCAGATAAAGGAAATGGATACAACTACAATATGAAAGACACTGCTTTTAAATTTCATCAGTACACATTAGGGCATGGTTAATGCTTACAGATTTCTCTGTTGCAGACTGATTGTAGGATAGGGGTATCCTCAGTTTACTCGTGGTAACACTGAAAACTAATCCAACTGAGGATTTATAACCTCAGGAACTGAAGCACAGTAGCAACTTGGAAGCATATACTACAAATGCTTTCTAGGACAGACACAATATTTTATGCCCCATCTCTACAGAAATCTGGGTTTGCAGGTTAAACAATCAAAAATCCCTCAGCTGCTCCAGCAGCTCAACTGATCACCCACCAGAACAACTACTGCTGAGGGGACAGGCCAAACCCCACAATCAATTCAGAAAGCAGAGAAAGACACAGAGCAGTAAAGCAAGCAGAGTTTCTGACACCAGGCTGCCACCAATCATCAAGGCTCACAGGGAGCGTGTGAGGTTGAGGAAAAGTTACAACATAATTGTATAGGCCTTCAGCCACGTGTTCTCCTTCAGAGAAATACCTCATTTTACTGCATTTCTGTGCGTAAACCTCCTGTTAATGCTTGTTTCTATCATGTCATGTGAGACTTCCTTTCTGAATGAGGAGATGTTTACAGGTGCACGGAGCTGTTCCCCTTTACCTTAAACTGTAATACAACCCCACAGCCCTCCTGAGGCACCAGTACTGTGTGAAGACTTCACTGCATCTTGATTTACACTCACATGGAATTGAATTGTGCCCAGGAATCCCAGCCACCGAACTTCACAAGTACCGTCTCGTGCTGCATCACCTATCAGAGAATTCCTGGGTCCAAACCACACAGCAGCACGAAGACGAGGGCTAACAGCCACTCAAGGAGCGTGGTGAGGCACCTAAGAAAAGTTTCCCCTGAAGAGCCTTGAAGGGAAGTGGTTTTCCCTAGATGAACTCGCACAGAAAACAGCAATAAGCAGCACCATATGATTTGCCTGGGCTAAACAAGCATTACATTTGCACAGCTTAACTCAGAAGTACAACAGAATCAGGATCAGCAAATTCACAATTTATACACTGTACTTCTAAAAGAAAAATGCAAAGTTAACAGAACCAATTCATACAACCTGCACATTTGGAATGTGGGTACTTGGCTAAACCAAGGAACATAACCACTGAGAAATACCCACAAACTAAAAAGAAGCATTTTCTTGCAAACAAGTGTCCTAGAAGTCGAGGTCTGTAGAAGCCACTTATTCATCTTTTACAGGTGAATTCTGCAGTGCTGCAGAATTACAGCTTTGCTCGATTCCTCTGACTTGAGCGAGAAAAAAACTGAAAGGGTTTCCTCCCCTCAACAAATCCCAGCTTATCTTGGGCTTCACTGGGTGTTTCATCATGCCCCAACAGGACATCAGCTCACCTGTGCCAACCCCCACTCCCCAGGCTGGGCGCCCGCAGCCTGAGCGGAGGAAAATGCTGAGCCCCCCTTCCCGCCACACAGCCCCAGCCCTCCTCCCGAGGCAGTGGCGTTTTTTAAAATAGCATCGTTTATTCAGCAAGTGCCCATTTTATCCTTCCCACAACAATTATTAAAGGTAAAAAACACATGGTCATGTTTATGGTTTCTTAGTGCAAATGACTTTCTGCAGGTTTTTGAAGCAGGTGATGAACATAACAGGTATTTAAGCAGAGAAGACCCTAAAGTTGCTGTAGTAACGTTGTTTGTTTATAAACCCTCACATGAATATATGTTTTCTTTATGTTCAGAAGATCTAGTTCCTATGGATGTCTCTCTATCGAGAACGCTGTGCCCTGACTGATCTGCACTCAGTGCGGTGCATTACTGTAGGATTGGTGAAAAAGAATGCCTAAAGATTCTTACGGTATTGTTCTTATCTGGGGGTCTTTATTTCAAAAGAAAATAATTGACCCCCTGCCTTTCCTGCTGTAGACAGGGGTGAGCAGAAGGATCCATTGTATTTCATGTGTGTACAAGAAGGATGAAATAAGTGACTTACCGAGCTTGTTCTGGGTCAATGACTGGGTTTTATTAGCGGTGCACTCCGTTTCTTTGCTCAGTGGTGTCAGTAGATGTGAAACTGACACAGTTCCTAGTAACAAATGTGTATTCTCAAAAACAGAGCTATTCTTGGTTTTGAGTAAGAGTTGGGCATTTTTAGCTTGCATTTCTCTAATACAAACCTATAGCTGTACAGAAATCTCAACCAAAGACAGGTTTATTGAAAGAAATCGCATGTTGCACACTCACAGGAAGGTACAGGATAAATTGTATGGCTTAGTGTAGTTGTGGGTGTAGTGAGGTTCCTACTCTGGTACTGTGAGTGATCTAAAAGGGAGTATGAAGAACAGCCATGCAAGGGTTCAAAATAAATCAATATACTAGACAGTATATTTGGCATAGAACTTAGAATTCATCTTTCTTCTCTGAGCTGAGCAATCTTCTTTCCTAACAAGCTCTTGTGATAATGTTTTTTCTTTTTAATTAAATACGTATTTTAGGAAAGTAGTCTTAATAAAGTCAAAACCCACATTTTGCCTATGATAATTTGAAGTGAAAACCACAGGAATGTTTGATTAAACCATTAAAGGAGACATCTCTGATACATTTCAGCTGTGGGTAAACGTTTCCTTGGTGAGCCAAGGCCAGGTCTAAAAATAATTTAGACTTGCAAAGTGTGCCTTGAGTGCTGGATTATGGATCTGGAAATGCTCAGCTTCACTTTATCTGTCTTCTCCTGTCTGTTTTCACTGTCAGGTCAAAACTAACTGCTCTGCTAAGTTCCCTGAAGGTTTCTTCTAGTAGGAGCACTCAGAACTCGTCAAGGCGTTCAAACAAGAGCTCTGTTGGGCTCCGCTCGGCCGCAGCCCGGCTCTGCTCAGGCAAGGGCGGCAGCGGGTGGGAGCCCAGGCTGGATCCTGCGGGGAAGGCCCCAGTCCCACAGGGAAGGCCCCGATCCCGCGGGGAAGGCCCCAGTCCCACAGGGAAGGCCCCAGTCCCACGGGGAAGGCCCCGATCCCGCGGGGAAGGCCCCAGTCCCACAGGGAAGGCCCCGATCCTGCGGGGAAGGTCCCGATCCCGCGGGGAAGGCCCCAGTCCCACAGGGAAGGCCCCGATTCCGCGGGAAATTGCCCCCATCCCGCAGGGAACACCCAGCTGCTCTGGGAGGGACGCAGGGATCCGGGATTTGGGGCCGGGTGGCAGCGAGGGGTGGGAATCTGTTGTGGCTGCAGGTGTCCCCGGGAGGAGAAACTGCCCGTGGCCTCTTCTCGCCTGGCAGAGCTGGAGCTGTGAGGGGTTGGGGCTGCCCTGGGCCTCTCCTGCTTCCCTGGGCCGGCACTCACAGAGCGGGAGGTGCCGCTGGAACCATTCCCCTCGCCGCTGCCCCAAACAAGGTTTCTCCATGCGGGCTCGCGTGTCTACAAGTTTAAAATCCGGTGCGGCCACTTCCGCAGGTGAGCGCGTTCCTGCCGGAAAGTCCGCCTGTGCTTTGATGGCTGCACGGAGCAGGGAGGGAAGGAGACCTGGAATCCAGGTTCTGGGGACTCCTCCTTCCCTGCCTTCTCCCAGTGCCCGTCAAAGCGGTTGCTTAAAAGTCGCTGCTGCACTTGGCCAGGCCGAGCGTTGGCCCGAGAGAGCGATGGGAGGTGCAAAAATGCTCCCGTTTTGCTGAAGCCCAGTGGCAACAGAGCCCCACATGGCCGCTGCCTCCCTGCACGCAGTGGGATGAGGGAGAGAGGCAGCAGGGTCCAAGGAAGAGCGCTCGCGGGTTGGGATAAAGACAGTTTCGTAGGGAAAGCCAAAGCCGTGCGCGCAAGCCAAGCAGAATCAGGAATTCCTGCCGTGCTTCCCATCGGCGGGCAGGGGTTTCATCTTGGGAAAGCAAGGCTCTGTCGTGCCTGATGGTTCCTTGGGAAGACAAAGGCCCTGACGTCCAACGTCCCCCGTTCCTCCTCCTTCCCCAGTTCCCTTGCTGAGCGTGAGGCCGGCTGGTCTGGAATATCCCGTGGGTCCGTGGGGATCGGCCGTAGCAGCTGTGTCCCCTCCCAGCTCCTTGTGCAGCCCCGGCCCTCACTGTTGGGTGCTGGGAGAAGCAGCAATGGCCCTGGCCCTGTGTCAGCGCCGCCCAGGGGTGACAGAAATGCCCCTGTGATACCAACCCCATTGCCAGCAGCAATGCAGACACAGCCCCTTCCCAGCTGCCGTGGAGAAGCTGGCCTCCAACGCAGTGGGAGCCAGCACTGCCTTGGAGCTCTGTGCTCCGAGCAAGTCCATCCTTCCCAGCCTGTCAGCTGGTGGCACCGTGCCTGACAGTGGCCCTGCAGCCTGGCACCCGGCTGCGGGTGTGGGAAGAGTCTGTGGGAGCTCTCCCTGCCTGTGGGAGAGACCTCTACAGAGGTGGAAGGGACGCAGAGATGTGTCCTGCTGGCTCCTGCTTTCCCAAGAAACAGTCCCTGTGCAATAACGAATGGCTTTTAAGAAGAGGGAGCTGGGAGCCTGCTGGGTGTTTTCCCTGTGCCGTGGGAACCAGGTGGTGGTGGTTAAACTCTTGCAGCGTGTGTCGCTCCGGTGCTTTTGGCTTGGGCTGGGCCTGACTCTCTGTGTTTCTTCCCAGTGCTCCTGATCCCAACAACACTCCAGGTGCCGCCGCCGAGGAGTTGGAGGCAGGAGCTGGAGCGGGGCCAGGGCCCTGAGCTGAGCATTCAGCTGGACAAACCTTTGGTTCGTGAGGAGAGTAAGGACGTTTTGTCCGACGCAGCGTTTCCAGTGGGAGGAACAGGGAATTCTTTGGAGAGCACGAGGGCTGAGAAAAGGGCATCACTGAGGACGGGCATCAGCCAGCAGAGAGGAATGCTTTCGTTGGGAATAGTGCAGAGAGGAATTCCTTTCTGTTCCTCAGAGTCTGTTGGTGCGATGGCTCCAAGGGAAGGGGAGGGAGCGGGCAAAGGAGAGGAGGGGGAAAAGCAAAACTCCTGACCCTGCTCTGCTGTGGTTCAAGTAAACTGTAATTTTAAATTGTTCCCAGGCTTCAGAAGTGTCCTTCCCAGTGGAATGGTGGCTCTGGTGTTGATGCTCTTCCTTCATTTCTGTTTTTGGCCTCTCCAGGAAGCGATTCGAGTAATCCTTGGCAATCTGGAGGATTTGCATCCCTTTTCCACAGACCACTTCACTGTTTTTCCATGTATCCTTTTGTTCCTGCTTGAAACAACAGAGATCCAGTGTCTGTGTCTATTGGGCACTGCTCAATCCGACATTCCTGTCTCAGAGTGCACAGGGCTTTAACTGGGAGCAACTGCTTTGAGCTGCGTGGTTTTCTGTTGGCTGAAGATCCTCCTCCGTTGTTGCTTTCCCCAGGGAGAGAACAAATGTGAGCAGAGCGCTTGGCAGTGTTTGCAGGTAATCGCCCCTGCGTGCCCAAGGGGATTGAGCCAGGGAAAATGACCGTGTGTATCCAAAGCCACAGGACGCTCAGCTGATGCGATTGCAGCCCACATCTGGGAAGCCCATCCACATGCTCAGCCAGCAGCTGGTTTCCTCCCGTTTGGAATTGCGCAGGGAATGTAAGGATGCTGCTCCTCTGAATCCTTGCTGTTTCCCACTTGTAAACTCATTTTTAAAAGAGATTCCTTTCCAATTAGAGAAGCCAATGAGGTTTTATTCCCAGGACCAGGGGAGCCTGGCATGTTGTTTCTTGTGGAGGAACATCAGGGCTGAAGCCAAGCACACGGCAGGAAAGCCGGTGCCAGGAATAAAAGCGGCCAATGGGAGAGGATGCCTGGAAATGTGTTTCTTGTCCCACGTTCCTGGTGTTCTTTACACCTCGACAGATTGGATTTACTCCTGGGTCTGGATGTGCAGGTGTCTGGTTTGTGGAGCTTTCCAAGAAGGCCTTGTCAGGACTCGTGCTCCTTGCGAAGGTCTGTGCCGTGTCCTTAGCTCTTAGCGTCGCTCTCAGATTTGAGTAAATGGGAGAGAGCATGGAAGATGAGATTCACCCATGGCAATGTCCGTCTTGTGCCGTATCCCTATGTGTGCACTCTGTACCTGGAGCTGAAATCTGTCCAGCATCACGGACTTGGCGGTGAGTCCCCATGGGGATGGCTGGGTAGTTTCTGGGAACATCCGTGCCCTGTGTCTTGCTCTTTCCTTTCCCCTCCTCTGCTGGAACTGGAGTGAGCAGAGCTGCAAGTGGGGTGGCTGTGCCGTGGGTTCAGGGTAGAGCGGAGTCAGGTGTTCTCCTTTGTCCTCTGTTGCTTTGCTCAACGTTCCTGAATCCCCCCTGGCCTTGCCAGCCACTGCTGGCTCCTCAGCCGGGGTTTTGTGAAAACACAAATCCATGGGGCCAGATGGGATCCATCCAAGGGTTTTAAGGGAACTGGCAGAGGTTCTCAGCAAACCCCTTTCCCTCATCTCCCAGCAGTCTTGGCTGACTGGGGAAGTGCCGCTTGACTGGAGACTGGCGAATGTTACGCCCATTTACAAGAAGGGTCGGAGGGAGGATCCTGGGAACTACAGGCCTGTCAGTCTGACCTCGGAACCGGGGAAGGTCATGGAGCAGATCATCTTGTGTGCTATCCTACAGCACAGGTGGGACAACCGGGTGATCAGGCCCAGCCAACATGGGTTCACACAGCGTGGCCAGCAGGAGCAGGGGGGTGATTGTGCCCCTGTGCTCAGCGCTGGTGAGGCCGCACCTCGAGTGCTGGGTTCAGTTTTGGGCCCCTCACTCCAAGAAGGACATTGAGGGGCTGGAGTGCGTGCAGAGAAGGGAACGAGGCTGGTGAGGGGCTGGAGATGATGGAAAGTGGCCCTGAATTCCCATCCAGAGCCCTCCAAGCTGGGAGAACTCTTCCTGCTGGTACAGCTCTGTGGGTTTGTGCAGAGCTGAGCTCAGTTGCCCAAAGGTTTGCTGGCTATGAGAGTCTGCAGAGGGTGATAGTGCTGGGTAGTTGCTTCTGCCTCTCCTTCTCCCATCCCCATCACATAACCTGCCCTCCCCTTCCCGACTTCCCCCCCACGTCAGTCAAATAACAGTGAGATTATTTGCCTGAAACGCCAGGGGTTTCAGCTCCCACCACTCTTTCAAGGACACAGAACACAGATGATACAAGTGGAAACGGGATTTTATTTTATGTTGTTATTTTATGTGAAGTTCTTTTCTGTTCAGTTCTTTTCTGTTTGCACAACCTGGGGAACGGAGCCAAGGGAAGGGCAGAACTCACTCCTGCTGAAAACCTGCACTGGGCAAGAGGGCCAGAGAATCCCAGGGCACAAGGGGTGCCTTGGAGGTGCAGGAGCAGCAGGCGAGAACCAGCTGAAAAGGCCCAGCGTAGCCCTGAAAAGAGGCTCTGCTCAATGCTACAGAGGAAAAGAAGGAACTGCCAGGGGCCGCCCTTGGGGGCCACGCTGGCAGTCTCAGAAAGCTTCCTCCCCCCGGATGCGGGGCACGAGGGCCACCTTCGTGGAGCACGAGCAGCAGGCACCTCGCCAAAACGGCCCAAAGAAGCCCTGGCAAGGGGCTGTGCTCGGTGCTGCAGAGGAGGCAAAAAAACCCCAGGGACACGCAGTAGCTCACCCTGGGGAAAAAAAGCCTTCCTCTCCCACCTAGGGGTCACGACAGGCCAACCTTCGTGGTGCATGAGCAGCAGGCAGTGAGCCAGGCAAAGGGGACCAGAGGAGCCCTGACAAGTGGTCGTGCTCAGTGCTGCAGAGGAAGGCAAAAAACCCCTGGGGACCAGTGCCAATCTTCCTACAGGGGAAAATTCCTTCCTGACCCCAGAGCTGGCGATCGGCTATTCCCTGAGCATGTGAGCAAGACCTGTCTCCTCGGCCCACAGCCTGGTCACGCCTCCCAGGAGATGCCCCGGCCCTGTCTCACATCCACCTGGAGCCTCGTGACAACGGCCACGTGCCCCTGGCCTGATGGACCTTGCGGACAGGAACTCTTCCCGTGCCTGAGGTCTGCGTGGGGAGCTGTTCTGGAGTGTGTACGCTGTGCTCTGAAATGGATTGCTGGGGGTGGGGAAGGGGGTGTGAAAGGCAAACCCCAGTCCTGGGGTGCCCTGATGCCCCCACCCAGGGAGCCCAGGCCTGGTGCTGCCCTGATGCCCCCACCCAGGGAGCCCAGGCCTGGTGCTGCCCCCTCCCCGCGCCTGCCCCCTTACCTGTAGAGGGAGGGGAAGGTGCAGCACAGCCCTCGCAGCACCCTCTGAAGAGCAGCAGCAACGCAGAAACACTCGGGATGGTCCAACCTGCATCGGAGGACAAGCGCTGGCACAGCTGCCCTCCGCACACCTGCCACCACCAGCCCTTCACAGACCTGACCCCCAGCATTCCCCATCTCATTTCCAGCACTCTCCGTCTCCTGTCCTTGGCTGTGCAGCTCCGCTGGGCGCAGCCTCCGCTCCTGACCTGTCCCTTACCAACACCGGCCACGGCGTCAACTGCACCAGGTTTGGAGCAGGTGCTCCAGCTGCCCTGGTCCAACAGCCCGCTGGGCTGAGCCCGCACCTGGCCTTGGTAGAGGGCACCTGGCCACAGGTTCAGCACTCCTTTCCTGGCTGCCCTTGCACCTGCAGGGCCCGTGGAGCAGAGCCAAGCTGGAGACGACGGCTGCTGGGGGGCAGCCAGTGACTGATCCCACACAGGCCACGTGCCAGTAGCAGAGGTGGGCACGGCTGCTCGGGAGAGCCCTGGCTAGGCCTTACCTTCCCGCCACGGCTCTTCTCCACAGCAGAGCACGCCGGGGAGTCCTGTCACGCTTGTGGCCTCGATGGATTGCAGGGCATCTGTGAGCGCCTTTGGGGATGAGGATGTGACGCTGCAGCTTCTACACGGGTCTTGGTTCAACGAGCCACGGCCTTTTCTTCCATCAGACTCAAGAACAAAAAATTCAAGTTAAAACAGTTTATTAACATTTTAAATACTCAACAGTAGTAAAAACATCTCCCGCCCTGCCCCACCCCCTCAGCCCCCACCCCACAACAACAACCCCACGCGCTTATCGGATGCACTGGTCAAGGATGCTGCTTTTGACTCTGTTTGCCTTCTTTCTCTCCCGCTCCTTGATGGGGTCCAGCTCAAAACAGCGCCAGAGTCGCAGCGTTTCATCGGCAGCTGCCGAGGCCACCGTTGCACCATCAGGGCTCAGAGCCATGCTCAACACTCTACCGGTGTGACCTGAGGAGGAGGCGTGCCGCCAGGGATGGGCCAATCACCACACGTCCCGCTCCCTCTGCTTCTACCACCGCGCTCACATTTACTCCCACGCGCCCCACCATCCCACCGGCTTGCAGAGCTGTCCCCACACCGCGCTGCAGCAACCGGAATTCACCCCCTGGGCGCGCATTTGGAGCTGCAGTGCTCCTTCTGCAGCCCACAGGAGCGCCCCCCTCGAGCAGCACGTGCCCCTGGACACCGCTGCGCATCAGGGACGCTCCAGCCTAGAGCACCGCTCTGCTCAAACCGAGGAGCGCCCCTGCCCCCAGCCTCCAGCAGCCCTCCCCTCCCCAGGCAAAGGGCCCAGCCTACCTTGCAGCTCAGTGACCTTGGCCAGCGATGGGTACTTCCATAGAACCAGCTGGTTCTGGCCAGAGCCGTGGCCTGAAATGAGCTCCTTGTGGGTTGTTGACCACAGGATGGAGCAGACCTGGCAAGAGGCAGTAGCGCGGGTGAGACCAGCTGCTTGTGCTGACGCTGGCCACCCAGAGACCACCACAGCCCCCTCCTCTGCCAGGCCACGGGCCTCAGGAGCCAGCAACTCTGTCCCGCTGTCCCACCAGAAGGTGTTTATGTCCAAACCCACGGTCCCGGCTCACCTGGGAATGGGCATCAACAGCCCCGAGGCAGGTGCCAGAGCACACATTCCAGATGCGGATATGGTGGTCACTCATCCCGCCTCCAGTGGCCAGAACATTTGACCGCCACGGACACCACGCCACAGCCTGGGAGAAGAGGGTTATAATCCTGAGCCATGCAAGAAGCAACCTGGGCACAGGCACTGCTGCACAGCTGCCTTGCACACAGACACGTGCCCACTGCTGCCCTGCGCTCACCTTGACAGCGCCCTGGTGCTGAGTGAAGGTCTGGACAGGAGCGAGTCCTCCACTGCCCCGCCAGCTGCGCGGCCAGATGTTCACCACGTGGTCACCGCCACCACTGGCAAGGTAGCGCCCGTCTAGAGACCACTTGAGTCCACACACCTCCTGCGTGTGACCAGCAAGTGTGGCCACGTGATGCTCAGCCACTCGCACATCGTGGTGGTGGATGTGGCCACTGCGGGCCCCGCTGCAGAGAGAAGCCTTGCAGGGTCAGGCTGCACAGATTTTCTCCAAAATCCATTCTTGTGCTGGGGCAGCACCGCTGCGCCCACCGCTGGCTTTCAAACCAGTGCTACCAGCATCGCTGCTCTGTCGGGCTGAGTGAAGCAGCCACAGCGGCTTTTCACAGCTTCGGCAGCGAGGCCAAGAGAGACCTTCTCCCCACAGCGCAACAGAACAGGCCCAGGAAGGAGCCCAGGACAGGACAGAAGCCACTATCCCTGACCTGCACCGCTCCCAGAGCCCCAGCTCCACACTGCCCTTCACGCCCCGCCACCCGCTGCTTTACCTGGAGAGGGTGGAGCTGTTCCAGCTGAGACACCCCACGCGCGAAGAATGGCTGATCATGTTCCGGAGACGTGTCTGCTGCTCAGCATCCCACAGCTAGAGAAACAGAGCAAGAAGTTCTCCGGAGGATGAGGAAACCCCAGCCCTGTTGCTTTGCCCAAGGAACCTCGCGGCACACGCTCTGCCGTTCAGCCCTGTCAGGATGGGAGCAGGGAACAGTTTGTATCTCACGCCTCCAGAACGGAGGAGGACTTGAGGGGTCAGCAAGCCCCAAACCAAACTCTGCCTCGCTGCTGCAGCTGCTCGCTGCCTGTGGACACTGCCAGCCCACGCCAGTCACGGCAGAGCGCATCGCATCCTTCCGGGGCCAGCCCAGCCTTTGTCCCGAGGCCCCACAGCTCCAGAAATCCCTAAACACCTCTGCTTTTATTCCTGCACTCACCTGCACCTCGGCATTACTTGTGCCAACAGCGAGGTACCTTCCGTCTCCACTCCATGACACAGACGAAACATAATCAGCCACACGCTCCACCTCCATCAGCTTGATGTTCTCCCCAGAGGTGTGATGCCACAGGTAGACAGAGGTGTCCAGGCCCACTGCCAGCACGTTCTGAGCGCTCCAGTCAAGGAGATTCAGATCTACAGTTTGCAAGAGCAAAGCAATGCGAGTCTCACTCTGCTTACCCGGAAAGCCCTGCCCCTCACCAGCATTCATGCCAAGTCTTCCACCGGCACCGGGGAGGTGCGCGCACACACACGTACACACCGGTGTAGCCGTGCCCAGCTAGCGGGGTCAGGTAGCCCTCAGCCAAGTCCCCTGCACAGCACTCTGCACAGGGACACTACGCAAGTGCTGCGTGCCAGCCTGAGTGCCTGTTCCACGTCCTGAAACAGCCCAGTCAGAGCTCCAGTTCCTTGCACCACACCATCCTAGGAACTGCACCCCGCTGCACGAGGGTCTCAATGCCCAGCACCCAACATTGCAGCCCACTTACAGTAGTCATTGAGGATGTCCGGTGCATCCAGGACACGGTCTGCCGTCGAGGAAATGGATCTGGCATTCCTCCTCCTGGATCCAGCCGTCATCCTCTGACTGCAGAGCACCTCCAGGCTCTTCTGAGAGCCTGTGTGAAGAGAAACGCCTTTGTTAACCTGGGTTACTCTTGTCTCCCAGCTCAGCGCTGCTCAGCCAAGCAGAAATCCCTTCCACTGAAAACGAAGCCCTGAGAGCAGGGATACGCTCAGCAGAGCGCAGGGCGCTAACATCCCTGGGGGGGACCAACTGCTGACCCAGGGTGAGCTCCCGCTCTGCAATTGGCAAGAACGAGTTTAACCGACCAGCACCTGGGTTTCTGTACCCCGTTACGTTTAGTCACAGTTAAGGCACCAAGCGAACCGCAGGGACTTGGAAGCCTTTGCAAGACATCAGGAAGGTTTGCCACTGGCAGTACCAGAAAGCAGCGGGCAGTTTTTGTAAATAAATTCGCTGTAGTTGTTATGCAGCCCCTCAGCCTCTGGAAACCTGGGCATGAGGGAGACTCCAGGGTGCACGGCAGCTGCCAGAAGCCCACTGGTCCCTCCCGTGTCCACACGTGGAACCTCTGCGTTGCTCTTCCCCTGCCCAGCTGTCTCCAGCCGCGGCAACTCGCACAGACCCTGTACCTTACCTGCCGCAGCGTTCCGTGGCTTTCCACTGAGGCACAGGATCTTTGCCTCTTCTGCATCAAAGCCGTTCAGATTCACTGCCCAGGCTTTCCGGTGCTCCTACAGAGACGATCCACCCTCAGCAAGATGCAAGCCCAACACACAGCCCGTGCTGCCCTTAAAACTGCAGCTGGCAGAGCACACACCCAAGCCCCCTTCTCCTAGAATCAGGAGGTGCACAGCTGTACTGGGGGGGTCAGCTGCAGCCAGCCAGCTCCAAGTGTTTTTTCCTCAGACACTGCGAGCGGGACACTGCCATTTTCATACAGAAGAGCGGCAAGCTCAGCGTCTCCTGGCCAGTGGAGAAAGCCACAGCCACCAGGAACCAAATGCTTCAGCAATCCATTTCAGAGCACAGCCTACGCACTCCAGAACAGCTCCCCACGCAGACACTGGGCACAGGCTCACAGCTTTGTGTCCCGCTAGCCCGACACATTGGAAAGCCTCACTAGCCCAGAGCTGGGCGCTGCTACCACAAGTGGCAGAGGCTCTTCCTGCTGCCCAGGGAAACGTCCCTGCAGAACAGCTACGCTCACGCTCCCGTTTACCTGCTCCATGCAAGAGCCCGACAGCTTCGACCTCATCCCAGGCTCTCGAAGCCCAGAGCCAGAAGCAGCGATGGTTGGGGCTGTCAGCCTCACACACCCCCGTCTGAGGGAACTTACAGTTGGCTTCCTGTAGTCGTTGTAACTTAGCCACGTGCTCACCTTCTTGGCAGGTGACTCCTCAGCAGGGTCCTGTTTTCTGGTGAGGAGAAAACTGGCCAACACCATCCGCATCGTGCTGCGGCTGGGAATGTAGCGATCTGGCCCAGCACTTGTTGCCTTCCTCTGGATCCCAAATCCAGATTCACCTGCATTCACAACACATAAATACTGTCTTACAGCTCCTGAACAGCCTAGAGGAGAGCCTTGCTGAGACAGCAAACCCAGCACTGTTCCACAGCGCACCTACCAGAGGGGCAGGGCTCGCAGAGCTCATGCTAACCCAGCCCCAACTTACTTGCATTTCTGCCCCCCCCCTCCAGTGCCCCTGGTTAGGGACTGCCAACAGGCAACTCCCTGGGGCCAGCGCAACATTCCAGAGCTCACAGAGAAAGGCAGGATGCAAAAAATCCCATAACAGCCTGTCAAGCTGTCAGAAGGCACTGCCAACAGACAGCTGTGCCAGCAAGGCTCAGCTGGGCGGGGGGGGGGGGGGGGGCAGCAGATCGCCCAGCCCCAGTGCACAGAGCTCTGCCTGCTTCACAGAATCAGAGGATGGGTTGGGTTGCAAGGGACCGGAACAAAGATTATCCAGTTCCAACCACCCAGCCATGGGCAGGGACACCTCCCACCAGACCAGGCTTAGTAAGACCCCATCCAACCTGGCCTTGAACACTTCCAGGGAGGGAGCATCCACAGCCTCCCACGGCAACCTGTGCCAGGATCTCACCTCCCTCCCTGTGAAGAATTTCTCCCTCATGTCCAATCTAAATCTTTCCCCTTCCTGCAATTTAAAGCAGCACTACCTGCTCTTGTCAAAAGGCCCCCCCTGGCTTTCTTGTAGGCCCCCTTCAGGCACCAGAAGGCCGCTCCAAGGCCTCCCCGGAGCCTTCTCTTCTCCAGGCTCTACAGCCCCAACCCTCTCAGCCTGTCCTCCAAGCAGCCCAGGCCACGCTCCCCGCACCCCCCTGTGCCGCTGCTCATCCCCCCCCGCTCACCGGCCGTGCTGGGCAGCGTCTGGCTGGAGCTGTGGGAGCGACTGGCCGGCCTCACGGGCGCCGTGCCGGTGGTGGGGCTTCGCCCGCCGCCGCCGCTCTCCGTGGCTTCGCGCTGCCACCGCAGGGACAGCGCCTCGGGGATCATCGTGTGCAGCTTCAGTAGCGCCAGAGGGTCCGCCCGGAGCACGAGCTGTGCCACAGCCTGCGGGGGGGGCGTCAGCGGGGGCAGCGGAGGGACCGGGTGCAGCCCTCTCTGCCAGGTACCCCCTCCGGGGCCTCTCCCAGAGCCCCCCAGGGACCCCCTCCCCGTCGCACCCCCCGCCCCTCAGTGCACCCCTTGCCCTTGAGGGACCCCCCCCCCAAAAGCACTACCCGCCCCTCAGCGCCTCCCCTCTATCACCCCCCCCCGCCCTTCAGGGCACCCCCCGCCGCTCAGGGGACCCCCCCATCGCACTCCCCGCCCCTCAGCGCCCGCTCCACCACGGCCTCTCCCCCCCGCCGTGCCTCGATGCCCCCTTCCGCCACCGCGGTCTCTCTCGGGGTGTTCCCCCCCCTCGGCTCCCCCGGACCCCACCGCACGGTGCCCCCCGCCCGCCGTTTTCCCCCCCGCACCGCCCGTCGCCGCCGCCCTCACCTCCGCTCTGCCGTTGGGGGCTCGCGCAGCCCCTCGAGCCCCGCTCCTCCCATCGGCCGTTGCGAACCCGCACGCCGTTGCGGGACCGCGCGGCGGGCGCGGGGCCGGGGCTCTTCCCAGTTGAGACTGGGCTGGGCTGGCACAGCTTGGGCTTTTTGTTCCCTCTGGTTTTTCAGTCTCCCTCTCTGTTATGTTGTGCTGGGGTTGTGTCTTTCCGAGGGGGCAGAAATTCCCTCGTTCTTGGAGCTCTCCGAGAAGCATTCTCAGTCGAACGTGCTCCTCTTGCTGTTGTTGTTGTTTCCCAGCACCATCTTTGCGCCACTGCAGCATCTTTTTGGTGGGAAGGACTGACCTGGCAGCAGGGATTGGTGTGGAAAGGTAAACGAGCCCTCAGCTGCTGAACGCTTCCAGTGGAGTTCAGTTTAATGTCCTGAAGCTGTTGGATTCTACTGCCTTTTTCTTCACGCCCTGGAGATTTTGGGAAAAGAGCGACAAGCTTTGAGATCCCTGAGTGTCCGAACTGGGGAACATGACACTGGAAAAACATGGCATGAGATTCAAATAAAAGCAGCATCAACCGGGAAGCGCGTGTGATTTTCATCCATCTGACCCTGGCGGAAAACACTCTTTCCCTCCAAGCGGCAGTTGAGGTTGCCGGTATCGGATGGACCCTGTCCTGTGCTTCACAGTGTTCGAAAGGCCCAAACTGGCAACCACCAGTCCCTAAGGCAGAGGTAAAAACCCTCCAGGAGATGAATGGGAGGGATTTTCGGTGGATCCTGCAGGAGCCGGTTTCCTCCGAAGGACAAAACTAATCTCTCGAGTAGCTTCTTTGAAGGAGTCTGGAGATGCTGCTCAGGACCTCAGGTCCCTAAAGAAGAGGTGAGAAGCTTCCAGGAGAAGAACGGAAGGAGCGTCGGGTGGATGCCGGGGTAGATCGTTTCCTCTGAAGGACAGAAGGCATCTCTGGTGGTTCCCGGCCCCGGGGCCGTGCAGCCCGGCAGCCCCTGCCCCACTCGGTGTCCCCGGGCGGAGCACGCGGGCTGGGACAGGAGCCGGTGCCCCCGTCCTGCTACGGGCAGCCCCGCCCGGCCAGAGCTGCCCCGGTGCCACGTGAGAGAGAATGGGGACACAGCAAGGAAGGGGGAGCGGGGGAACCTTGGCAGTGTGGACCCCATCTGTGAGGGGGGAGAGGGGCATCCCAAGAGTAAGAGCCCCCTGGTAGGGGTGATAGGGGCACCCTGAGAATGGTGAGGGACCCACCCTGAGCATGGGGTCGCACCAAGGAAAGGGCGCTGGGAGCACCCGGGAGCTGGGGGTGGAGGGACCCCTCTTCCTACCCATTCCCCGCTCCCTGCCCCGTCCCCTCTCCCAGCTCCCTCCCCCAGCTGAGAGAAATCGTCAAAGCACCAAATCCTGAAATCATAGAACTGCAAAAGGCCCTGAAGTCGAAGGGCTTTTCCCAGGAGCCAAAAGCCGGAGCACAGGTGCGTTGGTTTTCACTAAATTGGTCCCGGAAAAGCAGACGCTTTCCCCAGTTGGTGACGGGAAGGGGAGACACGATTCCCTGTGCCGCCTTCTCCGCGGAGCTGCCCTGGCACGGGCGCCGTGGGGCGAACCGGAGACGAGAGCCGTCCTGGGCACCGGGCTGAGCCCAGCAAGGCGGGGAGAGCCGCAGCGCCAGGGCTGAGGAGTTCCCGGGGCCGCCGCGCTCGGGAGCTCCGCCGGGAAAGCGAGGGCAGCTCCTCCGGGAAGGGCGGTGGAATCGCCGCAGGAGCCGCCCGGAGCCTGCGGAGCCACCGGCCGGGATTTCCAGGGCGCAGCGGCAGCTGGCACAGCACAGCGAGGCTCCAGAAACCCTAGGGGGCGGCAGGGCTTTCCCGGTGTTAGACCTGAAGTTGAATGAGGACAAAGTCTCGATGGATTTGCTAAAAGTTTATTTAAGATAGGAAAGCAAATGCCGCGCTGGGCGGCCGGGAAGTCGCAGCTTCCCCAAGGCTCGCAAAGCTCGGGCAGCTCAAGCAGGCTTTTTATCCATTTTTTGTTCTCTGACTTGCAGATTTCAGCAGTTACACAAGCAGGGGAGCAAAGGGGGTAACAGCACCTGTTAATCGTGAGCGAGAACAGAAAGCAAAGGCAAAGACATAATATTTCATGAAGCAGACAACTCTGTAACCTTGAGATAATGCTGTGCCTCATTCCCTCTTGAACGGGGCGTTTTGTGCCTGGAACAGTGAGGCCGCTTTCTCCTTGCATTCTTTGGTTTAAGCAGCAAAGTGATCTCTATTTCTCACAAATTCCCCCCTTCTTTTATTTACCACTAATTTGCAGATTAAACCTGTTCAAAACATCGTGAGTCGCTTCCAACTCAAGACCATCATTTGGCAAAATCTCCATCTCTAATTCCGATCGTTTCAACACCATCAATTGTACTTTATCCAGTCGGTTCTTGACAAAGGTTACAAATTCGTTAATGATACAAGGACCAAAAGTTAAAGCTAATAATAACGTTATGACAGGTTCTGCTAAAGTAGAAATCAAAGTGGTCAGCCAGGGAGATGGGTTAAACCAAGATTCATACCAGGAGGCCTTAGCCTCTTGTTCTCGTTTTCTCTTTTCTAGTCCCTCCCTCAGTTTAGCCATCGAATTCTCTAACTACTCCAGTGTGATCAGCATAGAAACAACATTCTTCTCCTAGGGCTGCACATAACCCTGCTGTTACAATCGTTTCACACCCCAATATGCGCAGTAATAGTGGCCAGGAGAGTTGCAATAGCTCTTCCCAGGGTTTGAACTCGGACACCAAGAAGTGGCCATCAGGTTTCCTCCCCAGAGGTGCTGTGTTTTGCAGTTATAGTGCCAAGTGCCTGTGGGCTCTAATAGATCGCAATTGGTTACATAAAAAACGGGTGATCCGGCCGAAATGTTTACTCTAAGAATTTTAGAATCATCCCACCTGATGAGAGTCCACTTGAAAGGCTGGTGTTCTGTGGCAACTATTGTTGTGATTACAGCTATTAAAATAACAGCCTTCATTTTCCCCACAGTTGGTACCTCTCTACCTTTCCCTCGTCTACTCTTTTGCACAGAGCAACGGGGTAATAGGTCTTCTTGGTAGCAGTAGGTATTCTTCAGGGGAACAGACTGTTCTACAACCTTTCCAAGGGAATTCTTTGGTGCACCTCTTTTAGAACTTTGTGCCAATCTGCCCAGGTATCAGGAATCTACCTTTCCCACCCGCAGAAGAGTTTGCAAATCTCCACTTATACTCTACTTCCAACCTTATAATGACAACAGATTTTACAATAAGGTGCAAAAGGTGTAAATCGCGTCGTTCCTAATATCTTATACAGTTCAGCATCTCCTGCTTGATCCAAAGTGTGTGTGTGAAGAGGGCCGTGGGTGCTCACCGGAGGTGATGGTTCATTCGCTGTCCGGTTTCCTCTTGACTCGTAACCGCAAGTCCCCTGGTTCAGAGGTCACAGTCCACCTCTCTGGGGCAAAGGTCCTTTTACCCGGCTGGCGTGGGTCCACCCCTTTTCTGCCGTCCGTACTGCACTATCTGTGGTAATTACGTAAAACAACAAAGGGTCCCTCCCAACGGGGCATCAAAGAAGTCTCTTTCCGGGTCTTTACCAGCACTCGATCTCCTGGCTGCACCCTGTGTATACAGACATCTCAAGGAGGTCTTTGTACTACCAGTCCCTTTTTCCTTAACTCGTCTTCTTTTTGTAAGTTCCAATATATATTCGGCCATGGCTTTGTCTGCGACTTTTGGGTGTTCTATTGGTACTCCAAAATCATACGGCATCCCGTATAACATTTCGAAAGGGGAGATGCCGGTATCTGCCCTTGGTTGGGTTCGAATATGAAGTAGTGCTAACGGTAGACACTTAACCCAATTCATCTTTGTTTCTATCATAACTTTGGTAAGATGTTTCTTCACTTCCCCATTCATCCTCTCCACTTTTCCCGAACTTTGTGGATGCCAGGGGGTATGATACTCCCATTTTGTGCCAAACAATTCGGCTGTTTCTTTCATTATTCGGGAAGTAAAATGCGGTCCCCGATCTGAGTCAATTACAGTAATGATTCCATATCTCGGAATAATTTCTTCGAGGAGAATTTTGACTACTCTTTTTGCATTGGCTCTTACTACCGGGAAGGCTTCTACAAAATGCATAGGATGGTCCACCAAGACCGGTAGACACTGATATCTCCCCACCTTCGGTAATTCTGTAAAGTCTACCTGTATTTTCTCAAAAGGTCTTTTTGCTAATTCCCGCCCCCCTAATACTTTTTCCCTAAGTTGCCGTTTATTGACTTTCTGGCAGGTCAAACATCCCTCCAAAATCATTTTAGCTAAACCATATATTCCCACGCAAGTATAATTGAATTCAAACTGATCTACTAGGGCTTGAATCCCCCAATGAGTTTTGTGGTGCAATTTTTTCAATATCTCTCGAGCTAACCCTTTTGGAAGGATTTCCCACCCATCAGGTAAGAGCCATTTGTCCCCTTCTCTTTTTGCCCCAATTTGTTTTAACTTGTCCAGCTCTTGGAGGGTAAAGCTTTTGTCTGGCTTTAACCTCTCAGGTTCTTCTCTCAAAGTTAATAACGCAGCTCGTTTAGCCGTCGCATCGGCTAAATTGTTTCCTCTTATCGTATGGGTAATTCCCTTTTGATGTCCCTTGACATGAACAACCGCTATTTTTAACGGACCCCTTAATGCTTTCAAAACTTCCACAATTAATTTCTCACGTATTAATCCTTTCCCTTGGGTATTAATTAGACCTCTCTCTTCCCCAATTTTCCCAAAGGTATGCACTACCCCGAAGGCATATTTTGAATCTGTATATGTAGTTCCAATTTTATATTCTAAGAGCTTTAATGCTCTCCACAGGGCATTTAATTCACATGCTTGTGCGGACCAGGTTTTGTCGAGTGGTCCTGCCTCTTTTGTCTGTAACGTATTTACTAAAAGTTGATTTAAGATAGGAAAGCAAATGCCGCGCTGGGCGGCCGGGAAGTCGCAGCTTCCCCAAGGCTCGCAAAGCTCGGGCAGCTCAAGCAGGCTTTTTATCCATTTTTTGTTCTCTGACTTGCAGATTTCAGCAGTTACACAAGCAGGAGAGCAAAGGGGATAACAGCACCTGTTAATCCTGAGCGAGAACAGAAAGCAAAGGCAAAGACATAATATTTCATGAAGCAGACAACTCTGTAACCTTGAGATAATGCTGTGCCTCATTCCTTCTTGAACGGGGCGTTTTGTGCCTGGAACAGTGAGGCCGCTTTCTCCTTGCGTTCTTTGGTTTAAGCAGCAAATTGATCTCTATTTCCCATCCCCCCCCAGGTCCCGGCTCATCCCTCCCGGCTCATCCCTGTCTCGCGGCCGGGGCTGCGGGGGGGCCGTCCCGGCAGGCGCTGGCGGCTCCGCAGAACCCGCCCCCCCGAGCCCTCGGCCCCGGCGTCCTTGGCACCGGGGCCATCGGCGCCCGAGGCTCGGGACCCCCGGCCGCTCCCCCGCTCCCCGGCCCGGGCAGGGTCCCTCTCCCCTCGCCCCCCCCGCCGGGGGCAAGAGCGCTGCCAGCCTGCGCTGCCGCCGGAGCGCAGCGGGACGAGGAGCTGCAGCGGCCCCGGCAGCGCTGCCCCCCCGGCCCGGGACCCTTCGGCTCGGCTTGTGCGGGACCCCAGCGCCGCAGCCCCCGCCGTGGCTCCTTGCTTTCCCGAAATGATGGCTCTGGCTTTAAATCCTTTCGACATGGCACTGGGAAAGCAACTGGCTGATCCAGCTGCTGAAGAGGCTGCTGTTTCTGCAGGCATCGCGGCTGCAGCGCCAGAGACACAAAGGGAACTGCCGGGAACAGCTCCTAGCTGTGAGGAGAAGAATTTTAGACTGATTAAGACATTACAGGCAAAAGAGCAAAAGAGTTGGGGGTTTGTCACAGCCCCGGGCAGGTGAGAATCACTCCTGTAGTTCCAAGGGAATCGGCCAACAGGGAACAGGATACATTACATCGGGGAAGAGAAAATCTTTTAAAACACTCCAAGAAAGCAGCGACAGGGAGAGCCCTGCGGGAAATGGTTCGTTCAGTTACAGCAATGTGTGGGGTTTGCCGGAGAAACAACGCCAATGCCAATAATGGAGGAATACTCGGGAATATTAAGGAACTTCCCCGGGGATTTTTGGCAGAGAGGCTTTACGGAGTTCCACCCAGAAGAAGGCTATAAAGATCTTCGAGTTGAAGCAGCTCCCTTCTAAAGCTGCGAAACGAGCCCGAGCGCGGGGCTGGGCTGGGCAGGGATTGCCGGGCCCCGCCTGGGAGGCTCCTGCTCGGGAGCACCGGGGCCGCTTCGCCTGAACCAGCTTCTTCCTTCTCGGTTATTCTTCATGTACTTCATGTACTGCAGTCTGAGATTTGCAGACGTCTTCAGGCCTGGCCACCCATCCCTTTGCTCCTCTGGAGCTTAGAAAAAAAAATTATTGCCTTCGGGTAAGGTTTTTTAGCCTTTAAGATTACTTTGTCAGTGCTGTAATTACTGTTCTTTAAGGTTGTACTACGCGATAATTTATTTGCAGAACGTTTTGGGTGTCTCCATATGAAAATATTGGGTTTGTTACAACGGAAGACCTCATCTGATTGTTAAATTTTCAGGGAAACAAGATTCAACAAACTGTTTTCTTTTCAAAGACTCCTCCAGCCTCAGCTATCCCACAGGTCAATGACCCTCACGTAAGGTATCCAGATAGGTTAGAGACGTAAAGATCGAATAAAACGTTCTCCCATCCTTCAGAGGGATAAGATGAAAGATGGGAAACGGCTCCTGAAGAAAGGTTTAGAACAGAAATCTTGTTCAGATTCCCAGGTTGTACAAAATGCTCTCTAAAGTTCTCTCATGGATGCACTTTCTGTAACATACAGTGAGAAATCAGTTGTCTTCTGGAAGGATTTAGTTCAAATCCTTCTGTCAGCAGCAAGCCTGACAATAGTCAGCATTAGGCGGCAGAAACCTGTTGCTATCTGGGCAATACAGATTCTGGAAGCCTGCGACGAGCGGAGGGAAGCAAGACACGAATTCAATGTGAACCATAAGCAAGCTCCCCCTTTATTGCTCCAAGCCATCACTTCTATACACAATCAGTTAATTATGCCTACTGGTCATTATCTTATTGGCCAAGCTCTAAAAGCAACCTTAACATTTTCCTCCTACTTTCAGTTACAGCTTCTATGTTATTTTGCCCGGATCTCAGCTCCTCTTCAGTTGTTTATCTCTTTCTCAAGGGCAGACTGGTTTTGCCGACTTGCCAAGTTATGCTGCCTTGACAAGTTCTATCCCTGGCCTAACGGCCGTATAATCTTCTGACCCTGCCTTGCACAGCTCCTCCGTGTCTTTGCTCTCTAAGCCAATTTCCCAACAATTCCCCCGGTATTTTTCTTTTTGTGCAAGCAGGGTCACTTTAAGCCCCTTTCTATGTTTCTCTCATTCTCTGTATACATTATATGACACACAGCATACATCTCAAAACATATAAAAACTAAAAAATCCAAAAGGGCACCTCACCCAAAATTCTTAAATCATTAAACTGTCTTCCAAGAATATTCCATCCATTATAAAACCTGTGCGGTTTGCTTGCTTCTATTAAGGTGATGACAGGTGAAGTTAGGCTTAATGTTAGTGTTAGTGTCAGTAGGGTTAGTAGGGCACTAACTGCAGGGCTCTTTCCTTATATTGAATGGAATATTCTCCTCATGTTTTGTCCCCACAAATGAAAAAGGAATACCCCTGATAGCAAAGCCAATGGTGCATTGTTTGATTTTGATATGTTTGCTGTTGTACTATTAGACCACTTATTACTATTTCTAAATATCCCTAAAGATGAACTTGGATTTTACACAAAAGATTTTTCTCTCCTGCTACTTATAACTAAACACCACACAACCATCCATTTTATTAATCCTAACAACACTGTTATTGACATTGGAAGAACACTTTCTGCAGCAATGTCAGCACGAGCCATTGGTCTGCAGGCCGGTCAATCAGACAGGTAGAAATAGGTTTTCCAGGGATGCTGCAGTCAGACATGTCAAGTCCGTCCCGTCATGTTGGTTAGGGTGATCCACACATTTGTTCTCTGTTCTGCGGGCATGCAAAATGCTGCAGCTATGGTCCAAGTCAGGACGATGATAGTACTGGCCGAACATTACGTGCGGGTATCCATTGAGGTCCACGATCTGTGGAAACGCAAGCACACCCTCTTCCCCAGGTTAGCAAATCACAGGGAGCCGAGCACTGACCTGTCTGTAAGTCTCGCATCATCACTTTCACTCCCGGACCCAAAATGACGTAAAATTGGGAGTTCCTGTAGATCACCAGTGATATGCAAGAAATTCAATACATAAGTTACCTTGTTCAAACGTGCCTCTAAGGCGCCATGGGCATGTTCCACAATGCCTGCCCGTAGGAGAGTGGGAAAGTCCCGTGACATGTCTCACCCCCCCATAGTTGTAAAAAGGATTTCACTCTACCAGAAACATATGCCGAAACATTATCAGTCTTAATCTGCTGTGGAAGCCCTGCAATAGAAAAGGCTCATTGCCAATGCCGAATAGCATCACATGCTGTTTTGCCCGTATGAGCAGTAGCAATAACAACTGAAGAAAAGGTACCAATAGACGCATGTACGTATTTTTGTGTGACATCAGTCTGCCAGATCTGAAGAGCTCAAAGTCCATAGGGGTTGGTACCATAAAAGTGTGGCACATGCTGGCCTTGGCAATCAGGACACACTGCAAAGATGGCACGAGCATCCGTGTTGGATAAGTGAAACTGACGCTTCAAAGCTCGATACCCCTAATGATAAAATTGATGAGATGCTATTGCTTGTTGCTTCACACTCAGGGTAGGTCCTAGGGCAACACCAGACGCAAGTGCCCTAGCATTTCCTTCAACTATAAACCAAGGCAAGGTTGTATGACTTCTAAAATGCATTATATAATGAATATGGCATCGTTTCTGTATCTCTAACCATAAGTGTTTTAAGACACCGAACAAGTGTTCATTGGTAGTGTGTTGTAATACGGCCTTATCCAGACGTCACACCAACCCAGCTCCATAAGCTGAGTCAGTCACTGTGCTTACAGGACAAAGAAAATGCTGAAATACCATGGGCTCTGCTCGAAGCTCCACAACTTGGGGAGATCCCTCTTGATATTCCATTTCAGTTTGCCATTGCTGTCCATCATACCAAACAATAGCTGCTTTACCCGTCTTACCTGACCCGTCAGTAAATACTGTGGGACCCTGCACAGGGTTGGCCTGGGATAATTGTTTCTGGCCAAATCGAAGCTGACTACCCATTTTAATTAGTGGATGAGAGGGCAAATGAGATGTTATTTGACTCGTATTTCCATGAGTGCAGCTTGCAACACAGTACTGTTTGTTAGCAAGACACCACTCAAAATATTCAATCTGAATGGGCATCATAATAATTTCAGGGTCTCTTGCTATTAATTCAACACAGCGAGTTCTGGTTTTTGCAATAAACTGAGCTATAAGTTCAAACAAACCAGGAGCCGTTTTCTTAGATTTCAAAGGTAAAAAGGCCCATTCATTCCAAGACACGTAGCCGATCTTGCCAATTGATATTCCATTGTGCTATCATGGCAAATGGTATCGTATCATCTATTAAAATAAACACTTGTATTGCACAGATAAATCAATCCTCCACACATGTTTTTTCATGAGTGCTTGTTCTACCTCTGCTACCACTTGTTTTGCTTCCAGCGTTAAAGTACGTGGTGCATAAATGTCTCTATTTCCTTTTAAAAGTTCAAACAAAGGCTGCAACTTGGAAGATGGGATTCCGACTTAAGGTTGAATCCAATTTATTATTCCTGCACATCATTTAAAGTTGCAACTGAATGGGTTGTGGCAAAACTGTTTGATCCAAAACCTTCATACCCAGATAAAGCCATGGCTGCTGTCGTTGCGCCTTTTCTGGGGCAATGACCAGTCCATGCTGTTGCAAAGACTCGCATGCTTTAGCTTCTATTTCATCTGAAATTTGCAGGGAAGGAGCAGCTACCAAAATGTCATCCATATAATGATAACAATATCCTAAAGGAAATTCAGCACCTGCAGGAGTCAATGCTTTCACCACAAACCACTGATAGGTAGTTGGTGAATTTTTCATTCCTTGTGGCAATACCTGCCAGTGATACCTCTTTGCTGGTTCCACGTTGTTTACTGAGGGTAATTTTTCCATATCTTGTTCTACTAAAGGAATAGTAAAAAAAAAACCCCAGTCTTTCTAATCTATTACATCAATTTCCCATTGCATTGGAATCATGGTTGGCGATGGTAATCCAAGCTGTAATGCTCCCATGGTAGCCATTACACCATTGATCTTTCTCAAATCATGTAATAAACGCCATTTTCCAGACTTCTTTTTAATAGCACACACAGCTGTATTCCAAGGGCTATGAGAGGCTTCTGTGTCCCGCAGCTAATTGCTCTGTAACCAAAGAATGCAGGGCACCAAGCTTTTCTTGATTAAGGGGCCACTGATTTACCCAAACTGGCTTTTCGGTTAACCATTTCAATGCCAGAGTTGGTTGTGATACGCCCTGCAACACAGTGACCCCTGTCAAAAATCCGTCGTAATTCGCACCCCCCACTGAGCGAGACAATCCCTTCCCCACAAATTTAAGGGTGCTGCAGTCACATAAGGTCTAACAGTAACCTTTTGTCCCTCAGGGTTAGCAATGAGTACAGGCTTTGCTGCCATAAGGGTATTGGCAATTCACCCAAGACCCACTACTCCTGAGGTGGTTGAAGCCAAAGGCCATGATGCGGGCTGCTCTCATTGCAAGATAATAGTTACATCGGCTCCAGTGTCCGATAGCCCAGACAATTTTGCATAGGAGAGGTGTTGTCCATTCTAAGTGTACAAACCATTTGTGGTCCCTTGTCCGACACACTCCGGGACCAGAAGACAAGTGGTTTCCCTGCGGAGCCAAAGCCGCCATCACCTCAAACAACCTGTTCAGACCTAGAAACACAACTTATGAATGGCACAAGTTGAGCAATTCGTGTGCCTTGTTCAATAGTAACAGGTGGAGTTGTTGTAGAGACCATCGCACAAATTTGTCCTGTATAATCAGCATCAATTACTCCTACCTGTACAGTCAGTCCTTGCAAAGTACTACCTGAGCATCCTATCAGTAAGGCGCTTAATCCTTTACCAATTGGACCCCATGGTTTAAAAATTTTTGCAATGCTTTTGACACGTAGCCTGGACCATTATCAGCTTTTAGAGCTACCAAACCCGCAACGTTGCAAATGCCGTTACTAAAGGGCGGTGGATCTCTCGTGCTCCTTCCCCTCCGCGCTAGAGCACAGACGCTGCTGTCCCAGTGACCCCAGCGCCGCTCTCCATCAATCCTGTTCAAACCCCTCGGTGTGCAGACGGCTGGGAATCGATTCCCATGTCAAAGAGGGACGGTTGAACCCCCGGAGGAACAAGGCGAACTGTAGGGGTTACCAAGCCCGCTGTGCCTGCGGGCAGGGCCGCTCCCGCTGCCCGTTGTTCCGCGGGATTCCCTCGCCTGGGGGAGGGTGGAGCGGGGCGTGGGGGGGTGGGGGGAGCACTCGCTGCGCCCGGGCCGGGCTGCGGCTCTCGGGATGCCTTTGTTGCCCCCCGCCCCCCGGCTGCCCCCCTCCAGGTCCGTTTGGTGGCCCCTCGGTGCTGCCAGGAGGATTTTGATCAAACACCGCTTTCTGAGTCGGTGCGAAAATGAGAACCGGTAAACAAGTGGATCAACAGTGTCTCTGTCAGGTGGTTCCTCGCTCTCACCGTCATCCTTTGCCATATTCTCTGCTGCCCGCTCCGTGGGCACCAGTGCCGACCCCCTCCTGATCAGGGGGCGGCGGTGCCGATGGTCCAACAGGTGGGGCTCGCAAAGCTGCCGCTGCCCCCGTCGCTACCTTGTGTTCAGTTCCGAAGTCCCGTAAGGAACCAGTAGCCAGTCCCCAAATAGTTAACACACTGGTCGCGGTAATCGTCCCCTTTTGTTGCCGTCTCGGAGCCGAGCTCTGCGGCCGCACTGTGTGTATTGCAGAGAGTCTTCTGCCACAGCATCGCTTTCCTCAGAGCCACTCTCGGGTAAAGGAGTCCTTAGAGATGGATTCGTTTGCGCCTCAGCTCTTCCCGATTTTAGGGTATTAATCACAGTTCTCCAAATTGGACCAAAAGCTGCCACGTCCTTGCCTTTTCCTGATATAGTACAGTCCCACAGACGGTCTCCAAACGCTCTCCATTCCCTTCCCTCATCACACATATCATCAGGCTCTTTGAAACGTCCCTTCGCCTTGCCCAAGGCAAGAAGTGCTGCAAGGTCCTTAACAGGACCTACTCCCCGCTTTTCTAAAAAGCGTTCCAATAATCTTAGCGCTACCCCTCGCTCCACATTCACAATTACTCACACAGCCCTGTGTTTTCAGCGGCGTTTTCTGCGACTTCGGGTATCCCCCCTCGGACTGCAACCACGATCCGGAGCCTGCGGAGCCACCGGCCGGGATTTCCAGGGCGCAGCGGCAGCTGGCACAGCACAGCGAGGCTCCAGAAACCCTAGGGGGCGGCAGGGCTTTCCCGGTGTTAGAGTTGAAGTTGAATGAGGACAAAGTCTCAATGGATTTGCTAAAAGTTTATTTAAGAGAGGAAAGCAAATGCCGCGCTGGGCGGCCGGGAAGTCGCAGCTTCCCCAAGGCTCGCAAAGCTCGGGCAGCTCAAGAAGGCTTTTTATCCATTTTTTGTTGTCTGACTTGCAGATTTCAGCAGTTACACAAGCAGGAGAGCAAAGGGGATAACAGCACCTGTTAATCGTGAGCGAGAACAGAAAGCAAAGGCAAAGACATAATATTTCATGAAGCAGACAACTCTGTAACCTTGAGATAATGCTGTGCCTCATTCCTTCTTGAACGGGGCGTTTTGTGCCTGGAACAGTGAGGCCGCTTTCTCCTTGCAATCTTTGGTTTAAGCAGCAAATTGATCTCTATTTCTCATTCCCCCCTAACCCCTCCTCCCGGCTCATCCCCCCCCAGGTCCCGGCTCATCCCTCCCGGCTCATCCCCGTCTCGCGGCCGGGGCTGCGGGGGGGCCGTCCCGGCAGGCGCTGGCGGCTCCGCAGAACCCGCCCCCCCGAGCCCTCGGCCCCGGCGTCCTTGGCACCGGGGCGATCGGCGCCCGAGGCTCGGGACCCCCGGCCGCTCCCCCGCTCCCCGGCCCGGGCAGGGTCCCTCTCCGCTCGCCCCCCCCGCCGGGGGCAAGAGCGCTGCCAGCCTGCGCTGCCGCCGGAGCGCAGCGGGACGAGGAGCTGCAGCGGCCCCGGCAGCGCTGCCCCCCCGGCCCGGGAGCCTTCGGCTCGGCTTGTGCGGGACCCCAGCGCCGCAGCCCCCGCCGTGGCTCCTTGCTTTCCCGAAATGATGGCTCTGGCTTTAAATCCTTTCGACATGGCACTGGGAAAGCAACTGGCTGATCAAGCTGCTGAAGAGGCTGCTGTTTCTGCAGGCATCGCGGCTGCAGCGCCAGAGACAGAAAGGGAACTGCCGGGAACAGCTCCTAGCTGTGAGGAGAAGAATTTTAGACTGATTAAGACATTACAGGCAAAAGAGAAAAAGAGTTGGTGGTTTGTCACAGCCCCGGGCAGGTGATAATCACTCCTTTAGTTCCAAGGGCATTGGCCAACAGGGAACAGGATACATTACATCGGGGAAGAGAAAATCTTTTAAAACACTCCAAGAAAGCAGCGACAGGGAGAGCCCTGCGGGAAATGGTTCGTTCAGTTACAGCAATGTGTGGGGTTTGCCGGAGAAACAACGCCAATGCCAATAACGGAGGAATACTCGGGAATATTAAGGAACTTCCCCGGGGATTTTTGGCAGAGAGGCTTTACGGAGTTCCACTCAGAAGAAGGCTATAAAGATCTTCGAGTTGAAGCAGCTCCCTTCTAAAGCTGCGAAACGAGCCCGAGCGCGGGGCTGGGCTGGGCAGGGATTGCCGGGCCCCGCCTGGGAGGCTCCTGCTCGGGAGCACCGGGGCCGCTTCGCCTGAACCAGCTTCTTCCTTCTCGTTCCGCTTCAGCCTCGCTTTGCCTCCCACCGATTGCGTGCTAAGAAAGTTCCCCTGTTCCATTCATTGCTGCAGCCCGGCTCTTGTTCAAACGCAGCGGCTTGAATTTCACGCAGAAACAAAGCGGAGAAAGTAGTTACAGCTTGGAGCTGCTGCTCTTCTTTAACAATTCCCCCCCTCTCCCGCTAACAGATCCATTTCCTCAAAGCACCTGTTTATTACCGTGTAAATGGCAGCTGCCCCGGGGCATCTGACAGAGAATGACTCTGCCCTTGGCAGCAAATCGCTTCTCTCTTCAGCCCCTGTTCGCAGTCACCTCTGCAGCCGTTCCAAACACAGGGAACAAGGAAAGGAGTGGGTAAGGCAGACAAAGTCAGGGTTAGAGCTAAGCTAGGACAGGGCTCTAATGCTGAACAAACGTAAATTCACCTTGGAAAAAGAAGTGTGGTGGTGGTGACAGTGGCATTGACAAAGGACAGCTTTGCAGTAATGCAGTAAGGATTTGCAGTTTCCAAACCCACCGAAGCAAGAGTTAAGCTGCGCTTTCAAGCTGGATTCCTGTTAACTGGCAGATGATACAGTTTTCCTTTGGAGACAGGGAAAAAAAAATCCACTGGCATTCGGCTTTCTTGCTTTCCTGAAGGTACGGGGTAATTTTGTTGCATCTCACCTGAGGCTATGCACAGTTTTTTTCACTGCTGTTTCTTTATTAATGACCGGACAAAACCAGAGCTTCTAGAATGGATTGTTTATTTTTTTAGAAAAACAGTAAAAAAATGTAGTTTTTAAATGCTCATATAAAAGCTTTATAGTTGTCTTTGATGCTTTTAATTGGCTTCAAAATTTTCAGTCTCAAAGCGTGACATGGAGCACATCCTGTCGGAGCTTAAACTCTCCTTGAACTTCTATCGTGTCTTCAAAAATGAGAGGAAATTACATCAGTTCCTACAGGAATGTTCTCTTGCATTCATCAACTCAAATGATTTTTTTTGGAAAGTGTACAGGAATGATGCCCATCTTGTCTACTCACCACTTGCAGGTGTAACACTCGGTTTCAATTCTCTTTACAAGCCCCCAGAATTCTAATTGTAAAAGATTATAACTTTAGCAAAGCATGATCTTAGAAGAAAAAGTGAGGTCAAAGTCAGGAAAATACTTCATGTACTGCAGTCTGAGATTTGCAGACTTCTTCAAGCCTGGCCACCCATCCCTTTGCTCCTCTGGAGCTTAGAAAAAAAAATTATTGCCTTCGGGTAAGGTTTTTTAGCCTTTAAGATTACTTTGTCAGTGCTGTAATTACTGTTCTTTAAGGTTGTACTACGCGATAATTTATTTGCAGAACGTTTTGGGTGTCTCCATATGAAAATATTGGGTTTGTTACAACGGAAGACCTCATCTGATTGTTAAATTTTCAGGGAAACGAGATTCAACAAACTGTTTTCTTTTCAAAGACTCCTCCAGCCTCAGCTATCCCACAGGTCAATGACCTTCACGTAAGGTATCCAGATAGGTTAGAGACGTAAAGATCGAATAAAACGTTCTCCCATCCTTCAGAGGGATAAGATGAAAGATGGGAAATGGCTCCTGAAGAAGGTTTAGAACAGAAATCTTGTTCAGATTCCCAGGTTGCACTATTACTGCGCATATTGGGGGTGTGAAACGATTGTAACAGCAGGGTTATGTGCAGCCCTAGGAGAAGAATGTTGTTTCTATGCTGATCACACTGGAGTAGTTAGAGAATTCGATGGCTAAACTGAGGGAAGGACTAGAAAAGAGAAAACGAGAACAAGAGGCTAAGGCCTCCTGGTATGAATCGTGGTTTAACCGATCTCCCTGGCTGACCACTTTGATTTCTACTTTAGCAGAACCTGTCATAACGTTATTATTAGTTTTAACTTTTGGTCCTTGTATCATTAACAAATTTGTAACCTTTGTCAAGAACTGACTGGATAAAGTACAATTGATGGTGTTGAAACGATCGGAATTAGAGATGGAGATTTTGCCAAATGATGGTCTTGAGTTGGAAGCGACTCCTGATGTTTTGAACAGGTTTAATCAGCAAATTAGTGGTAAATAAAAGAAGGGGGGAATTTGTGAGAAATCTATCTTAAATAAACTTTTAGCAAATCCATCGAGACTTTGTCTTAATTCAACTTCAACTCTAACAGGCACAGGACGGAATGATTTCCATCAGTGCTGGGCACAGAATATACATCCCCCTTAGACGCACCTGTATAAATGCTCCCTGCATATTCGACTGCTTGCCAAGGACCAATTTTATTATGACCTTCCCAACAGCCAAGGCTCCGCTAATCGGAGCTTCAGAGCTCTCTGTTTGACCTCGCATTTTTTAGATGAGTAAAAAAGCGTTGTCTGGGAAATCCTGAAAGTGACAGAAACCCTCAGCATCCACGGACCGTCCCACCGCAAGGATTTAAAGCCAGAGCCATCATTTCGGGAAAGCAAGGAGCCACGGCGGGGGCTGCGGCGCTGGGGTCCCGCACAAGCCGAGCCGAAGGGTCCCGGGCTGGGGGGGCAGCGCTGCCGGGGCCGCTGCAGCTCCTCGTCCCGCTGCGCTCCGGCGGCAGCGCAGGCTGGCAGCGCTCTTGCCCCCGGCGGGGGGGGGCGAGCGGAGAGGGACCCTGCCCGGGCCGGGGAGCGGGGGAGCGGCCGGGGGTCCCGAGCCTCGGGCGCCGATGGCCCCGGTGCCAAGGACGCCGGGGCCGAGGGCTCGGGGGGGCGGGTTCTGCGGAGCCGCCAGCGCCTGCCGGGACGGCCCCCCCGCAGCCCCGGCCGCGAGACGGGGATGAGCCGGGAGGGATGAGCCGGGACCTGGGGGGGGGATGAGCCGGGAGGGGGGGGGGGGGGATGGGGGGAATGAGAAATAGAGATCAATTTGCTGCTTAAACCAAAGATTGCAAGGAGAAAGCGGCCTCACTGTTCCAGGCACAAAACGCCCCGTTCAAGAAGGAATGAGGCACAGCATTATCTCAAGGTTACAGAGTTGTCTGCTTCATGAAATATTATGTCTTTGCCTTTGCTTTCTGTTCTCGCTCACGATTAACAGGTGCTGTTATCCCCTTTGCTCTCCTGCTTGTGTAACTGCTGAAATCTGCAAGTCAGAGAAAAAAAATGGATAAAAAGCCTGCTTGAGCTGCCCGAGCTTTGCGAGCCTTGGGGAAGCTGTGACTTCCCGGCCGCCCAGCGCGGCATTTGCTTTCCTATCTTAAATCAACTTTTAGCAAATCCATCGAGACTTTGTCCTCATTCAACTTCAACTCTAACACCGGGAAAGCCCTGCCGCCCCCTAGGGTTTCTGGAGCCTCGCTGTGCTGTGCCAGCTGCCGCTGCGCCCTGGAAATCCCGGCCGGTGGCTCCGCAGGCTCCGGGCGGCTCCTGCGGCGATTCCACCGCCCTTCCCGGAGGAGCTGCCCTCGCTTTGCCGGCGGAGCTGCCGAGCGCGGCGGCCCCGGGAACTCCTCAGCCCTGGCGCTGCGGCTCTCCCCGCCTTGCTGGGCTCAGCCCGGTGCCCAGGACGGCTCTCGTCTCCGGTTCGCCCCACGGCGCCCGTGCCAGGGCAGCTCCGCGGAGAAGGCGGCACAGGGAATCGTGTCTCCCCTTCCCGTCACCAACTGGGGAAAGCGTCTGCTTTTCCGGGACCAATTTAGTGAAAACCAACGCACCTGTGCTCCGGCTTTTGGCTCCTGGGAAAAGCCCTTCGACTTCAGGGCCTTTTGCAGTTCTATGATTTCAGGCTTTGGTGCTTTGACGATTTCTCTCAGCTGGGGGAGGGAGCTGGGAGAGGGGACGGGGCAGGGAGCGGGGAATGGGTAGGAAGAGGGGTCCCTCCACCCCCAGCTCCCGGGTGCTCCCAGCGCCCTTTCCTTGGTGCGACCCCATGCTCAGGGTGGGTCCCTCACCATTCTCAGGGTGCCCCTATCACCCCTACCAGGGGGCTCTTACTCTTGGGATGCCCCTCTCCCCCCTCACAGATGGGGTCCACACTGCCAAGGTTCCCCCGCTCCCCCTTCCTTGCTGTGTCCCCATTCTCTCTCACGTGGCACCGGGGCAGCTCTGGCCGGGCGGGGCTGCCCGTAGCAGGACGGGGGCACCGGCTCCTGTCCCAGCCCGCGTGCTCCGCCCGGGGACACCGAGTGGGGCAGGGGCTGCCGGGCTGCACGGCCCCGGGGCCGGGAACCACCAGAGATGCCTTCTGTCCTTCAGAGGAAACGATCTACCCCGGCATCCACCCGACGCTCCTTCCGTTCTTCTCCTGGAAGCTTCTCACCTCTTCTTTAGGGACCTGAGGTCCTGAGCAGCATCTCCAGACTCCTTCAAAGAAGCTACTCGAGAGATTAGTTTTGTCCTTCGGAGGAAACTGGCTCCTGCAGGATCCACCCAAAATCCCTCCCATTCATCTCCTGGAGGGTTTTTACCTCTGCCTTAGGGACTGGTGGTTGCCAGTTTGGGCCTTTCGAACACTGTGAAGCACAGGACAGGGTCCATCCGATACCGGCAACCTCAACTGCCGCTTGGAGGGAAAGAGTGTTTTCCGCCAGGGTCAGATGGATGAAAATCACACGCGCTTCCCGGTTGATGCTGCTTTTATTTGAATCTCATGCCATGTTTTTCCAGTGTCATGTTCCCCAGTTCGGACACTCAGGGATCTCAAAGCTTGTCGCTCTTTTCCCAAAATCTCCAGGGCGTGAAGAAAAAGGCATTAGAATCCAACAGCTTCAGGACATTAAACTGAACTCCACTGGAAGCGTTCAGCAGCTGAGGGCTCGTTTACCTTTCCACACCAATCCCTGCTGCCAGGTCAGTCCTTCCCACCAAAAAGATGCTGCAGTGGCGCAAAGATGGTGGTGGGAAACAACAACAACAGCAAGAGGAGCACGTTCGACTGAAAATGCTTCTCGGAGAGCTCCAAGAACGAGGGAATTTCTGCCCCCTCGGAAAGACACAACCCCAGCACAACATAACAGAGAGGGAGACTGAAAAACCAGAGGGAACAAAAAGCCCAACCTGTGCCAGCCCAGCCCAGTCTCAACTGGGAAGAGCCCTGGCCCCGCGCCCGCCGCGCGGTCTCTCAACGGCGTGCGGGTTCGCAACGGCCGATGGGAGGAGCGGGGCTCGAGGGGCTGCGCGAGCCCCCAACGGCAGAGCGGAGGTGAGGGCGGCGGCGACGGGCGGTGCGGGGGGGAAAACGGCGGGCGGGGGGCACCGTGCGGTGGGGTCCGGGGGAGCCGAGGGGGGGGAACACCCCGAGAGAGATCGCGGTGGCGGAAGGGGGCATCGAGGCACGGCGGGGGGGAGAGGCCGTGGTGGAGCGGGCGCTGAGGGGCGGGGAGTGGGATGGGGGGGTCCCCTGAGCGGCGGGGGGTGCCCTGAAGGGCCGGGGGGGGGGGTGATAGAGGGGAGGCGCTGAGGGGCGGGGAGTGCTTTTGGGGGGGGTCCCTCAAGGGCAAGAGGTGCACTGAGGGGCGGGGGGTGCGACGGGGAGGGGGTCCCTGGGGGGCTCTGGGAGAGGCCCCGGAGGGGGTACCTGGCAGAGAGGGCTGCACCCGGTCCCTCCGCTGCCCCCGCTGACGCCCCCCCCGCAGGCTGTGGCACAGCTCGTGCTCCGGGCGGACCCTCTGGCGCTACTGAAGCTGCACACGATGATCCCCGAGGCGCTGTCCCTGCGGTGGCAGCGCGAAGCCACGGAGAGCGGCGGCGGCGGGCGAAGCCCCACCACCGGCACGGCGCCCGTGAGGCCGGCCAGTCGCTCCCACAGCTCCAGCCAGACGCTGCCCAGCACGGCCGGTGAGCGGGGGGGATGAGCAGCGGCACAGGGGGGTGCGGGGAGCGTGGCCTGGGCTGCTTGGAGGACAGGCTGAGACAGTTGGGGCTGTAGAGCCTGGAGAAGAGAAGGCTCCGGGGAGGCCTTGGAGCGGCCTTCTGGTGCCTGAAGGGGGCCTACAAGAAAGCCGGGGGGGGCCTTTTGACAAGAGCAGGTAGTGCTGCTTTAAATTGCAGGAAGGGGAAAGATTTAGATTGGACATGAGGAGAAATTCTTCACAGGGAGGGAGGTGAGATCCTGGCACAGGTTGCCGTGGGAGGCTGTGGATGCCCCCTCCCTGGAAGTGTTCAAGGCCAGGTTGGATGGGGTCTTACTAAGCCTGGTCTGGTGGGAGGTGTCCCTGCCCATGGCTGGGGGGTTGGAACTGCATAATCTTTGTTCCGGTCCCTTGCAAGCCAACCCATCCTCTGATTCTGTGAAGCAGGCAGAGCTCTGTGCACTGGGGCTGGGCGATCTGCTGTCCCCCCCTGCCCCCCAGCTGAGCCTTGCTGGCACAGCTGTCTGTTGGCAGTGCCTTCTGACAGCTTGACAGGCTGTTACGGGGTTTTTTGCATCCTGCCTTTCTCTGTGAGCTCTGGAATGTTGCGCTGGCCCCAGGGAGTTGCCTGTTGGCAGTCCCTAACCAGGGGCACTGGAGGGGGGGGCAGAAATGCAAGTAAGTTGGGGCTGGGTTAGCATGAGCTCTGTGAGCCCTGCTCCTCTGGTAGGTGCGCTGTGGAACAGTGCTGGGTTTGCTGTCTCAGCAAGGCTCTCCTCTAGGCTGTTCAGGAGCTGTAAGACAGTATTTATGCGTTGTGAATGCAGGTGAATCTGGATTTGGGATCCAGAGGAAGGCAACAAGTGCTGGGCCAGATCGCTACATTCCCAGCCGCAGCACGATGCGGATGGTGTTGGCCAGTTTTCTCCTCACCAGAAAACAGGACCCTGCTGAGGAGTCACCTGCCATGAAGGTGAGCACGTGGCTAAGTTACAACGACTACAGGAAGCCAACTGTAAGTTCCCTCAGACGGGGGTGCGTGAGGCTGACAGCCCCAACCATCGCTGCTTCTGGCTCTGGACTTCGAGAGCCTGGGATGAGGTCGAAGCTGTCGGGCTCTTGCATGGAGCGGGTAAACGGGAGCGTGAGCGTAGCTGTTCTGCAGGGACGTTTCCCTGGGCAGCAGGAAGAGCCTCTGCCACTTGTGGTAGCAGCGCCCAGCTCTGGGCTAGTGAGGCTTTCCAATGTGTCGGGCTAGCGGGGCACAAAGCTGTGAGCCTGTGCCCAGTGTCTGCGTGGGGAGCTGTTCTGGAGTGCGTAGGCTGTGCTCTGAAATGGATTGCTGAAGCATTTGGTTCCTTGTGGCTGTGGCTTTCTCCACTGGCCAGGAGACGCTGAGCTTGCCGCTCTTCTGTATGAAAATGGCAGTGTCCCGCTCGCAGTGTCTGAGGAAAAACACTTGGAGCTGGCTGGCTGCAGCTGACCCCCCCAGTACAGCTGTGCACCTCCTGATTCTAGGAGAAGGGGGCTTAGGTGTGTGCTCTGCCAGCTGCAGTTTTAAGGGCAGCACGGGCTGTGTGTTGGGCTTGCATCTTGCTGAGGGTGGATTGTCTCTGTAGGAGCACCGGAAAGCCTGGGCAGTGAATCTGAACGGCTTTGATGCAGAAGAGGCAAAGATCCTGTGCCTCAGTGGAAAGCCACGGAATGCTGCGGCAGGTAAGGTACAGGGTCTGTGCGAGTTGCCGCGGCTGGAGACAGCTGGGCAGGGGAAGAGCAACCCAGAGGTTCCACGTGTGGACACGGGAGGGACCAGTGGGCTTCTGGCAGCTGCCGTGCACCCTGGAGTCTCCCTCATGCCCAGGTTTCCAGAGGCTGAGGGGCTGCATAACAACTACAGCGAATTTATTTACAAAAACTGCCCGGTGCTTTCTGGTACTGCCAGTGGCAAACCTTCCTGATGTCTTGCAAAGGCTTCCAAGTCCCTGCGGTTCGCTTGGTACCTTAACTGTCACTAAACGTAACGGGGTACAGAAACCCAGGTGCTGGTCGGTTAAACTCGTTCTTGCCAATTGCAGAGCGGGAGCTCACCCTGGGTCAGCAGTTGATCCCCCCCAGGGATGTTAGCGCCCTGCGCTCTGCTGAGCGTATCCCTGCTCTCAGGGCTTCGTTTTCAGTGGAAGGGATTTCTGCTTGGCTGAGCAGCGCTGAGCTGGGAGACAAGAGTAACCCAGGTTAACAAAGGCGTTTCTCTTCACACAGGCTCTCAGAAGAGCCTGGAGGTGCTCTGCAGTCAGAGGATGACGGCTGGATCCAGGAGGAGGAATGCCAGATCCATTTCCTCGACGGCAGACCGTGTCCTGGATGCACCGGACATCCTCAATGACTACTGTAAGTGGGCTGCAATGTTGGGTGCTGGGCATTGAGACCCTCGTGCAGCGGGGTGCAGTTCCTAGGATGGTGTGGTGCAAGGAACTGGAGCTCTGACTGGGCTGTTTCAGGACGTGGAACAGGCACTCAGACTGGCACGCAGCACTTGCGTAGTGTCCCTGTGCAGAGTGCTGTGCAGGGGACTTGCCTGAGGGCTACCTGACCCCGCTAGCTGGGCACGGCCACACCGGTGTGTACGTGTGTGTGCGCGCACCTCCCCGGTGCCGGTGGAAGACTTGGCATGAATGCTGGTGAGGGGCAGGGCTTTCCGGGTAAGCAGAGTGAGACTCGCATTGCTTTGCTCTTGCAAACTGTAGATCTGAATCTCCTTGACTGGAGCGCTCAGAACGTGCTGGCAGTGGGCCTGGACACCTCTGTCTACCTGTGGCATCACACCTCTGGGGAGAACATCAAGCTGATGGAGGTGGAGCGTGTGGCTGATTATGTTTCGTCTGTGTCATGGAGTGGAGACGGAAGGTACCTCGCTGTTGGCACAAGTAATGCCGAGGTGCAGGTGAGTGCAGGAATAAAAGCAGAGGTGTTTAGGGATTTCTGGAGCTGTGGGGCCTCGGGACAAAGGCTGGGCTGGCCCCGGAAGGATGCGATGCGCTCTGCCGTGACTGGCGTGGGCTGGCAGTGTCCACAGGCAGCGAGCAGCTGCAGCAGCGAGGCAGAGTTTGGTTTGGGGCTTGCTGACCCCTCAAGTCCTCCTCCGTTCTGGAGGCGTGAGATACAAACTGTTCCCTGCTCCCATCCTGACAGGGCTGAACGGCAGAGCGTGTGCCGCGAGGTTCCTAGGGCAAAGCAACAGGGCTGGGGTTTCCTCATCCTCCGGAGAACTTCTTGCTCTGTTTCTCTAGCTGTGGGATGCTGAGCAGCAGACACGTCTCCGGAACATGATCAGCCATTCTTCGCGCGTGGGGTGTCTCAGCTGGAACAGCTCCACCCTCTCCAGGTAAAGCAGCGGGTGGCGGGGCGTGAAGGACAGTGTGGAGCTGGGGCTCTGGGAGCGGTGCAGGTCAGGGATAGTGGCTTCTGTCCTGTCCTGGGCTCCTTCCTGGGCCTGTTCTGTTGCGCTGTGGGGAGAAGGTCTCTCTTGGCCTCGCTGCCGAAGCTGTGAAAAGCCGCTGTGGCTGCTTCACTCAGCCCGACAGAGCAGCGATGCTGGTAGCACTGGTTTGAAAGCCAGCGGTGGGCGCAGCGGTGCTGCCCCAGCACAAGAATGGATTTTGGAGAAAATCTGTGCAGCCTGACCCTGCAAGGCTTCTCTCTGCAGCGGGGCCCGCAGTGGCCACATCCACCACCACGATGTGCGAGTGGCTGAGCATCACGTGGCCACACTTGCCGGTCACACGCAGGAGGTGTGTGGACTCAAGTGGTCTCCAGACGGGCGCTACCTTGCCAGTGGTGGCGGTGACCACGTGGTGAACATCTGGCCGCGCAGCTGGCGGGGCAGTGGAGGACTCGCTCCTGTCCAGACCTTCACTCAGCACCAGGGCGCTGTCAAGGTGAGCGCAGGGCAGCAGTGGGCACGTGTCTGTGTGCAAGACGGCTGTGCAGCAGTGCCTGTGCCCAGGTTGCTTCTTGCATGGCTCAGGATTATAACCCTCTTCTCCAGGCTGTGGCGTGGTGTCCGTGGCGGTCAAATGTTCTGGCCACTGGAGGCGGGATGAGTGACCACCATATCCGCATCTGGAATGTGTGCTCTGGCACCTGCCTCGGGGCTGTTGATGCCCATTCCCAGGTGAGCCGGGACCGTGGGTTTGGACATAAACACCTTCTGGTGGGACAGCGGGACAGAGTTGCTGGCTCCTGAGGCCCGTGGCCTGGCAGAGGAGGGGGCTGTGGTGGTCTCTGGGTGGCCAGCGTCAGCACAAGCAGCTGGTCTCACCCGCGCTACTGCCTCTTGCCAGGTCTGCTCCATCCTGTGGTCAGCAACCCACAAGGAGCTCATTTCAGGCCACGGCTCTGGCCAGAACCAGCTGGTTCTATGGAAGTACCCATCGCTGGCCAAGGTCACTGAGCTGCAAGGTAGGCTGGGCCCTTTGCCTGGGGAGGGGAGGGCTGCTGGAGGCTGGGGGCAGGGGCGCTCCTCGGTTTGAGCAGAGCGGTGCTCTAGGCTGGAGCGTCCCTGATGCGCAGCAGTGTCCAGGGGCACGTGCTGCTCGAGGGGGGCGCTCCTGTGGGCTGCAGAAGGAGCACTGCAGCTCCAAATACGCGCCCAGGGGGTGAATTCCTGTTGCTGCAGCGCGGTGTGGGGACAGCTCTGCAAGCCGGTGGGATGGTGGGGCGCGTGGGAGTAAATGTGAGCGCGGTGGTAGAAGCAGAGGGAGCGGGACGTGTGGTGATTGGCCCATCCCTGGCGGCACGCCTCCTCCTCAGGTCACACCGGTAGAGTGTTGAGCATGGCTCTGAGCCCTGATGGTGCAACGGTGGCCTCGGCAGCTGCTGATGAAACGCTGCGACTCTGGCGCTGTTTTGAGCTGGACCCCATCAAGGAGCGGGAGAGAAAGAAGGCAAACAGAGTCAAAAGCAGCATCCTTGACCAGTGCATCCGATAAGCGCGTGGGGTTGTTGTTGGGGGGTGGGGGTTGAGGGAGTGGGGCAGGGCGGGAGATGTTTTTACTACTGTTGAGTATTTAAAATGTTAATAAACTGTTTTAACTTGAATTTTTTGTTCTTGAGTGTGATGGAAGAAAAGGCCGTGGCTCGTTGAACCAAGACCCGTGTAGAAGCTGCAGCGTCACATCCTCATCCCCAAAGGCGCTCACAGATGCCCTGCAATCCATCGAGGCTACAGCGTGACAGGACTCCCCGGCGTGCTCTACTGTGGAGAAGAGCCGTGGCGGGAAGGTAAGGCCTAGCCAGGGCTCTCCCGAGCAGCCGTGCCCACCTCTGCTACTGGCAAGTGGCCTGCGTGGGATCAGTCACTGGCTGCCCCCCAGCAGCCGTCGTCTCCAGCTTGGCTCTGCTCCACGGGCCCTGCAGGTGCAAGGGCAGCCAGGAAAGGAGTGCTGAACCTGTGGCCAGGTGCCCTCTACCAAGGCCAGGTGCGGGCTCAGCCCAGCGGGCTGTTGGACCAGGGCAGCTGGAGCACCTGCTCCAAACCTGGTGCAGTTGACGCCGTGGCCGGTGTTGGTAAGGGACAGGTCAGGAGCGGAGGCTGCACCCAGCGGAGCTGCACAGCCAAGGACAGGAGACGGAGAGTGCTGGAAATGAGATGGGGAATGCTGGGGGTCAGGTCTGTGAAGGGCTGGTGGTGGCAGGTGTGGGGAGGGCAGCTGTGCCAGCGCTTCTCCTCCGATGCAGGTTGGACCATCCTGAGTGTTTCTGCGTTGCCGCTGCTCTTCAGAGGGTGCTGCGAGGGCTGTGCTGCACCTTCCCCTCCCTCTACAGGTAAGGGGGCAGGCGCGGGGAGGGGGCAGCACCAGGCCTGGGCTCCCTGGGTGGGGGCATCAGGGCAGCACCGGGCCTGGGCTCCCTGGGTGGGGGCATCAGGGCACCCCAGGACTGGGGTTTGCCTTTCACACCCCCTTCCCCACCCCCAGCAATCCATTTCAGAGCACAGCGTACACACTCCAGAACAGCTCCCCACGCAGACCTCAGGCACGGGAAGAGTTCCTGTCCGCAAGGTCCATCAGGCCAGGGGCACGTGGCCGTTGTCACGAGGCTCCACGTGGATGGAGGACAGGGCTGGGGCATCTCCTGGGAGGCGTGACCAGGCTGTGGGCCGAGGAGACAGGTCTTGCTCACATGCTCAGGGAATAGCCGATCGCCAGCTCTGGGGTCAGGAAGGAATTTTCCCCTGTAGGAAGATTGGCACTGGTCCCCAGGGGTTTTTTGCCTTCCTCTGCAGCACTGAGCACGACCACTTGTCAGGGCTCCTCTGCTCCACTTTGCCTGGCTCACTGCCTGCTGCTCATGCACCACGAAGGTTGGCCTGTCGTGACCCCTAGGTGGGAGAGGAAGGCTTTTTTTCCCCAGGGTGAGCTACTGCGTGTCCCTGGGGTTTTTTTGCCTCCTCTGCAGCACCGAGCACAGCCCCTTGCCAGGCCTTCTTTGGGCCGTTTTGGCGAGGTGCCTGCTGCTCGTGCTCCACGAAGGTGGCCCTCGTGCCCCGCATCCGGGGGGAGGAAGCTTTCTGAGACTGCCAGCGTGGCCCCCAAGGGCGGCCCCTGGCAGTTCCTTCTTTTCCTCTGTAGCATTGAGCAGAGCCTCTTTTCAGGGCTACGCTGGGCCTTTTCAGCTGGTTCTCGCCTGCTGCTCCTGCACCTCCAAGGCACCCCTTGTGCCCTGGGATTCTCTGGCCCTCTTGCCCAGTGCAGGTTTTCAGCAGGAGTGAGTTCTGCCCTTCCCTTGGCTCCATTCCCCAGGTTGTGCAAACAGAAAATAACTGAACAGAAAACAACTTCACATAAAATAACAACATAAAATAAAATCCCGTTTCCACTTGTATCATCTGTGTTCTGTGTCCTTGAAAGAGTGGTGGGAGCCGAAACCCCTGGCGTTTCAGGCAAATAATCTCACTGTTATTTGACTGACGTGGAGGGGAAGTCGGGAAGGGGAGGGCAGGTTATGTGATGGGGATGGGAGAAGGAGAGGCAGAAGCAACTACCCAGCACTATCGCCCTCCTGCAGCCTCTCATAGCCAGCAAACCTTTGGGCAACTCAGCTCAGCTCTGCACAAACCCACAGAGCTGTACCAGCAGGAAGAGTTCTCCCAGCTTGGAGGGCTCTGGATGGGAATTCAGGGCCACTTTCCATCATCTCCAGCCCCTCACCAGCCTCGTTCCCTTCTCTGCACGCACTCCAGCCCCTCAATGTCCTTCTTGGAGTGAGGGGCCCAAAACTGAACCCAGCACTCGAGGTGCGGCCTCACCAGCGCTGAGCACAGGGGCACAATCACCCCCCTGCTCCTGCTGGCCACGCTGTGTGAACCCATGTTGGCTGGGCCTGATCACCCGGTTGTCCCACCTGTGCTGTAGGATAGCACACAAGATGATCTGCTCCATGACCTTCCCCGGTTCCGAGGTCAGACTGACAGGCCTGTAGTTCCCAGGATCCTCCCTCCGACCCTTCTTGTAAATGGGCGTAACATTCGCCAGTCTCCAGTCAAGCGGCACTTCCCCAGTCAGCCAAGACTGCTGGGAGATGAGGGAAAGGGGTTTGCTGAGAACCTCTGCCAGTTCCCTTAAAACCCTTGGATGGATCCCATCTGGCCCCATGGATTTGTGTTTTCACAAAACCCCGGCTGAGGAGCCAGCAGTGGCTGGCAAGGCCAGGGGGGATTCAGGAACGTTGAGCAAATCAACAGAGGACAAAGGAGAACACCTGACTCCGCTCTACCCTGAACCCACGGCACAGCCACCCCACTTGCAGCTCTGCTCACTCCAATTCCAGCAGAGGAGGGGAAAGGAAAAGGCAAGACACAGGCCACGGATGTTCCCAGAAACTACCCAGCCATCCCCATGGGGACTCACCGCCAAATCCGTGATGCTGGACAGATTTCAGCTCCAGGTACAGAGTGCACACATAGGGATACGGCACAAGACGGACATTGCCATGGGTGAATCTCATCTTCCATGCTCTCTCCCATTTACTCAAATCTGAGAGCGACGCTAAGAGCTAAGGACACGGCACAGACCTTCGCAAGGAGCACGAGTCCTGACAAGGCCTTCTTGGAAAGCTCCACAAACCAGACACCTGCACATCCAGACCCAGGAGTAAATCCAATCTGTCGAGGTGTAAAAAACACCAGGAACGTGGGACAAGAAACACATTTCCAGGCATCCTCTCCCATTGGCCGCTTTTATTCCTGGCACCGGCTTTCCTGCCGTGTGCTTGGCTTCAGCCCTGATGTTCCTCCACAAGAAAGAACATGCCAGGCTCCCCTGGTCCTGGGAATAAAACCTCATTGGCTTCTCTAATTGGAAAGGAATCTCTTTTAAAAATGAGTTTACAAGTGGGAAACAGCAAGGATTCAGAGGAGCAGCATCCTTACATTCCCTGCGCAATTCCAAACGGGAGGAAACCAGCTGGATGGGCTTCCCAGATGTGGGCTGCAATCGCATCAGCTGAGCGTCCTGTGGCTTTGGATACACACGGTCATTTTCCCTGGCTCAATCCCCTTGGGCACGCAGGGGCGATTACCTGCAAACACTGCCAAGCGCTCTGCTCACATTTGTTCTCTCCCTGGGGAAAGCAACAACGGAGGAGGATCTTCAGCCAACAGAAAACCGCGCAGCTCAAAGCAGTTGCTCCCAGTTAAAGCCCTGTGCACTCTGAGACAGGAATGTCGGATTGAGCAGTGCCCAACAGACACAGACACTGGATCTCTGTTGTTTCAAGCAGGAACAAAAGGATACATGGAAAAACAGTGAAGTGGTCTGTGGAAAAGGGATGCAAATCCTCCAGATTGCCAAGGATTACTCGAATCGCTTCCTGGAGAGGCCAAAACCAGAAATGAAGGAAGAGCATCAACAGCAGAGCCACCATTCCACTGGGAAGGACAGTTCTGAAGCCTGGGAACAATTTAAAATTACAGTTTACTTGAACCACAGCAGAGCAGGGTCAGGAGTTTTGCTTTTCCCCCTCCCCTCCTTTGCCCGCTCCCTCCCCTTCCCTTGGAGCCATCGCACCAACAGACTCTGAGGAACAGAAAGGAATTCCTCTCTGCACTATTCCCAACGAAAGCATTCCTCTCTGCTGGCTGATGCCCGTCCTCAGTGATGCCCTTTTCTCACCCCTTGTGCTCTCCAGAGAATTCCCTGTTCCTCCCACTGGAAATGCTGCGTCGGACAAAACGTCCTTACTCTCCTCACGAACCAAAGGTTTGCCCAGCTGAATGCTCAGCTCAGGGCCCTGGCCCCGCTCCAGCTCCTTCCTCCAACTCCTCGGCGGTGGCATCTGGAGTGTTGTTGGGATCAGGAGCACTGGGAAGAAACACAGAGAGTCAGGCCCAGCCCAAGCCAAAAGCACCGGAGCGACACACGCTGCAAGAGTTTAACCACCACCACCTGGTTCCCACGGCACAGGGAAAACACCCAGCAGGCTCCCAGCTCCCTCTTCTTAAAAGCCATTCGTTATTGCACAGGGACTGTTTCTTGGGAAAGCAGGAGCCAGCAGGACACATCTCTGCGTCCCTTCCACCTCTGTAGAGGTCTCTCCCACAGGCAGGGAGAGCTCCCACAGACTCTTCCCACACCCGCAGCCGGGTGCCAGGCTGCAGGGCCACTGTCAGGCACGGTGCCACCCGCTGACAGGCTGGGAAGGATGGACTCGCTCGGAGCACAGAGCTCCAAGGCGGTGCTGGCTCCCACTGCGTTGGAGGCCAGCTTCTCCACGGCAGCTGGGAAGGGGCTGTGTCTGCATTGCTGCTGGAAATGGGGTTGGTATCACAGGGGCATTTCTGTCACCCCTGGGTGGCGCTGACACAGGGCCAGGGCCATTGCTGCTTCTCCCAGCACCCAACAGTGAGGGCCGGGGCTGCACAAGGAGCTGGGAGGGGACACAGCTGCTACGGCCGATCCCCACGGACCCACGGGATATTCCAGACCAGCCGGCCTCATGCTCAGCAAGGGAACTGGGGAAGGAGGAGGAACGGGGGACGTTGGACGTCAGGGCCTTTGTCTTCCCAAGGAACCATCAGGCACGACAGAGCCTTGCTTTCCCGAGATGAAACCCCTGCCCGCCAATGGGAAGCACGGCAGGAATTCCTGATTCTGCTTTGCTTGTGCGCACGGCTTTGGCTTTCCTTACAAAACTGTCTTTATCCCAACCCGCGAGCGCTCTTCCTTGGACCCTGCTGCCTCTCTCCCTCATCCCACTGCGTGCAGGGAGGCAGCGGCCATGTGGGGCTCTGTTGCCACTGGGTTTCAGCAAAACGGGAGCATTTTTGATATTCCCATCGCTCTCTCGGGCCAACGCTCGGCCTGGCCAAGTGCAGCAGCGACTTTTAAGCAACCGCTTTGACGGGCACTGGGAGAAGGCAGGGAAGGAGGAGTCCCCAGAACCTGGATTCCAGGTCTCCTTCCCTCCCTGCTCCGTGCAGCCATCAAAGCACAGGCGGACTTTCCGGCAGGAACGCGCTCACCTGCGGAAGCGGCCGCACCGGATTTTAAACTTGTAGACACGCGGGCCCGCATGGAGAAACCTTGTTTGGGGCAGCGGCGAGGGGAATGGTTCCAGCGGCATCTCCCGCTCTGCGAGTGCCGGCCCAGGGAAGCAGGAGAGGCCCAGGGCAGCCCCAGCCCCTCACAGCTCCAGCTCTGCCAGGCGAGAAGAGGCCACGGGCAGTTTCTCCTCCCGGGGACACCTGCAGCCACAACAGATTCCCACCCCTCACTCCCACCCGGCCCCAAATCCCGGATCCCTGCGTCCCTCCCAGAGCAGCTGGGTGTTCCCTGTGGGATGGGGGCAATTTCCCACGGGATCGGGGCCTTCCCTGCAGGATCAGAGCAGTTCCCACACGTCAGGGCGATTCCCTGTGGGACTGGGGCCTTCCCCGTGGGATCGGGACCTTCCCCGCAGGATCGGGGCCTTCCCTGTGGGACTGGGTCCTTCCCCGCAGGATCGGGGCCTTCCCTGTGGGATCGGGGCCTTCCCTGTGGGACTGGGGCCTTCCCCGCAGGATCCAGCCTGAGCTCCCACCCGCTGCCGCCCTTGCCTGAGCAGAGCCGGGCTGCGGCCGAGCGGAGCCCAACAGAGCTCTTGTTTGAACGCCTTGACGACTTCTGAGTGCTCCTACTAGAAGAAACCTTCAGGGAACTTAGCAGAGCAGTTAGTTTTGACCTGACAGTGAAAACAGACAGGAGAAGACAGATAAAGTGAAGCTGAGCATTTCCAGATCCATAATCCAGCACTCAAGGCACACTTTGCAAGTCTAAATTATTTTTAGACCTGGCCTTGGCTCACCAAGGAAACGTTTACCCACAGCTGAAATGTATCAGAGATGTCTCCTTTAATGGTTTAATCAAACATTCCTGTGGTTTTCACTTCAAATTATCATAGGCAAAATGTGGGTTTTGACTTTATTAAGACTACTTTCCTAAAATACGTATTTAATTAAAAAGAAAAAACATTATCACGAGAGCTTGTTAGGAAAGAAGATTGCTCAGCTCAGAGAAGAAAGATGAATTCTAAGTTCTATGTCAAATATACTGTCTAGTATATTGATTTATTTTGAACCTTTGCATGGCTGTTCTTCATACTCCCTTTTAGATCACTCACAGTACCAGAGTAGGAACCTCACTACACCCACAACTACACTAAGCCATACAATTTATCCTGTACCTTCCTGTGAGTGTGCAACATGGGATTTCTTTCAATAAACCTGTCTTTGGTTGAGATTTCTGTACAGCTATAGGTTTGTATTAGAGAAATGCAAGCTAAAAATGCCCAACTCTTACTCAAAACCAAGAATAGCTCTATTTTTGAGAATACACATTTGTTACTAGGAACTGTGTCAGTTTCACATCTACTGACCCCACTGAGCAAAGAAACGGAGTGCACTGCTAATAAAACCCAGTCATTGACCCAGAACAAGCTCGGTAAGTCACTTATTTCATCCTTCTTGTACACACATGAAATACAATGGATCCTTCTGCTCACCCCTGTCTACAGCAGGAAAGGCAGGGGGTCAATTATTTTCTTTTGAAATAAAGACCCCCAGATAAGAACAATACTGTAAGAATCTTTAGGCATTCTTTTTCACCAATCCTACAGTAATGCACCGCACTGAGTGCAGATCAGTCAGGGCACAGCGTTCTCGACAGAGAGACATCCATAGGAACTAGATCTTCTGAACATAAAGAAAACATATATTCATGTGAGGGTTTATAAACAAACAACGTTACTACAGCAACTTTAGGGTCTTCTCTGCTTAAATACCTGTTATGTTCATCACACGCTTCAAAAACCTGCAGAAAGTCATTTGCACTAAGAAACCATAAACATGACCATGTGTTTTTTACCTTTAATAATTGTTGTGGGAAGGAGAAAATGGGCACTTGCTGAATAAACGATGCTATTTTAAAAAACGCCACTGCCTCGGGAGGAGGGCTGGGGCTGTGCGGCGGGAAGGGGGGCTCAGCATTTTCCTCTCTTCAGGCTGCGGGCGCCCAGCCTGGGGAGTGGGGGTTGCACAGGTGAGCTGCTGTCCTGTTGGGGCTGGGGACAGGTGAGTTGCTGTCCTGCTGGGGGAGGGGCCCGGGGACAGGTGAGCTGCTGTCCTTCTGGGGCTGAGGACAGGGGAGCTGCTGTCCTCCCAGTTCAATTCCATGTGAGTGTAAATCAAGATGGAGTGAAGTCTTCACACAGTACTGGTGCCTCAGGAGGGCTGTGGGGTTTCTCTGAAGGAGAACACGTGGCGGAAGGCCTATACAATTATGTTGTAACTTTTCCTCAACCTCACACGCTCCCTGTGAGCCTTGATGATTGGTGGCAGCCTGGTGTCAGAAACTCTGCTTGCTTTACTGCTCTGTGCCTTTCTCTGCTTTGTGAATTGATTGTGGGGTTTGGCCTGTCCCCTCAGCAGTAGTTGTCCTGGTGGGTGATCAGTTGAGCTGCTGGAGCAGCTGAGGGATTTTTGATTGTTTAACCTGCAAACCCAGATTTCTGTAGAGATGGGGCATAAAATATTGTGTCTGTCCTAGAAAGCATTTGTAGTGTATGCTTCCAAGTTGCTACTGTGCTTCAGTTGCTGAGGTTATAAATCCTCAGTTGGATTAGTTTTCAGTGTTACCACGAGTAAACTGAGGATAGCCCTATCCTACAATCAGTCTGCAACAGAGAAATCTGTAAGCATTAACCACGCCCTTATTGCTTCTACCCTGCCACAGTTCTTCAGGCCCTCTCTACAGGGAAAGAGTAGTTTGATGGCCCTTCCTCCGCATGATCTTGGTCTTTATCCTAATGAATTTTTAAAATTTGCTTTATTTTGAGAGGATTAATGCTTTTCATAAACATAAACCTCTAAGGATTTCACTGGAGATCTGATGACTAGAATATTCTAGTGTAGATTTCAGTGCCATCTTTCTCTGGGCTATCAGATTTAGGAGACACAAGTCGTAGCTACGTAAAGGAGTGATTTAGGCTGATTACTAATTCTCTTTGCTTTAATTGTAGCCTCCTTGTATTTAGGGAAGAAGCCATTGCTGATAGTTCATGGTGCAAAGAGAGAATCTAAGGCTGGACTGATTGCACAAGCATGCCCTCGTGAGAACATGACCTTTTGTCAGGTGATTAATGTTTGTATCATTCTTTGGTTGAAATGAAACCTCTCTTCATCCTGTTACGGATGAAGAGAAACACACTTTATGGGAAGTCAAGAATTTATTGTTATGCTTTAAGGAATAGCCTTACCGGGACCGTAGGAACATGCTAACTATGCTCCTGCTCTTCTGTGCTTAGAGCACGCTCTCACTCACAAAAGGTTTGCGCAGGATAGCTGCCCGCAGACAGGTCAAGAGGCTCACAAGAGACCTGCACATCTCTCCCAACACGTTGCGCTGAAATTCTTGTAATGGCTGAAAAGGAAGATCTTTTTGTGTAAAGTGCGGAGCTGGGTCCTAGTGTCCCTGTAATCTTAAGTCTCATCAAAGAATTATTTGTCCAAATGTTTTAAACGAGAAAATGCAGTTACAAATAGTCTGTATAACACTCAAATTGCTATGAGCACACACCATTTTCTTTCTGATGTTACAGAATCATAGAATCATCTGGTTGGAAAAGGCCTCTGAGATCGAGTCCAACCATACCTGCTGCCTTACCAGACCATGTCCCTAAGAAACTCATCTACCTGTCTCTTAAGCACCTCCAGGGACAGCGCCTCAACCACCTCCCTGGGCAGCCTGTTCCAATCCCTGACCACCCTTTCAGTGAAAGCATTTTTCCTAATGTTTCGTCTAAACCTCCCCTGGCGCAACTCGTGGCCCCTTCCTCATTCTTTTGCTGTCCGTAAGTCAAAATTATTGGCTTCAGCCTGGGAAAGGGATCCGGTTATGACAATTTCCCAGGGTTTCGGATTTTGCTGAGTACAGTACGCTACACAGCATCCTTCCTCTTTGGATAGCTTACTCTTTGTTTAGGAGGAGGATGACAGAGCAGTGAAGTGAAACAATATGAAGAAGCACCTCTCCTCCTTTAAGGTTCTTGCATATAGGAATGCACAATAGGAGTTTGCATTGATCAATGTCTTAATTTTATGGGCTAAACTGGATATTGCGTTTGGAACTCTCCAGGCATCAGCAACAGCTAGGAAGCAGAAAGTTCCACTTTTAGAGATGACCACAGAGTTGGTACATGCAGTAACCGTAACTGTACCAGTAACTAATGTCCCGTGTCTTAAAGTATTCCTAGGACGGGAAGATAGATTATTCTTCTTTGTGAAAACAATGACTTTGAAGGCCTAATGTATACTGATGAAATTTAAAAGCAGTGTCTTTCATATTGTAGTTGTATCCATTTCCTTTATCTGCAGGTTAAGCCATCAGACTAAGTTTTGCAATAATTGCTGAGTCTTAAATGAAAAATTGCCTTAACTATTCTGTCTTTATAAATGAGAGAATTGTTCTACTTTAAGGAACCGCATCGGCTGTTGGATAGGAGATGTGCAAGTCAGACAGTTGAAGTCAGTGAACTTCAGGTCCTGGCTTGTGACTTCATACCGAAGCTGCAATGCAGGTTTGATCAGTCCCTGGCAGGCTGGGGGTAGCGCTGATTTGCTGCTTAGTCTTTGCAGTTAACGTGAGTGATCTGGAAATAATTCCTGAATTTGGGGGTCTTTGCAAAGAAAAAACTACAGATAAGCACAGATTTATTTACTGTTATGTCTCATAGTGAAGACCTTTGGTTTCAGGGCACCGCAGGAGTTTTCTAATGAAAAGCTTCTGTTTAACTTGCTTTATAAAACCTGACACTGCAGTAAAACGTCGATGTCAAATGCCCGCTTAAGGTACCTCTGTGTTTGTGATGGAAAGCATACTGACTTCCTCATTGCCTGTTTGGGAAGAAATCAGCATTTTCAAAGTGAGTGTTTCTTCTCTCTCACGTTTATCGAGGGACACAGAAGCAACCAAAGTTGTTCTTCAAATGAAACGCTGTCAGAGCTTCAGCCTGTTTTCCCTTAAGCAGTTTAAGCAGCAGCTCTCGTTCTCTCTGTGCTCAACTTTAAATGATTTTTCTTCCACCACACTTTGGGATAAAACCCAACCAAACAACAAAACCCCAGAACAAGCCTAGAAAGGATCAAGGTGGTATTGTGGCAAATATTTGAGTGGGGGGCCGGGGTGGAGGGGAGCGAACAAGGTGGAGAGGGCAGTGGCAGCCTGGGGGCTGAACGGGGACTGAGCACGCCCCGGGGAGTTGAACAGGGACCTGGCAGTGCTGGTGGACAGGAAACTCAACAGGAGGCAGCAGTGTGCCCGAGTGGCCAAGAGGGCCAGTGGTGTTTTGGCCTGCATCAGGAATAGCGCGGCCAGCAGGACTAGGGAGGTCATCACTCCCTTATCCTCGGCACTGGTCAGGCCACACCTCGAGTGCTGAGTCCAGTTCTGGGCCCTCAGTTTAAGAAAGATGTTGTGAGATGCTGGGGTGCGTCCAGAGGAGAGCGACGAGGATGGGGAAGGGGCTGGAGCACAAGCCCTATGAAGAGCGACGGAGGGAGCTGGGCTTGTTTAGCCTGGAGAAGAGGAGGCTCAGGGGAGACCTTATAGCTCTCTACAAGTACCTAAAGGGAGGCTGAGGTCAGGCAGGGGCTGGTCTCTTCTCTCAGGTGAGCGGCGACAGAACAAGAGGACACGGCCTCAAGCTTCGCCAGGGGAGGTTTAGGCTCGACATTAGGAAGAAGTTCTTTCCTGAGAGGGTGATTGGCCATTGGAATGCGCTGCCCGGGGAGGTGGTGGAGTCACCGTCCCTGGAGGTGTTTAAGAAGAGATGGGTTGAGGCACTTAGTGACGGGCTGTAGCTGACGAGTAGGTGTAGGGGTAGGTGTTGGGGCGTAGGTTGGACTCGATGATCTCAGAGGTCTCTTCCAGCCTTAGGATACTGTGACCCTGTGACAGATCCCCCACTGCAGGGCTTAACGGGGAGACCGGACTGTGCCGTCCCCCTCCGCCTCCCCGGGATGTGATGCAGAGCGCCCCCCACGCAGGGCTTCCCGGTTCCGCTCCGTCTGCCCCCCTTCCCCCACCCCCGGTGCAACCCAACGGTGTCCCAACGGCCCCGCCCGGGCGCTGCCCCTCGAGAGGGACGCGTTGGCACAACTGTCACTCCGCCGGTGTGGGGGGAGCGCGTTGGACGCAGCTGCGGAGCTCCCGCCCTCAGCCCGCCCCGTGAGCGCAGCGCGAACGCCAAGAGTTGGTGCCTTCCTTGCGCTGAGAGAGGAGGAGAGCGCGGCCCCCTCCTCCTTCCGCCCGCCGCGTTCCGCCCCCGGCCCGGCCCGGGAGGGGCGGTGCGGTGCGGGGCGGGTGGCGCCGGTGCAGGCGGGCACACGTGCTTCGGCGACAGAGCCTCGGCTCGGTGAGTGCAGCGGGGCGGGGGCAGCGGCGGGAGCGGCGGGGGGGTGGCTGGGGGGCGGCAGCGGCGGGGGCGCAGGGGCAGCGGCGGGGCCGGCGGGGGTGGCTGTGGGGGAGCAGCGCCGAGAGCGGCGGGGGCGCAGGAACGGAGCCTTCTCCAGGCTGAAGAAGCCCAAGTCTCTCAGCCTGACCGCAGAGCAGAGGTGCTGCAGCCCTCTGACCATCTTTGCTCCTCGGGACCTGCTCCAACAGTTCCATGTCCTTCTTATGCTGGGGATTCCAGAGCTGAACACAATACTCAGGATGGGGTCTCCTCAGAGCAGAGCAGAGGGGGAGAATCCCCTCCGTCGACCTGCAGTCAGCGCTTCTTGTGATGCAGCCAAGGACACGTTTGGCCCCGATCCAGCTACCTTTATCATCAATGAAAATATTAAACAGCACTGGTCCCAGTCCAGACCCCTGAGAAGTGGGGTGAGGGGAGCCCTGCCTGCAGCCTGCACCCCGCTGCTCCCTGCCCTTGTCTCCCCACAGGCAGGGACCACGTCCCTGGGGCCCGAGGAGATGGGATCCCCACGGCCCAGAAGGTGCTTTTCCCCATGGAGCGCCTTTCCCTGAAGTGGGAGCGGATCCACCGGATCGACGCCGGGCTGCAAACCCTTGGGAACACCTGCTTCCTCAATTCCACCGTGCAGTGCCTCACCTACACGGCGCCGCTGGCCAACTACCTGCTCTCCAAGGAGCACCCGCGCACCTGTGAGTGGGGAGGCCTGGCTCTGGCGAGGGGTGTGGGGATGTCAGGGTGCACCGTCTTTTCTCCCCCCTGCCCGATTCTCCATCGAACGGTCATTCCTGTGTACATCTCCCTTTTTGTGGTCATGGCAGTGTTGCCAAGCTCTGCATCCCTGTGTCCGGGCAGGCATTGTCTCTACTGGTCATAACCAGGATTAGGATGGGTCCAATGGGGTCTGGTGGCTTCCTGGGGGCTGAGCAGGGGGTCCCAAGAGGTCTTGCCTGTGGGGACTGCGTGCGGGCAGCAGCCTGCGTACAGGCAGCAGCTGCTTCTTCTGGGGGGCTTTGAAAGGGATTCCGGTGGTCACTGCTCCGAGCTGTGAGCCAGGGGAGCCCATGGAGCTCCAGCCCCATCTGTAGGGCTCCGGTGGGATTAGCCTGTTGGTGCCACCCTGTGGGATTGGCAAGCGAGTGCCCATGATCTGTTGTCCATCCCCTGCGATGCTGTCCCGTCTGGGGTGTTGCAGTGGCTGTTACTGTGACTGGGGCTGCGACAGGTGAGGGGGGCGTTGTGCCAGTCCCTGTGTACCCAGGGTGCCCCAGAGCTGCGCCACAGCACAAAGCTGGTTGGGAAAACTGAGTGTGGCTGAGCTGTGCTGGAGCAGAGATCCCCCGTCCCTGTACTGCCTCCACCTCTCGTGGCTTTGTCCCCAGCATCCTGTCTTCTCTCCTGCTGCAGGTGAGCACAGTGACTTTTGCATGCTGTGCACTCTGCGGGACCACATGATCCAGGCCTTCTCCAACAGCGGCAGCACAGTAAAACCAACGTCCATCCTCAAAGAGCTCGAGCGTAAGGATGGCTGTGCTCCCCTCTCAGAGCCGTGCAGGGGAATGATGACCAATGTGGGAGCAGAGCCTTTGGGATGGGGGCAGGTCTTGGCAGAGTGCTCTTCGGGGAGGGCTCACAGAGCCTGCCAGGGGCTGGTGACTTTGTGGGCTGCGTGGGGCTTCCCTGGGGCCAGCATGAGTCTGGTTGGGGCTCAGGGGGCTCCAACCGGCGACAGAACAAGAGGACATGGCCTCAAGCTTCGTCAGGGGAGGTTTAGGCTTGATATTAGCAGAAACTTCTTCCCTGAAAGGGTGATGGGTCAACTGGAATGCGCTGCCCAGGGAGGCGGTGGAGTCACCATCCCTGGAGGTGTTTAAAAGGAGATTGGATGAGGCACTTAGTGCCATGGTTTAGATGACGAGTGGGTGTTGGTGTTGGGTCATAGGTTGGACTCAACAATCTCAAGGGTCTTTTCCAGCCTTGTAATATTGTGATACTGTAATACTGTAACCCCAGATTCCCTGCCCCAGGGGAGGGAGGGAAGGTCTGCATCTGTTGCAGCACGTGCTGGGGCTGATTCCTCTCTCTCCCGCAGACATCGCCCAGCACATGCGCTTTGGCCGCCAGGAGGATGCGCACGAGTTGCTGTGTTACACCCTGGATGCCATGCAGAGGGCCTGCCTGACCGGCCACACCAAGTACGTACGATGCGCCTCTGATGGCCCTCGCTGCTCTTCTCTGCTGTCCCCTCACCGGCCCCTGTGCCTGTGGGGCGAACGTGTCCCCCAGGTTGACTCGGAGGGAGGTGCTGACTGCAGGGCCTTGGGCGGATGGGCCAACTCTGCCCCGCTGTGACACAGCTCTGGCTGTTGTCTGCCTTCTCCCTTGTCCTGACCCTCTGCCCCAGCACAGCTCTGGTCCTCTCAGCAAATCCTGAGGCTGCCGTGGGCTTGGGTCCTGTCCCAGCTGCCAGGGAACCCAGGCGTGCTGGCTGGTTGGGCCCCATCTGTGTGGCTGTGGGGGAGCAGCTTTCCCCGGGGCCCTCTGTCCCGGGAAGCTGCGTTGCCTCTGCCTGCGGTGCCCAGCTCAGAGCTCCAGTTCTGCTCCTTGGAGCAGCGCGGTGCCACCCTTTGAGCTCTGTCCCTGGGGGAGCAGAGTGACAGAGGCTGCCCCTTGCCTCTGCTCCCAGAGCTCTGCTGGCCAGAGCCCGTCGGGCAGCTGTCCTGAGGGCACAGCGGTGGCCCGTGGGCGGGGGTGGCCGTTGCGAGGGGCACTGTGAGATCCCGTGCTGCTGTCTCGAGGTTGGATCGTGAAAGCCAGGCCACAACGCTGGTTCACCAGATCTTTGGCGCTTCCCTGCGATCCTGTGGTGAGTGCTGGCTGCCAGGGCCTGTGGCTCTTGGGGCTGCTGCTTCCCTGAGAGCCTTCCAGGAAAACTCGTTTGGGAAAGTTGCTAAGAATTTGTAAATTTGGGGAAAATGACTCAGTGTGAGTAAATTTGGGGAAAGTTGCTACAAATGTGTAAGTTTTGGGGAAATTGCCAAGAATTTGTAAATGTTGGGCAATAGCTAAGTATGTGATGGGATGGAGAAAGCTGTTGGCTGTGGGTCCCCAGCTGCCTGACCCCAGCAGAGGAAGCTGTGTTGCCAGCTGTCAGGCAACACTTGCTGTCCCAGCCCAGGGGGAACTGCCGCCTTCGTCCTTGCCAGGTTGTGGGTCCTGGTGCTGCCATGGCAGAGCCCAGAGGCGGGGAGCGGGAATGCTGCCCTGCCTGTGCTGGGCTGGGGTGATGGCGGGCGCTGCTGTTGTGTCAGGGTGTGCTCACTGCTCGCTCTTTTGCAGTGACGTGCACAGCGTGCAAGTGCATCTCGGACACCTACGAGCCGTACCTGGAGGTGGTGGTGGAGATCAAGGTACTGCGGCAGGGTCGGGGTTGGGGGGGGGAACTCAGCTCTTGAGAGGCTGTTCCTGCAATGCACCATTGCTGCTCTCCAGGCTCCGCAACCTGCCGGTGTCAAGGCGCGGTGCAGACACCAGGGAAGCGGATTCTGCTGTTGTGCCCGTTGCCCCAGCACGAGCCACGGCTGCTCTGGAGGCTCTGTGGTGTCGGGGGACAGTGCAGCTGCCCCTCGCGGCACGCTGCTGGCAGGATCGTGGGCTCGGTGCAGTCTGAGGTCTCGTACTCAGGCTCTGTGCTGGTTTTTGGGACCAGTGTCTGAGCAGGGAGCCAGGCTGTCGCACGGACAGGCCACTTGTGGCCTGACCTCTCCTCTGTCCTTGCGGGAAGCCGAAAGCATCACGCAGGCACTGGACACGTTTGTGAGGCCAGAGACTGTGGGAGAGGACACTGCCTACGTGTGTCAGATGTGAGTGTGAGGGGCTGCGGCGGGAAGGGGCCCCCGGCTGTGCCAGGGGGAAGCAGGGAGGGCTTCTCTACCTGCCCCATGGCTAAAGCGGGAGGTACGCGGCCTTGGAAGCCTGCGATGGAGCCTGCCTCTCCTGAGCTCCCTCCTCGTGTGAGGAGGACCTGGGCGAGCAGATGTGGCCGTGAGCAGGTGCCCTGGAGTGGTGCCTGGTGTCAGCAGGGTCATGGGGTCCATGGGGTTTGCCACTTGGCCAGGGCTGGCAGTCGTCTGGGTGGTGGAACAGCTGGAATAACTCAAGCTCTTCCTGTGCAGGTGTCAGATGAAAGTGCAAGCCACCAAACACTTCACCATCCACCGAGCGTCCAGTGTTCTCACGCCCTCATTGAAGTGGTTTTCCTACTGGAATGGAGGCAAAATGTCCAAGGTGAGTCCTTGGCACTGCAGCGCTCGGGCTGTGTCCTGGCCCGAGGCCCTGCTGCCCAAAGCAGGTGGGAGGTGCCCAGCATGAGCTGTGCCGCAGCCCTGCAGCCCTTCTCCAGCTGTGCGGTGGGAGTTGGGCTCATGCTGGTGTCTTCCTCCCTGTGACCTCTACCTGGGGAGAGTGAGTCCCCCTCTCTGAAGACATGGGGCTCGTAGGAGCTGCTCTTGCTCTAGCAAGCAAGTGTGCTGTGCAGACTCCTGAGATGTCCTCTCTCCACAGGACGTGGGGTACCCCGAGAGCTTGGACATCCGACCTTACATGTCGGAGAATGACGGGGACCCCTTGATGTATGAACTCTATGCAGTGCTGGTGCCCTCTGGCTACAGCTGCCACTCGGGGCACTATTTCTGCTACGTGAAGGTGAGCCCAGGGCACTCTCTTGGCCCCCTCTCTGAGCTGGATGCTGGTGGGTCCTCATGGATCCCTGTAGCGCCCAGAAAGGAGGGCGCTCAGCAGATGTGGGTGGTGTGGAGCGTGGGAAAGCGGGTACAGGCTGTGCTGTGCTGCAGGAAGGTTGGAGGTCTGTTCTCGCTGGATCCCCTTGCCTGCCCCTGGGCCGCCTGTGGGTTTGGGGAGAGGAGCTCTGCCGCTGGGCGCTGTTCCTGCTGCTCTACAGGCCAGGAGTGTCTGTGGATGCAGCCTGAGCCCGTTGTCTCTTCTTCTCCTGCAGGCTGGCGATGGGCAGTGGTATAAAATGAACGATACTGAGGTGCGCCTCAGGAACATCCAAGTGCTCCTCAAGCAGCAGGCCTGCGTGCTCTTCTACCTGAGGTGAGAGCGCCCTGTGTCTCCCAGCCCCTCTGCCCACTGCTCTCAGCATTTGGGCCGGGGCTGGCAGCACGTGTGTGGGTGTGGGATGGAGCTGGCTCAGAGGAGGGAGGCAGGGCGAGGTCCTAGAATCATGGAATGGTTGAGGTTGGAAGGGACCTTCAAGATCATCCAGTTCCCATCCCCTTGCCATGGGCAGGCGCAGCCCCTTATTGTGGTTTTGCTGTAGGTGAAGAGCACCTCGGCTCCTTGGAGCTTCTGACTCCTCTTTCCTTTGTGCCTCTCTGAGGAGAGAGCTGCAGGTGCTGAAACCCTGGCAGTTAACACCTGTGCTTCTCTGCCTTCTCCAGAACGTCCAGCTCCATGACGAGCTTTGAGGGCCCCATTGCCCAAGGCGCCTCCAGCCTGGCCAGGCACACTGACAATGCTGCCCATCACAGCAAGAACAAAGTGACCAAAAAGCGCTCATGTTCAAAGCTCAAGCGTTCCGTGTAGCCTGAGGATGCCCTGGAGCCGAGCAGCACCGCGTCACCGCCCCCAAGCAAGAAGCAGGCGCTGTCTGCCGAAAAGGTGAGTGTGAGGTTGTGCCCAGAGTCCGCAGTAGGCGCCTCGTGCCTTCTGACGTGGGGCTTGTGCTGGGGGCAAGCGTAGCTCTTGCTGGGTGTCTTGCTAAGCCGGCAGCGGGTGGGGAGGCCCCTCAGCCCCAGGGCTGTAGTGGTTGCTGCGCCCTCCCCCAGGGTTGGGGTGTGGTGAGGGCAGGACCCCAAAACCCCTGGGCTTGTACCCCTCCTCTTCTCCAGACTAAACAGCCCCTGGTCCCTTTCCTTTACTCCCCGGCACTTTACTTGAGCTTAAGTGCAAATGTTGGACGTTCTGTAATAGTCACTTCTCCCCAAGCAGCCACCTGTGGGAGTGGCGGCGCGTCCCTGGATCCCGAGGAGGAGATGCTGGACAATGAACTAAATAGCGACGTAGACCTATGAGAAGGAGGCCGTGACAAAGAGGACGTGGGAGATGACAGGCGTACAAGCTGGAGGAACGAGAAGAACACGAAGGAAAATATTGGCCCAGGCAACTGTTAAGCAAAGAGTTGACTCTTGACCGATAACAGGAGTGCTTAGGAATTCCTTTGGACAGGAATGGCTGGCAAAAGAACCCTTGAAAAACAGGGAAGAGAAGCTAAAGAAGAAAACCGAGCAATGTGGTATGAACTTACTGACAATGCTTTTCTCTGCACTGTGATGAAAATGGGGAAATGTTTTTTACTCTCTGTGCCTGCGGCGCTGCCTTCCTGCTGGGATGGGTTTCAAGTGGGAATCTCTTGTTTCCCTCCCGTTTCCTGACTGAAAATATACAAAGAAGCGCCGTTTGCGTTGGAACGGGTTTTGCTGCCCGAATGCTTTGATAAAGCTGCTTGGTAGAAAAGGAACCCAAGGCAGACACTTTTGTCAGGCAGCTCTTGGGGCCGTTCTGTCTGTGTGTCCTTCCCCTGTGAACGGCAGAGAGGTGCCTCGGGGACAGGGATCATAGCTGTGGGTTTGGCAGACAGGAGGAGGGAGCGAGAGAAGAGTTTTGGCAGTCACTTTCTGTCTCCCTTCTGTAGGAATAAAGATAGGGTCCTCAGTTTTGAAGTTTCCTCCAGGCAAGACGGGGCTGCTGTTGCGTGGAATTTTTTGGAGGCTTTTTATTTGTTTTGGGTTCTGTTGTTGTCTTTTGGTTGGGTTTGAGTTTGGTGGGTGAGAGTGTGTGCGTATACAAAGCATAGCAGCCTGCTTTTCAAGTCCTGGGAGCTGCTCTAAGGTCTCCCCAGAGCCTTCTCTTCCGCAGGCTGGACAAGCCCAACTCTCCCAGCCTGGCCTTGGATGGGAGGTGCTCCAGCCCTCGGCTCGTTCCTGGGGCCTCCTCTGGGCCCGCTCCAACAGCTCCGCGTGCTCCCTGTGCTGGGCACTGCAGAACTGGGCCCAGGACTCCAGCTGGGGGCTCAGGAGAGCGGAGCAGAGGGGCGGAATCCCCTCCCTCGCCCCCCGGCCCCCTTCCCCCCTCACGCCCTCTCGCTTCCAGCGCTGCAATATCGGCTGTTTGCTTTCCCAAACTCCAGACGAGTCTCAGAGAGTTCATTTCTTTGCCGGCACTTTGGGTCTCGCTCCCGCAGCTTCCCCCGCCTCCCTGGCGCCCCCGGGGTCCCCAGCGCCTCCGCCGTCCTCCCGTGTCCCCCCCCCTCCCGATCCTGCCGCTCCCCCCGTGCCCCCAGCCCCAAGGCCCCCAGCCCCCGCCCCGTGCCTCTGGGGGTCGCCCCCGCCCGCGCTGGGCCGGGCCGGGCGAGCGGAGCCCCGAGCAGCCCCGCCCCGCGGCCGCCGCCTCGCTCTGCCTGGCTCCGCCCAGGGCGCGCGGGGGCCGCGGAGAGCGGTGAGCGGGGTCCGGGGGGTGGGGACGGGGGGCCCGGGGAGACCCCGGGCTGGGGGTGGGAACCACGGGGGGAGCAGGGTGTCCGCGTCCGGGGGGAAGCGGGCGGGACCGGGAGAAGCGAGGGGTCCGGGGGGAGAACGGGGAGCGGGCGGGAGCGGGAGGCTCCAGGGCAGAGCGAGAGGTGCGGAGGGAGCCCGGGGGAGCGGGGGCAGAGCGGGGCAGCGGGGGGTGCCGAGGGCAGAGCGGGGCAGCGGGGTGGGGAGGAGAGCGGGGGAGTGCGGCTCGCGCGGGGCCCGAGCGGGAAGGAGGCGGTGGCGGCGGGGCTCGGGCTCCCCCCGGGCTGCAGCCCCCGCGGGGCACGGGGGGAGTCGGGGAGCGGGGTGGGGGGCCCGGCGGGGCCGTGTGCTGGGCGGCGGGGCCCGCGCCCCCCCTCCGACCCAGGGGCGGGGAGGGGGCAGAGGAGAAACCCGGGGGGGACGTGGGGGCTGCGGGCAGGGGGAGCGGAGGGACGTGAGGGGCTGCAGGGGGGAGCGGAGGGGGGGCTGCGGGCGGGGGGGGGGACACGGGGGCTGCGGGGAGAAGGCACGGGGATGCTGTGGGCTGGGGGAGCGAGGGGCACGGGGGTACGGGGGGGGGGGAATAGAGTCTGGGGGGACATAGGGGGCTTGGAGCAGGGGGTTGTGGGCGGTTGCAGCAAGGGGAGAGGGGGACACAAGGGGTTGCGGGGACGACGACGACACAGGGGCTCCTGGAGGGGACACGGGGGGCTGTGGGCACGGGGAGTGGGAGGACTGGAGGGGTTGTGTCTGGTTGTCCGGCTGTTGGAGGAGCAGGTTTGTGCAGTGGGCGAAGCTCCAGCAGGGTAAGGGCAAAGAGAATTCCTGTGAGGGTAAAGTTGCCCCAAATCCCAAGGAAATGTCGCATCTGGAGGTGTGGGATTTGGGGAGCCCTGGCGGTTGGTAGGACAGGAGGCAGTGTTGGAGCAGAGGGCAGTGCGTCCAGCGCGGATGGTGATGCGTCACGTGAAGTCAGAGGTCTGGATTTTAGCTGGCCAGCTGTGAAAATGTTGCTTCTTCGTCATTGATCGGCACCTAAAGGGTGTTCCTTGTTCTGCAGAGTTGTCTGAGATGAGTTTTGCAGCAGTCTGGTGGAAGTTGTGTGTGAGAGGACAAGCGGGGCGATGTTTGTCCTCCGAAGGAGCCAGGTCTCTCTTTGGCCAACAGGGCCCAGGGGCTGTGAGACATGGAACTGTGCTGGTGGCTCTACGTGCTCAGGTTTATCCAGATGGGCAGGAGTCTTACGGAGACTTGGAAATGCAGAGGAGTTTTTATTCCTTTCTGTTTAAGAGAAGATTCCATTGTGAATCTGAAGTTGTGTGTTGGGAGAGAGGAGACTTTGTGAGGGGCCGGTGTTTGGGGCCACACAGGAGCTGGCAGAGTTGAAAAGTGCAGCTGATGTTGAGCTGGAAGAGCTTTTCACCTGGGATTGCTGCTGCTGAGGGAGGGATGGGTTATTGGTTGTTACAAACTGGTGAAATTCATAGAAAATAGTAATTTTCTTAATCTGATTCTCGTCTTGTGTTAGAGTCGTTTTAAGGAGATAAAGCAGAGGTGTGTCAGCTTGACAGCAGCTCCCAGGCAGGCAGGAGGATACACGCAGTGAAGAAGGATTGTGCCCTTGTCCCTGTCAGAGGGCTCCTCTGCCTGCAGAACCCAGGTTTAAAATTTTTGCAGTCTGCCACCGAGGTGATGCTGAGCCTCGGCTTCTCTGTTGCCCTGTGGCGAAGAGGAGATCCCTGGTGCCTGCTCTGCCAGCTGTGCTTGGGGAGCTCAGTCTGTGTTTCAGCTCTGCTCGAGCTGGAAATGTCACTTTTGAGTTGGTGCAATTTTCCCACGTTGTTAGGCAGCGTCTGGGGAGACCCAGCTCTATGGAGAGGGGGAGGCTCTGGCCCAGGTTGCCCAGGGAAGTGGTGGCTGCCCCATCCCTGGGGGTGTTCAGGGCTAGGTTGGAGGCGGCTTTGAGCCTCCTGATCCAGTGGGAGGTGTCCCTGCCCACGGCAGGGGGTTGGAATCTTTGATTAAATTCAGACATTCACTAGGGCTCAGGAAGCAAAAGGTGCCAGGAAAATCTGATTTCTCTGTGTCCTTTGAGATACATATTCTTTTAACAGCAGGTTCTGTAATATTCTAAACTCTTCCCTGCAGACTTTTGGGGGGATAAATTGCTTTGGAGTTCATAAATTTAGAGCAGTTTTTCTGCTTTGACACATTTATGACTGAGAACAATGCTTCGCTGTCCAGGAAAGGAGCTGAAAGCCTCTGCAGATGACGCATGATGAAAATATGGAGGTCGCTCCCTGTGGTACTTGTTCTCCGGCCCCTCACCAGCCTCGTTGCCCTTCTCTGCACATGCTCCAGCCCCTCAATGTCCTTCTTGGAGTGGGGCCCAAAACTTAACGCAGTGGGGTAGCTTTGGGGATATTCGAGAACTACAGTATAAGTGGAGTATAAGTATATGACTGCAGTATAAGTATCTTTGGGACAGGGAGAATCTTTTGAGGTGCATACATTGCCTACCACAAAGAGGTGCTGGCCCTGGGTGGCATACAAGTAGTAAATGTGAATTCCCTTTCCTCTGTAGGACTGGTACCCCCCCGAAAATAGCCCTGTTTAGAAAACATCATGGAAAGCTGGGTAAGAACTGACCATAGTGATTTTGAGTTTGTCAAACTGGAGGACATACAGAAGCAGCAAAACATTGTGAGGTGTTGTCTTGCAATATCCATGCTCGGGGTGCCAGGGTTGGTCCCCTGTCCCCAGTCTGAAGGCTTCTCTGGAAGGCAGGAAAGGACATTTAAAAGTCTTAATTCATCTCAGCTGCATCCTTTAATATTTATCTAAGCGCTTCCAGCAGTGCTGCACAGGAGAGTTGAATGATTTTACTGCTGTCCTTAACCTTATTGTGACCAATTCAACACAAGAATTATAAAAAAGAATCACAGGCAGGATGAAGCAATGATAATTCCCAGTTTCTCTTTGTATAACACTTCCCCCGATGCATCTCACTCCGTATAAATCTTGTATCACCTCTGAAGCATAGCGTCCTGGAAACACTGTATAATAGAGGTATTACTTTTCAAATCTCACTCAGAATAATTGCACGCTGTATTGTGATGTTGGGAACTCAGTTCTTTGTGATATCTACAAATAAATACAAAACCAATGTGATATCTACAAATAAATTCTTAGCTAATGCTGACCAGCAGCTAGGTGGCAGGTATTGGAGATTATTTGGTAAAGGGAAAATCTGTCCTGCAACGAAAAGGAGTATAAATTGGTTGGTATTTCCTGCAAACTGGGACTGCAGGAACTCAGAGATAGTGGCGTGCAGTGGGCATTCAGATGACAAGAGCACATGTGAAATCCTGCAAGCCCAGTTGCATGGCTGTGCAGAAGCCCCGGCCTTATTTCACACATCTTGGCTGGCCATGGGGCATGAAGTGTTTGTTGATAACCCGGCTCCGGAACACGACCCAGTGTTCATCTGTGTTTCTGAGCTGCTCCACTAAGCTGTGGTGTTTCCTTTAGATTTACTTCCACTCAAGAGGACTACACGCTGCAGAAACGAGGATTCTATCCAAGCCAGTATTTCTGTAAAAGTAAAAGACAGACCACCCTTCTATATAAATCACTGTTTCCCCTCAGTACAAAAGCATCTCCCCTCAGATGCTGGCAGAGCTGTGTGACAGCTTTTGAGTTGCTGATCAAATTGCAGAGCAGCAGGAATGTGTCCACTCAGGCAGATGAGCTTAGAGCAAAGTGCCCTGGGCTGTGAACAGTGATCACGCCTTTCGTTCTCTCTTCTGTTTGTTATTCTAATTGGACGCCAACTACACTGTTTCTCTCAATGCCGACATGGTTGAGGATGCAAATTCAAATTCTCTTCTCCTTCCATTAGCAAAGAAAAAAAAGTAAGCCCGGAGCAGAAGCGAGGCTGCAGCGCCTCAGTTCTTTTCCTAGCCACGTCCCTGGCTGGCAGCAGAACAAGGGGCTTCAAGCAGGCCAGTCTGGCTTGCAAGAAGCAATCCAGATCAGTCTGTGCGGTGCTCGAGCTGCTGGACTGCTCACTGTGCCAAAAGGATGAGTGCTTAACATCCAGCAGAGCATCTCTCCAGACCGGCACAGTCAGCAGCAGCACACATGCCGTGAATAGCTACAGTGTGACTCGGACAGCCAGGGATTTTTCAGGGACTCAAACGGGAGCCAGAACAGGTTGGAAAGGAAGACGACTGTTAGTGAGGTATGAGCAATACATTGGGAAGAGGTTGGGAATAAGCAAGGAATCGGTGTCGTGTTCAGAGAGCTGACCTGCGTGTTGGCTAAGAGGGGCAAAGAATTTCTTCTTGCGGCATGTTATCCTGGAAATAAGGCACAACACGATGCATCTCGTAGAGATAGGCTTTCTAAGCCATTCATTTTCTGTGACTGCACTATTTCAGCATACCCTTCCGATTTCCCATATCTGGGTTTCTGTGTAGTAATTTCCTCCCACCCCTTTACTTCTGGGAAATTAAAAGTTGTCCCAGTGGTTCGTACTATTCTAAAGCCTGACGCCAAATGCCAGAGGCAGTTCTGGGACCAGTTCTGTTATATAAAAGGGGGAACGCTTCCTTTGGGAGTCGGGCAGGGACAACTTGCACAAATAGTTGCGCAGCAGCAAGTCCTAGCAGAAGCCTGAGGTCTGCTCCACCACAGTGGGTTTTGCAGTGGGGTCCCGCATCGCCATTCAGCAGTTCTCCAATCTCCAATACTTCAAGCACGCCCTTAATCCTAAGCATCAAGTCAGAATTAAACTGCAAGACTGGCTTGGAAAACTTCACCCAAGGATTGTGGAATGAACAAGCTGTACTGCAATCTCACTGTTTAGGGGTAGCTGCTCTTAAGTGTTCAAAACCTTGCAGTACTGCAGAGTAAAAATAATGCCGATGGCTCCGTGTCTAATTGGAGCTTTGGTCAGTCACTTCACCTCCATGCAGTTCTCCTCCCACCACGTAATTTAAGATTTTGCTGTGTATTTTTAGCCTTGGAAGTCTGTGAAAGTTTGTGGTAGTCAAGTTTTGAAGTTCCTGTTAAAAAACTCTGCATTTTCCAAAGAGTTAACTTTTTCTAAAGCATTAAATATGAGAAAAATCTATATTTTTTGGCAAAGCCAGCGCTATCTTACTTGCATGTGGGCCGTCTTCTCTAGGTGCTACAGAAACACTATCGTCTGTTCTGACCACCTGATCCGAACCTACTCATAACAAGGAACTGTGGAGCACTGGCTGAGTGATGTACTGAAGCCGTTGTGGTTGGTCATGGGCATCCAATGCTTTGGGACATGCTGCACATTTTCCGTATATGTAGGGAAACCAGAAAGCTAATTCTGTGCACAGTCTGTCTTCTGCGGACTTGGGAACTGAAATAAATCCCGCGGAGACGAGAACTGCAAGCAGCAGCTCTCACTTGTCAAGTGACTGACTGTATATTTTTGTCCGTCATGAGGCGAAAAGAACTGGACGGAGCCAGAATTCCCTTTGAATGTCCTTCTGAGATGGAAGAGGAAAATAAAACCTACATGCTGGCAGGTGCTAAACAAAGCATTTTTAACAGCAGGCTGCAGAGGAAAATTCACGAGCTGCTCTCTGTGGCAACACCTAGGTTCTATCACATGTGCTGCCTCCCCTCTGTCCTTCGTGCCCTTCCCTTCTCACTCTCCCGCCCTTCACATCCCGCTGTTCTTGCGCGGGTCCTGCCCGCATGGCTGTCCATGACACCTGGCAGTTGCAGGCAATTGCGGAGCGGCGGGGCACGCGGTCGAGCGGGAGCTTCTCGGCGCTCTGGGGCCTTCGGAGGGCCGGGGCGCTGCTTTGGAACGCGCTGTGCTTAGGGAGCTGCTGAAAGGGGCAGCAAAGGAGTGCAGAGAGGAGCCGCTGAGGGCGCCGGGGTTGTTCGGGCTTCTAGAAGAGGAGGCTGAGGGGAGACCTTGTCACTGGGTGCAGCTGCCTGAAAGGAGCTTGTAAGGTGGTGCGAGTCGGTCTGTCAACTAACGAGTGATCTGAGAGGAATTGGCCTCGAGTTGCACCAGGGAGGTTAAACTGAGACATGAGGACAAATTTCTTCACTGAAAGGGTTGTCAGGCACTGGCCCAGCTGCTCAGGGAGGTGTTTGAATCACCAGAGCTGTTTAAAAGCTGGGTAGACAAGGTGCTCGGGGGTGTCGTTTAGTGGTGGACACGTGTGGTTGGACTCGATGACCTTGAGGTCTTTTCCCACCAAGTGTGGTTTATGGATGTCCTGGCTCGATTGCCTGGCGCTTCTCTGCTCACAAGTTCTTCAGTGTAAAGCAATGCTAACCGTGTGTCTAATAAATAGGGGGCAGCTTTTTAGGTATAATCAGACTCCAGGAGTGAGCGGTGATGACAGAGCAGCCGAGGAGGCAGGGTGGGCTGCCTGCTGGGTGCTGTTTTCTTTCTACGGCGGGACAGACTCGGAATCGCAGAGTCATTTAGTTTGGAAAAGACCTTTAAGGTCATTGAGTTCAACGCTGCCAAGTCCACCAGTAAACCGTGTCCCCAAGCACGACCCCTACCCGTCTTTTAAATGCCTCAGGGATGGCGACTCAAGCGCTTCCCCACGCAGCCTGTTGCAATGCCTGACAAGCCTTGTGGGGAAGTGTTTAAACCAGGGAGGGTTTAATGTCTAATATCTGGTTTAAACCTTCCCTGGGGCAACTTGAGCCATTTCCTCTCATCCTGTCACTTGTTCCTTGGGAGAAGAGACCAACGCCCTCCTCTTTACAATCCCCTTTCAGGTAATTGTAGAGAGTGATAAGGTCTCCCCTCAGCCTCCTCCAGACTAAACCACCTCCCTTCCCTCAGCCCCTCCTCAGTGCTCCGGACCCTTCCCCAGCCTTGTAGCTCTTGTCTGGACACGCTGCAGCCCCTCAGTGTCTTTCTTGTAGTGAGGGCCCCCAAACCGAGCCCAGGATTTGAGGTGCGGCGTCCCCAGCGCCGAATACATTTCCCTAGTCCTGCTGGCCGCACTCTTTGTGTCAGTCCTCCTTGTTGTGAGATGGGCAGATTTAGATGTTCTGTGTTTGTAAACTGTACCCTGCTAAGGGCAACAGAGTTTGTGCAGCGTGCGAGTGTGTCAGCTTGAAACACAGATGTTCCAGGCCGCTTTGACAGGCCGTGGCCCATATCCAACTGGTTTGTTCCCCCTCCTGCTCTGCTCTGCCTGGGGTTTTGCTCGCTTCTCACAGGCCCAGGTATCTTCTCAGTGAGCACTCATGTTTTGAAATCTTGGTGTGAGGTTTTGGCTGTCACCGTGTAGTAGCGTAGGGAGGAGGTGAAGACCACGCCTTGATTTGCATTCAAGTTGGCAGATTTGTTGGTCATTGAACGCCAAGATTAAATGTTTTTCTCCTGTGTGCCGGAACTTTGTTTCAAGGGTGGTACAGTTGTGATAAATAGACTTCACGTCAGTTGGATGTTGATGAACCTGTTATATAGTCAAAGGATGTGGCACTGACCTAGGTGGGTAAGAGAGAAGGAGAGGTTGCGTCACCGTTGAGAGAGGGCATTAAAAGGTCCTGCAACCCTGGGTAGCGTGGGAAGAGAAAGAAATGAAAGGCAAAGAGGCTAAAGCTTGTTATTGTAGACCTCTTGCTCACTTTGAGAGCAACGTAAGGTAGGAGATGGCTTCCAAACCCTGCTAGTAGTTGTAGGACAAGGATTACTTGCTTTGTAATCGTAAAATAAGGGCAATAGTTTTTTTAAGGCAGCGTTCCTGGGAAGTGGAAAGCACATGGACTCATAGAAGCATCTTGGTTTTTCTTAAGGATAGAACATTTTCAGCTCTAAACTTAAATGTTTGAGATAAGTGTAATTCAGCGTTTGTGAAATGCAGTTTCTGCCATGTTTTAGTGGTATTCTAAGGCACCGCTGTATCAGGGCATCTATTTATGGGCCTCAAACCCACTTCATCTGAAGAAAAGAACTAGAATTGGAATGTATGGCTCTATGGGAAATACACCACAGAACTAGTTAGGAAGTCTTTTTTTTTGCCTGATAGATCTTCAAGAGCTCATCTTTTTCCTTGTTTGTCAGAGAGGTGTCTTGAGACCCAAAAGCTTCAGGTAAATGGAATGGCACAGTGCTGCAGCACGGCACACTCTGCAGAAGCACTGAGCTGCTGCAGAAAGCTGCTGTTACGCTGTGAAACAGCAGCCACTGCGTAACCCTTGGTTGGAATAGCGCACCTGTCTTCCGCTGTGTTTGAGCTGGTAGTTCCTACCTGGTACTTCAAAAAAGTTTCAACTCTTACAAGAAATGCTTTAAGCAAAGCTTCCTTGTAGATGGTGTAGAGGAGAAGTCTTCTGTAAGTATGATCTGCTAAGGAATGTGTCTTCTGTCATCACCTTTGTTCCTAGTCTCTCTCTCTGTCTAAAGAATTCAAGGCCCCAATTAGTGGAGATTTGGCTGTTGGGAAATTCATAATAACGTTAAATTTAGTCCTTGGAAAGTAATAGGATAAGCGTAAGATTTCTGGGGAATGTTATACATCTGCATGTGGGTGGGAAATACATTCTGTAACTTAAGTCTTCTCTCGTTCCGCATGATGGATGGAATTATTCCTCCGTGCATCCAGCACTGTAATAAAGGGTGGTTGCTTTCTGAGACTCCCGACGGAGTAGTAGAGAGTTTATTTGCCGGTGTTTTCGATATCCCTAATGGCCCCAGAGAGAGATTTCAACCTCTCTTACAGTGGCAGGGTAGAGGATGAAGGCAGAGCAGTTTCAGCTGAAAGCCGTTAACTTCTCTGGCTTCTTCCCAAGTGAAACTTAAACACCAGAATGATTTTTCTCCAGAGGTATGTCAGTAGATCAAGTTTGTCTCAAAGATGAGGAGACCCAGCGGAATGGGAAACGGGCAGAATTTCCTACTAGGGGCCTTTGCCTACCCGCTGGTCTCCTGGTTGTTAACTTTCACATCTAAGTTGTCTTATAAAGGCTGTATTTTTCCTGCAAGTTCCAGGCTGAGAAACCAAGAGGTGTATGAGTAAGTGTCATGTATTTTTTTGGTGGGGTTTTGCAGAGCTGGGAGGACCCCCAGTTTCCCCAACGCAGAAGAATTGCCTCTCTAACCTGATGCATATTTACCAGAGATTTCCAACTTCGAGGCATACATTTTCAGGCCTGGTTGGTTGCTTTGGAATCATTGGGACACGCTCCCCGCTACAGAGTATCTTAGAAAAAATAGAGGGCCCATAAAATATAATATTTTATTTTTTGGCTTGACCTAAGTTTACCTATAAGATCTACATGTCTTGTGAAATCCAAATCAAAACTGGAACAGCATTGCCCCCAAACATGAGAGAATTTTCAATGGAAATTCTGACTATGAATTTTATTGCCAGTTGGCTGATCAGACTCCCCTTTGCCTGCAGAGCATACCCTCCCATGATTAAAAAAATGAAGGAATAAAGAAGTAGTCCCATATTTTATTTAATTCAGTGCTAAAGAGCTAATTCTCCCTCCTGTTTTGGAGATTAACTTGTTCTTTAAGAGCTTGGTACCTTCAAGAATACTGTGAGGTTGGCGCAAGCTGTGTGTTGTGTCACTGACCGCCGATCTAAATGATGCCAGGCAATTTCATCCTCCAGACCTCGTTGCTATGAGAAGAATTTCACAGCCTTCACAGGATTAGCACTGTGTTGTGCACCAGGAAGCGCCTCAGATTTCATGTGTATTGAGTTGTTTCAAAAAATGTATTAATTATTTCATGAAGTAATTCGTAAAGCTTTTTAACGAAGGCCGAAATAGATTGCAGACATCAGTCACGGTGTATTAAGCGTTGTTTTTTCAGCTTTCAGGACATAAAATTGAAGACCTTTCCCTTCCTTCTGACCGTTTTCCCTGCCTCCTGCTGCTGACAGTCCGTGGGGACGGGGAATGTGCTGAGATATGAGTATGCAATAGGAGCTGGGGATATGCTGTTTTTATCGGCATCTGTCTAAAATCTGTTGCGTAGGCTAAACCTTGGCTTTATGAAGATAACGTTTTCCATATGTAAAGTATGCAATTTGTAGAATGTAGTGTGAGTAGAGACAGATAAGCATTTTCATCAAAAATACTACTTCCCAAATTATTAATCCGAAGCTGTTGCCTGACAAAAAAAAAAGTTTACGTAATTTCTCTAACGTTATCAGACGTGTCCTGACCTGTGTGTGTGCATTGTTAGTTTGCTGAAATCTTTGTTGTTGGCAAACAAGTGTTAGAGCATTTTTAATAATGGATATAAATAATAAATTCATTTCAAATCCTTGTAAACAACTTCAGATTTTTTTCATGGTCTTTAAAATCTTTTCTACGATTGATTTAATGCCTTTGAGATCTCTCTTTAGTATTCCCTAGTTGCTTGATATTTGGCATCAGGTTCGTGTGCTGAGTTTCAGTCTTCACTGCCTGTGAGTTCTTTGAAAAAGGGGCACGTTACAGCGTACATCAATAAAATCTCATGCTGTATTGAACATCGATTTGGGAGAGAAATCAATCTGGGTAAATTTCTTGGTGTCTGAGGTTTGAGTGATTTTTGGGGGTTGGTTTGGTTTTTTTTTTGGTAACAGACCTTCATTTCAACTGGGTTAAAAATTACAGAGGCGACTACACAAATCTGAAAGATGACTTCTTCCATTTTTTGTTTCTTGGACCAAAGGAAAGAGTAACTGTTACACAAAGTAAACTGCTAAATACAATTTGACTTCAAAGGGAAAAGAGCTGGTTCAAAGGTGATATTTGTGTGCTCTTAAAATAAACTAAGAAATAAACACAAGAAATGTTCAGACACTTCAGATGAGTATACATTTCAATAGAAACAGTGTTTGAAGAGAAGTGACAAGATGGGAGGCTAATTTTGTCTTCTGGTACAGCCTTGCTCTTGTTTAGGTATTTTCACTGAAGAGGGTCTTCTTCGGTGTGCGTAACTGAAAAGCAATTTGTTTGAACTTTGGTTCAATTCTGAGGTGCCTAAAAACGTTCTCCACAATTACAGGCATGCCTGCAAAACTGGATGGAAACTGATTATTACACACATAATATCTCTCGGCAAATCTAGGAGGTTTTATGTTAAAGTGCTCTTACAGGACAGCAAGGACCAACTAAAAATTTGGTCTGTATTGTATAAAGCATCTCACCTTCAGAAAGCATTGTTGTAAAAGTTGCTGGGTGAAAGTGAAAGCGTGTACCCTTTGTAACTGAAATGCTGATACTGTTCTGTTATCTTGCTTATCATTCTGAAATGTTTAACTATTCTGTGCATGTGGAAGATGCATTTATAGGAGTTAAATATACTGGAGTGTATGCGTGTGTGTGAAATGGCGTGGTAGCGTGTATGCAGTTTCAAGGTGACATAACAGGCACGTCTCTGTTACTCGTTAGTAGAGTTTCATTAACTGCTAACACCAAATTTATGGGTAACACTAGACTTGCAAGCACTCCGCAAAGCTAAAATGACTCTGTTGTGTTCCCCAGTGTTTCCGGTGCCTCTCACACAGCGGTTAAAACACTGCTTCTCCAGAGAAGCTAGCGGTCTGGTGCGTCTCCAGCTTGAAATATCCTTTAAATGGTCTGGCAAAGTTCCTGAGGGCCACACCTTGAAGACGAGCCTGATGTGTCCTTCAAGGTACCCAAGGTTTGACACCTAAAGGTCCATCTAGCTCAAGTTTCTGCAAGCTTTTGAAAATCTTGCCTGTTGTGACTTTTAAGAGGTATGTAGCAACAGAGGAAAACCAAGATGTGTATTAGCCTGCTGCTAGTTTCATGTAGCGACCAGTTTGGGCCTCTGCAAGTGACTTCTTTGTGTACCAGTCCAGTGTTCTTCTGTGGATCAGCAGAAGATGCTGCTTTAAGTTGTGAACTCAAAAACGTCCATGAAGATCTTTCACTCACAAGTCATTTGCCTCCGACTCTGTTTGTAAGTAGGTGTCTGCTTGTTTTGGCCAATCTTTAAAATGATCTCTAACTTAGTCCACTTCCAAAGCCTTGTAGGTGTCCACAAATTCAGGTAATTTTCATGAAGATGTCAGTTTGTCCCTCCCGTTTCATTTCCAGCAGTAAGATAGGTTTGGAAAAAGCACATAACCGCTGGTGAGAATGCAGTTGGAAAGATAATGAATATGCAAAATCAGCAAGTTTGAGAAAACGTTTCCTTCGTTGTACTCCAAAGGCGCTGAAACCTAGAGGGAACTTGATGTCACCTGCCTCTTGGTTTCTGATCCCTCCCAGCCTATTTTGGCTGTGCATACCTGTTCCCTTCCAGGTATGTGATGGCACTGGTTTCTAGCTTCCGCTTTTCCCTTTGTTAGGCCAACTACAAATAAAATAATAAAGAGAATTTGTTTATAAACTAATAAACATAGTATTTACCTGAGCTTGAATGTAGGACAATGCTGGTACAGAAGGGAATACACACGCAACAGGAAGAACAGTCGGTGCAGGCTCACTTGCCAGGCTGTCGTGCCATTTTGGATGATGCTGCGCGCTCCCTTGCATTTTAATCTCAAATAATAAAAAAGTCCCATGGTGACAACTTTGGCCTATAATAATTCTGCATAAAATGCGTGGCCGTTTCCTTGCTGATCATTTCATTATGTTTACTTCATTTAGAAAGCCCCCTTCTGCTGTGGAGAAGATGCATTTCTGCAGCTGAAGAGAGTCTGCTGTACTGGGATCCCTGTTGGAATTGTGCTGACACTTGTAGAAAGCAGGTGAGCACCTACCTATGGATTTATGTACCTGACTTTAGTTAAACATGTTGACATAAGAGACTGGGACAAAGACACATCTTTCTGACAGGGAAAGATTCAACGAGGGACCCCAGGAGCCGTGGTGCCCTGACATTTGCTTAATCCCTTGGGGACTGTTTGAGTCGTCGCTGCACTCCTTGTACGAGGTTGGCCCACCCCAGCCGTGCCAGTTGGCACGGACTCTGTGGAGGCAAGGAGAGTCTCCTTTGAGAGCGAGCATTCAATCTGTAAATTCTAGGGAAGATTTGCAGGCCTGTTCTGAGCAACATCAATGGTGTCTCCCCAGGCACTTTGACTTTTCTCACTGCAGCCCCTGAGTGGTCTCGCATAGTCTGTCAGCATAGGCCTGAGAACACCTGGTGTCTTTTTGGAAAAGAAGCATTTCAGCACTAAAATATTATGATAATAGTGATAATGATGATGATAATAATAATAATAATATTATAATGGTAGTCGTAGTAATAGTAGTAGCAGAAGTAGTAGTAGCAATAACAGCGGCAACTGTATCCCAAAGGTTTATCCATAGAGGAAAATACGTAAATTACCAGAACACAAATAAACCGTTCATTTCTAGGACTGTAATTGTGTTTTCTTGCGTCTCTTTTGCAGTGTGTCTGTGGCAGGTACACCTGCCCCAAGAGGGAGAAGGCCTGAGACGTGGTGCAGGAGTGCAGCACTACCCTGGTGCTGCTTCGGAGAGCACTCCAGCCAGTAAGTGTCACCAGGGGCGACTTAAGGGGCGCAGAAGGGGCTCTATACGAGTCTCCATAGGGGGGAATGAAGGGCGCTGTGGGGGCTCTGTAAGAGTCTCCATGGAGGGACTTAAGGGCGCAGCAGGGGCTCTATAAGAGTCTCCATGGGGGGACATAAGGGGCGCAGTAGGGGCTCTATAGGAGACTGCATAGTGGGGAATGAACAGGGCTGTAGGAGCTCTATAAGAGTCTCCATGGGGGGACATAAGGGGGGCAGTAGGGGCTGTATAGGAGGCTCCATAGGGGAATATCAAGGGTGCTCTAGGGGCTCTATAACAGTCTCCATGGGGGGACTTAAGGGTGCAGTAGGGGGCTCCATCAGAGCACACACTTCAGTGGGTGAAGTGTGTGCCTGCTAAGAGGTTCTGGTTGTCCTTGTAGTAGTGTTTTTCCCTCTCAGTGATCCCTACTGGCTTGTACCTGAGTGTAGCCCAGCTCCTGCAACGTACCGATCTTGGATGTGGATTCTGTAACCATGTTTAAGCATCCTATGTATCTTTTTAACCTGTTAGGTTTTCAGCACATGGGCTTAATTGACTTGGTTTACACGCTTTTGAATTTTTAGCAATACTCCTTCTGTTGGGTTTCGACTGTTGATAATTTTTCTATTACTTTCTGGTTTTGGCATCACATCTTATTTTGTAAGTCTCACAGATTGTGACTAAGGCAGATTTTAAAGCTAGGTAGCCACCAAGGATTTTACTGAAAAATTGTCAGATTGCAGTGAATTCTCGGGCTTTGTATTCTCAGCTCTGTGGAAACCGAGATCCTTGCTTGTCTATTCGATTCTGTGTCTACAAGGTCAGGGTAATGGCACGTCCAGCATATTCAGGGTGCTTTGTTACTTCCTCTCTATCCTCAGTATAACATCAGAAAGGAGCCATGCAAGGTGCTTCTGTATACGCTGGAAAAAGTAATGTTTTCAGTGTGTTCCAACCAGGCACACATAAGAGAAAGTAATTTCTTTTGTTTTCCTGGGAAGAGATCTAAGTGGTCAAGTACCTTTCTTAAGTGGTCAGTTTTCAACGAGTAATTGAGTATCATCTTGTTAGCCTGGTCTCTTTCCTTCTCTTCTGCTAGTCAGGTTTGGTTTTGAAGGAGTTGGGTTGTGTCATCGACATCTTTCCCCTTCACTCGATTTATCACTTCAACATTTGAAAAGCACAGTAGAGCTGAATTACACCTAAGAGTGTCCATTGCAAGACAAAGACAATAGACCTGTGAGCGGTGTCGTGAAGAAAATTGTTACTACAGGTCATAATATGTGAAACCAAGATAGAGTATGGAAGAGGTCCTTGAAGTGTGATTTCACTAGCAATGAAGAAAGTTACTTCTCAAGTACAACTCATGATCTGGAATTGTATTTGTGTCATTTTTCATTTTTTAATCTGCTAGCTGTATACCTGGGAATTTTTCAGTGCCCCAGTCGGCAGGAAGTGCTAGAAACTCCTGGTGGGTATTTAAGTCGACAGCCTGTTGATAGGGTCTGGAGGTGTAATGCTAACGTTGAGATCCCTTGTTTTTTGGCTCCCTCTTAGCCTGGTTAGGGATTCCTGAAGCACGGGGCAAGTTTATGCTATGGATGTGTCTTGGTGATCCTGTCTCACACTGGCCCTGTGTTAGACTTCCTGCTGCCAGCACTTTTATAGTGACAAAACTGTTGTCATCCGTGTGGCTTCTTTCAACTGGAAGAGGAATAGGGGAGAGGTTTTATTAGACTGGTGCCGCAGGTGCTGTGCTGGAACAGGAGTGATTTGTCAGTGTCATGTAGCAAACTTTGTGTGAGAGAAACCTTTCTCTGGCAAAGGCAGAGACAGCCGCATTGTAACCTTTAGGGAGACTTCACATGAACAGCGGCACCCTGTAATTTGTTTCGATTCCCTTTGCAATCTTAACCTTCTTCCCGTGTCCTTTGAAACCATTTGAGATCAAAAGTGCTTTCCTGATGTCAGTGGAAAAGCATAATCTTTGTCCAAAGAGAGAGTTAAGAGTGGAAGTGCTGCCGTGCGGGATGGGTTTACCTTGGGAAGGGGTGATTGGACTGGGAATTTGGGCCCCTCTGTGCTACGGAAGCAGTGGAGCCCGGGAGCCTGCAGGTAAATGCACTGATTAAACTTCTTTATTTGTCTAAAGGCCAGCTAACGGGCCATTTAATGTGCCTCATTGTTTCCTCCCCAGGGCTACTCCTCAGGTACAAACTGGGACAATGGGCGGAGACGGAGGGTTCAGTTTGGGTGCCCACTTTGCTGGAGGCATCAGAGCATGTAAAGCAGGAAGAGATTATAATCTCCTTTTTGTCCTTCACTCTGCTGTTTGCTGTACCCCGGGAAAATACTGATCTTCTGTTATTAAAGGCAAGAGTGTGTTTGTCCTCCACACTTGAGACTGTCTCTGCTCGAACCTTCTGAAGATTTTTAGTCCAAGTGCAGCAAAACATTGAGGTCATTGCTGATGAAAGGGTAAGCTATGAAATAGTGAAACTGTCGTAATGAAAGGAAAACATAAAATCTATAGAAATTCTACGGACAGATTTTCTTAGTGTAACTCTTTCTTGTAATTTTAGCCTCTCCGAGCAGTTCCCATGGAAAACACCACTGAGGTGAACTTTGTGATCACAGTATCTCACCTGACCTCCCAAGAGACACAAAGAAACTTTTGTGACTGAGTATTGGGCATCAATCACTTCCCTTTGCACGGCAAAATTGACCTCTGTGCTCTGTGAAGTTACTTCCCTTGGTTTCTTATGCTGTACAGTTGAGCGCTGGGACTCTGCCCTATGGCAAAAACTCAGGAGAGAGCAGCCAGACTTGACCTTGGCTGTAGGCAGGCACTGCTGGCAGCCAGGGCACAGGCAGGGATTGCCGTTGTGAGCGTTCCAAACCACATAACCATAGAATGATTACGTAGGTGCTTTATTCAGCGCTGGCGATGCGAGGGATCTCTCCTCCACCAACGTGCCCACCCTTCCAGCAGCTCATCCCAGTTTAAATGCAGTAAAATGTTACATATTCCTATGATTTCCCAATACGCCTGTCCGTATGCATCACCTGTCCCCGCTTCGTATTCAAATGAAGTCTGCTCCCCGTTGCGCTTGCGCGGTGCCTCCTGGTGGTGGTCGTTGGTGGTGGTGAGGATGAAGTGGTCATCTTCAAGGTTGAAGTTTTACCTTTTAGTCTTGCGCAGACTCAGTCATTCCTTGGCTTCCTTTCAGACCTCTGAGCCAATTTTAACCGGTCCTTAAGGCAGGCTGTACCCATTTATCAGAACTGTTCCCCAAAGGTTCTTGCTTCAGGGATTTCAGACAATATGTTATTCTTTGAATATTCTATTATGCACATAGCTACAGTTTTTACTTAGCTAACGAAATCTTGTCCTACCCTGTAGCCCTAAAACCTAAAAATCCCCAAAACTCCTTTTCAACTCAAACCCTTTACATCTATTAGATAAGCAATACATAAGTATATTCCATATTCCTTATATCAATTATCGATCCTCACTGTGACCCCATCAGCCTTCATCTCCTAGTTACAATTTCCTTTAATCATGCAAACAATTACTGCAACATCGTTACGGTGAGTCAGTTCAGGGCAGCCTTTGGTGACAGCTTGGTAGAAATTTGATTTAAACTACTGACGGGACAGTGTTACCAGAGCAAGAGGGAAGGTCCTTCCTCCTGTTATAAATGACCACTCTGCCAGTCCAGTTCAGCAGCGAGGTGCTTTATTGTCGGGTACAGGGAATTTTAAGCAATACAGCGCGCTGGAGACACGGGAAATATTTCTGCCATAAATGTGCCCAACTCATCAGCCACTGCTCCCGGTTTATATACAGTTAAATAGTAGATATTCACGTGGTTACCCCATACGCCTAGACATGTGCATCACCTGTCCCCACTTCCTATTAAAATTAAGTCTCCTCCCAGTCACGCTTGCGCAGTGTCCTCTGGTGGTGGTCTTCGGTGGTCGCGGGGATGAGGTAAATAGTCATCTTCAGGTTTGAGCTTCTTACCTTTCGGCTTTGCGCATGCTCAGTGGTGCCTTTTTTGCCTCTTGCCACTTCTGCGTACCAGAGCTGATCTTGGTTTCTCTTTCTCTCTTGCTAATAAACATTCTGCTCGTCCTTGTCGGCTCTTATCAGGCTTCAGTAGTTCTGGACAATGTCTGCTGTTAACAGTGTCCTCTGTTAAAAGATAATCGGCTTCTGTTGTGAGCAGTTACTTCATCGGTTCTGCTTTTTAAAACTGAAGTCTAAAATTCTAAGTCTAGAGACCCCCTCTTCAGTTCCCCCCCTTTTCTTCATAAATTCTTTTACTACTTCTATAACTACAGTTATGGAATGTACTCTTTCTGGCTACGCAGCACCTCTGGAGAAGTACGGTGCATGACTTTAATTGTTAAGGCTAAACGTGACACTCGGCTCCTCATTTTCCAATTTAAAAGATACACAGTCACAGATGGAATTATACATGAGGCTGAGTTGCAAAACTGCGTTCGTGCACAGTTAAGCCTTGCGTAAATGTCAAACCCGCAGTTTTCGTTTCGTGCTTAAGCCACAGGTAAACACTTACTCCAATACCCTCTTTCTCTTTCTGTGATTGTGACACGAATCTGTACTATCTATTCTCACACTCAGCAGCTCTTTCTCTGTCTTCACTCAACAACACGATGGGAAAATCCTCAGGACACTTCATAACCCATCGCCCAACAAGGTTAACTGGCTTTATTTCAGGTTTGGCTTTAGCCAGGTTCCACCAGGATTGGAGTTCTCTCTCAAAGTCAGAGGCACTGTCCCAAACGATCTTCCAAATTTTGGTGGGGAAAGTACCTTCCTCACCCTCCCTTATGATCGAGGCAGCCACCGACTGCATCCATAGCTGCCTGAATGCAACTAAGAGCCAAAGAAAGGTTATTTTGGACCATACCGAGGGCACTTATGATCAATTCACGGTCCTTTATATTTACTTCTTCCCATTTTGGTAATACCTTTGATAACAGCCATTGATTTGTTCCCAGAGCTGATAGGGAAGATCGCAGGGGCTGTTGTAATTTCGCCAGATCACTAGAAGTAGTGGCTAACTTGTTCATTAATACCTCTGAATCAATACTATTTAAAACTCCCAATCCCGTTCCTAAAACACCAGTTAGATCTCTCTGTGTTCTTTTCTCAAAAGGTCTCCGTTTCCTCAGCCAGGTTGTCCATCCCTCAAAAGAGGCTCCCAGGAAGGGAGAGCAATTCGGCTGAACTTCGGAAATATTATTTTGCGTCAACAGTTCAACATGTTTGGGAGACCAGTCTGGATTGTACAGCAACTGCTGTTGCCCTATATTCGTAACTACATAAGGTCCTATTCCAAAAACGTTTGGATCAGATACAACTATTGGTTTGGTGGTAACCGGTGTGGTAGGAGGTGAAGACGGTGGCAGTGTTATGTCCATTTTAGGCGTATAGACCAAATCCTTTCCTTTAGATTCCTGCCCCAGGCACACCACAAAGACTGGCCCGGTTAACGTAAACTTATGCCAACACTTTAACCTTTTGGACAGGGAGTTCCTACTCCAGGTGAATGTCCACCTGTCTTTTCCACAGCAACATCTTTCCACAGCAACAACTTTCCCTTATTCTAGTGTGGCCTTTCAGAGCGTGATTCCAAGGCCAGGCATTAGGCTCTTGGTTGCGGGCAAGAGAAGAGATACAAAAATATATTAACAGTTCAAATTCTCCCCTGATCATTTTGAAGTCCTAATCTAGGTTTTCCCCCACCACCACATTGCCTGAGTCGAAGTTTCAGAGGTCCGGTTTCCGTTGACTCCCAGCATTGTTCAGGAGCTTTCTTCACCCTGGTGTGATGTATCCATGATGCTTGTTCCTTTATCTTGGTAGCTGTGTACGTTGTTAGTAGAACTTGAAATGGTCCGTCCCACTTTGGCTCTAGCGGTGAATCTGAAAGAGATCTAACGTATACGTAGTCGCCTGGTGCTGTGTTATGTATTGGTCCATCAAGGCCCCGGGCACGAGTTCCCATGACTACCTTCTCTGTTTTTCTCAGTTGTTTCTGTAAACTTATCACATAGTCAGTTAGCACTTCAGTCCCAACTTGTGCCGATGTTCCGGCCTGAACCGTATAGGGTCTCCCATCCAGCATTTCAAAAGGACTTAATCCCTCTTTAGCCTTCGGCTTAGTTCTAATTGGTAACAGAGCTAGGGGGAGTGACTGAGGCCATGTTAATCCGTCTTCTTGGCCTAATTTTACAATCTGTAATTTGAGAAGGTGGTTCATCTTTTCCACCTGACCACTCGCTTGTGGTCTCTAAGGTGTATGGAGTTGCCAGTCTATTCCCAAAAGCCTGCGAACTCCCTGTGTTACTTTGGCCACAAAATGAGGGCCTCTATCTGAGGATATTACAGCTGGAACCCCAAACCTTGGGATTATTTCTTGTAATAAAGCCTTAGTCACTGCTCTGGCTTTGTTCGTTCGGCACGGGAATGCTTCTGGCCATCCTGAGAAGGTGTCTGTTAGTACCAATATGTACCTCTACCCCCCTTTCCTAGGGAGTTCTGAAAAGTCAATTTGCCACCACTGCCCAGGGAGATTTCCTCTCCCAGTCTGTCCCAGTTCAGTTTTTTGCATAACCTGGGGATTGTTTTGTAGGCAACTCTCACAGCGTTGTGTTACCTGCTTAACAGTAGTGTATAAATTCCGAGCGATCATACTTTTGCTCAGATATTTCTGTAAAGCTTCGGCTCCCCAATGTGTTTTCCTATGTTCGGCTGTAATTACTGCCCAGAGTATAGTACTAGGAATTATAACTTTCCCTTGTGGTGTGCTACCCCATCCATTTTCACTCTCTTTCCCATTTAGATCCTTAATCTGTTTCAAATCCTCCTTTGTCTATTTAGGAACTTGATCAATTTGGATTTTACCGTCTGGAATTAAAGATTGTCCTTCTGTTACAGTTTCCTCTGCTGCTCTCCTGGCTTCACGGTCTGCCACGGAGTTACCAATCTCTTGGTCCGTAGTTCCCTTGTGATGAGATTTACAATGCATGACGGCCACCTTTTCCGGTAGCTGAATTGCTTCCAATAATTGAAGTATTTTGTCAGCACGTTTTATGTGTTTTCCTTGTGTGGACAAAAGTCCCCTTTCCTTCCAGACTGCTCCATGAGCATGAACCACCCCAAAAGCATATTTAGAATCAGTCCAAATGTTGATCTTTTTCCCTTTTGCCAACTGTAAAGCTCGGGTCAGAGCTATGATTTCTGCCTTTTGGGGCTGCCGTGTTAGCGGGAAGAGCCTGGGCCTCTATTACCTGGTCAGTAGTAGTTAGTGCACAACCAGCCTTCCGTTGGCCTTGCCGAACATAACTGCTACCGTCTGCATACCATGTGGCTTCGGCGTCCTTTAGTGGTTGTTCCTTTAAATCCGGCCGACTCGAATACACTGCTTCAGTTGTCTCCAGGCAGTCATGGGTTACAGGCTCTCCTGTTGCTCCACTGAGAAAAGATGCTGGATTGACAATGTTAGTCACCATTATTTCGACATCACCTTGCTCTACCGTAACGGCTTGGTATTTCAGGAATCTTTGTGGGGACAGCCAACGTCCCCCTTTTGCCTCCAACACGGCAGAGACGGTATGTGATACCAATACAGTCATCTTTTGGCCCATGGTGAATTTGCGGGCCTCCTGGATGTTAGTTGCGACCGCACCTACCGCTCTGAGGCAACTCGGCCATCCCTTGCTTACTTGGTCCCGTTGTCTGGAGAAGTATGCTACGGCTCTTTGGTCTGGGCCAAGGCTTTGGGCCAAAATCCCCAAAGCAATGCCCTGCTTCTCATGGGAGAAGAGCCAGAAAGGTTTTGTGGGGTCTGGTAGCCCCAAGGCTGGTGCCCGCATGAGTTCTCGTTTTAAGTTGTAGAAAGCCTGCTCGGCTCCTCCATTCCAGGTAAGGTCCTTTGAGCTGGTTTTAAGAAGTTCATAAAGGGGTCTTACCAGGAGTCCCTAGTTGTAGATCCATAGATGACACCAACCTGTCATCCCCAAGAAGGTTCGAAGCTCCTTAACTGTCTGTGGCTTGGGAGCCTGACAGATAGCTTCCTTCCTTGCTGTCCCCAGTGTCCGTTCGCCGGCTGTGATTTCATATCCTAGATATGTAACCCTTCGCTGGGCTGTTGGAGCTTTCTGTGGAGAGACTCGGTAACCATTCAGCCCAAGAAAATTCAATAAACTCCCTGTCCAAGCTATATTCTGCTCCTTTGTTTCAGTGGCTGTGAGGAGATCGTCCACGTACTGTAACACAGTCCCCCCTCCAGGCAGCCAGTCCCATTGTTCCAAATCCTTTGCCAGTTGGTTGCAAAAGAGGGTAGGGCTGTTCTTAAAGCCCTGTGGAAGTACAGTCCACGTTAGCTGTGTTCTCCTCCCAGAATCAGGGTTTTCCCACTCAAAGGCAAATAACAGTTGGCTCTCTGGGCTTACAGGTAAGCAGAAGAAGGCATCCTTTAAATCCAGAAGGGTAAACCAAGCCAGTTCAGGTTTCAGTTTAGTCAGCAATGTACCTGGATTGGCCACCACAGGGTAGATGTCCTCAGCTATTCTGTTGATGGCCCTGAGATCCTGGACTATTCTATACTTTCCATCCGGCTTCTTTACCGGTAATATAGGAGTATTATACTCCGACTCACATTCTATTAGTAATCCATGTTTCAAAAACCGCTCTATGATTGGACGGCTCCCTTGCCTATCCTCTAACCTCAAAGGATATTGCTTTATTCTCACTGGCTTAGTTCCTGGTTTGATTTTAACTACTATTGGTACGGCTGTTTTTGCTCTACCAGGTATTTCAGTGACCCAGACCTCTGGATGTATTTGGTCCCGAATCTCCCCAGGCACCTCTGCCTTTTCAGAGGGGCTTATCAAGGCCAAACTTAAGAGCTCAATTAGTTGATCATCACCCACCTTAAACTCTATTCCTTCTTCCCCAAACCTTATTTCTGCTCCTAATTTTTCCAATAAATCTCGTCCCAACAAGGGCTTTGGTGAATTTGGCATATAGAGGAATTTATGTATTCCCAATTGTTTTCCCAATTTAAATCTCAAAGGCTGGAGGAAATATGCCTTTTCGCTTGGGCCAGAGGCCCCCTTCACCGTTACAAAATCATTGCCCCTAGGTGTTAGGGCCTGGTTTAAGACTGAAAATGTTGCTCCAGTGTCTGTTAAAAACTCCACCCCTTGTTGCTGCTTCCCGAGCTTCAGTGTCACCAAGGGATCCGCTAGAGTAGATTCCCCTGGTCCCCTTCAGTCTTCACCTACCGAGGCTTGAGTCCTGGGAGGGTTTATAATTCTCCTCTCTCCCTGCCTCAGGAGGGGACATTCTCTCCTCCAGTGTCCTGTTCGTTTGCACCAAGTACACTGATTTAATCTCAATGGGGGCCTTCGACCGCCCCCCCTTAGAGCTCCTGTTTCCCTGTTAGTTACCAGCCCTCCTTGTTGCAAGGCCGCTACAAGTGCCCCTCTCTCTCTTCTTGGATCTTCTTCCTGTCTTTTCTCCTTATCTCCTTCCCGATTACTAAACACTCTCCACGCCTCGTCAAGAACTTTTTCTAAATTCCGTCCCTCTGGCATTCCCAGTTTCTGCAATTTCTTCCTGGTATCCCCGGCTGATTGTCCTCTAAAGAGTGAGACGAACTGCTGAGTCCCCACCTCAGATTCAGGGTCTAGGGGAGTCTGTCGTCTCATTGTATCCCGAAGTTTTTCGAGGAATTCAGATGGAGTTTCATTCGGTCCCTGTCTAATTGAGTACAGTGCTGACCAGTTACCAGTTTTTGGGATGGCCCTTTCTATCCCGTTTGATACCCAGTCCTGATATTGCTCCAACAGTCGCATGTGAGCGCTTCGGTTGGGATCCCAATGAGGATCTTGCAAAGGGAAGTGATCTTTTACATCTTCCCCCAACCCTTTAAGATGATCCTCAGCCATATCCTGAGCCTTTTCCAGTATCAGCTGTCAGCTTTCAGTTTCAGTTACATGATGTAGCATTAGTTGGATCTCGTTCCAATCAGGATTATGTTGTCTAACCAAGTACTGGAAATACTTCGCTACCCCCATAGGATCAGCCCTGTAGTTTTTCGCTTTTCTCTCCCATGATTCTAAATCGAATGAAGAAAAAGGTACCCTAATTATCACGGCACCCCTGTCTGGTCCCACTGCCTCTCGTAAGGGCGCTTGGATCACTTCTGTCCTCACCTCCTTCTTGGCCCGAGTACGGGACGCCAGAGGTGTTCCAGGGGCGCTGCCAGAGTCTGATTCCCCAGAGCTTTTCCGTGTCACTACAGGTGGTGACCTTTCAAATTCTGGCAAATCTTTCTTCTGTACTTTTCTAACTTTCTCTGGGTTCACCCATCGTTGCCCGATAGTGCATGCAGAGCAACACCTCCTCAACTTGCTTTTCCCATCTCTTAATGCTTCCTTCTCTAAAGCTAGCACCATGGGGTCCTGCGGAGGATTTAAGCCACAAGACCTCTGGTATTCAGGGTGATTCCGGAGGGTGAAGAAAAGGTCAGCATATGAGCACTCCTCCCATTTTCTTTCCCTCCGCAAGAACAACGTCAGCTGTAAAAGGGTATTATAATTTAAAGTGCCATTTACTGGCCACTTCTCTTCGTCTTCCAGTTTATACAGGGGCCACCATTCATTACAGTATTTTACCATTCTCTTTCTACTCACTATCCCTCCGTGCCCTGCTGATTTATTCCAGTGTTTCAATATACAACCCAAGGGGCTTGAACTAGGGTGTTCTTTACTCAGTTTACTGCCCCTTTTAGTTGTCACTGTTCCCTAGGCAGATGACCCTTGTTCCTGAATTCTTAGTCCCCCCTGTCTGGGACAGAATATGGCCCTAACAAGGGGTATGAGGGGCTCTTCCAAATTTGTCCTTACTGCCCCTATCTCGATTTTCAAACAAACCTCTTTACGCAGGCTTGGATAAGCTGTTCCCAATCCAGAGCCACTACCAATTGGCAAAGGTCCAATAGGCTCCTCCAAGGTCGATACTCTCTTCGCTCTCCAAACCTAGTTAAAGATTCCCACGGCTCAAGTCCGACCAACCAAAGGAGCGTTGTCTCATTCGGCTCTGTCAGCCTGTCACCGATTCTTTAACCAAAAATAAAACCTAAAACAATCTTTCGCTTCGTTCTTCTCCGGCGGTTTCCCTCGCGGGAGAACAGAACTGTGGATTAGAACTCCACACTCGCTTCGCGCTCAGTTGCGCGTCTCAATCAACATGTCCCAATCACACCATCACACACTCTTTTGTAATAAAATCACTTCCATTCAACACACTCCCCAAATTCTCATTTTGCAGCTAATAGCTATTACAAAGATACAAATTGCAATTGTCACCTTTGCTACCCCAAGTTGTCATTCCCTTAAAGTCCCACGGGTTTATAGGATTAAAACACGTTGTTACTGATGTTAAAATAGACACGGTACCGGTATCAAACACTTACAACAGCTATAGGAAATGATAGCTATCCCACACACCATCCCCTCACGACTTATAGGATCTCGGGAACACCCTCACCACGCGTGGTTATTATTTGCCAGGGGTGAGCAGTCCTGCTTCCTCACCACGTGTGAAACTTCTCTCCATGGCTTATAGGGTCTTGGCAAGCCTCACCACGCATGGAACTTCTCTCCACGGCTTATAGGGTCTTGGCAAGCCTCACCACGCATGGAACTTCTCTCCACGGCTTATAGGGTCTTGGCAAGCCTCACCACGCATGGAACCTCACGACTTATAGGGTCTTGGCACGCATTACTACTCCTCACCTTTGCGTAGGACGTCTCCCATGGCTTATAGGTTCTTCCCCTAATTCCCCTGCAGGTATTTTCTAATTTTCCCCCAATTCACATACCTGCTCCGCTTATTGCCAGTCCTTGTCTGCCCCTGCAGCAGCCGGATGAGTGTCGGAGGTCCTCCGAGTAATCCTCGGGGCGCGCCTAGGACGTCCTCTCCTCACCCGACTTTGCAATCAGGCAGAGAAGTTCTCCTGGCTGGCTCGCCAAAATTGACTTGCGGGATAAAGACCCCCACAACTCGCAGAGAGTTATGAAGTCAGGTATGTTTATTACACCGGTGGGCAGCAGGTCAGATAGCTCCAGAAAACCCTGCGCGCCGAGCAAAGGACAGGTCAGCATTTCTTGCCCAAGGACATACATATTCATTACATTTGTTGATCAGTTCCAGGACATCATTAACATATGTTTCATCCCTCTTGTGCGTGTGCAGTGTCCCTTTGTGGTGGTCATGCAAGGGTCCTTCCTGCAGACTCAGTTGACATCCTGCTTGTGGTCTTGGACCTTCCTGTCAAGGGTGCTTGAAACTTCCTCCTTCTCAGCGCAAAAGTTCTAAGCATCTCCTTATCAGCAGCTGCTCCTAGACCAGTTTTCCTTTATCAGCGGATGCTCCTACAGAATTCCATTGTGAAACCCCCCTCCTTGCAGTTTGGCTCGTGAGAATATACAAAGGCTTAAAGTCCCGCATCAAGGGCAGCCTTTGGTGACAGCTCGGTAGAAATTTGATTTAAACTACTGACAGGACAGTGTTACCAGAGCAAGAGGGAAGGTCCTTCCTCCTGTTATAAATGACCACTCTGCCAGTCCAATTCAGCAGCGAGGTGCTTTATTGTTGGGTACAGGGAATTTTAAGCAATACAGCGCGCTGGAGACACGGGAAATATTTCTGCCATAAATGTGCCCAACTCATCAGCCACTGCTCCCGGTTTATATACAGTTAAATAGTAGATATTCACGTGGTTACCCCATACGCCTAGACATGTGCATCACCTGTCCCCACTTTGTATTAAAATTAAGTCTCCTCCCAGTCACGCTTGCGCAGTGTCCTCTGGTGGTGGTCTTTGGTGGTCGCGGGGGATGAGGTAAATAGTCATCTTCAGGTTTGAGCTTCTTACCTTTCGGCTTTGCGCATGCTCAGTGGTGCCTTTTTTGCCTCTTGCCACTTCTGCGTACCAGAGCTGATCTTGGTTTCTCTTTCTCTCTTGCTAATAAACATTCTGCTCGTCCTTGTCGGCTCTTATCAGGCTTCAGTAGTTCTGGACAATGTCTGCTGTTAACAGTGTCCTCTGTTAAAAGATAATCGGCTTCTGTTGTGAGCAGTTACTTCATCGGTTCTGCTTTTTAAAACTGAAGTCTAAAATTCTAAGTCTAGAGACCCCCTCTTCAGTTCCCCCCTTTTCTTCATAAATTCTTTTACTACTTCTATAACTACAGTTATGGAATGTACTCTTCATGGCTACGCAGCACCTCTGGAGAAGTACGGTGCATGACTTTAATTGTTAAGGCTAAACGTGACACTGGGCTCCTCATTTTCCAATTTAAAACATACACAGTCACAGATGGAATTATACATGAGGCTGAGTTGCAAAACTGCGTTCGTGCACAGTTAAGCCTTGCGTAAATGTCAAACCCGCAGTTTTCGTTTCGTGCTTAAGCCACAGGTAAACACTTACTCCAATACCCTCTTTCTCTTTCTGTGATTGTGACACGAATCTGTACTATCTATTCTCACACTCAGCAGCTCTTTCTCTGTCTTCACTCAACAACACGATGGGAAAATCCTCAGGACACTTCATAACCCATCGCCCAACAAGGTTAACTGGCTTTATTTCAGGTTTGGCTTTAGCCTTCTCTCCAAGGGGTGAAGCTTTATTGACTGAGGTACCCTGAGTGGCAAAAACTCCTTTTTGTTTTTTAGGTTTCCAGCCTGGATTTGATGAATCTGGAACAGGTGACATAGAGACGGAGTGAGCTGGGAAGGGTTTCAAATATGGTACTAGTGATGTTTCTGTGGAGATCCTGAGAGTAGCCCAAATGACTTGAGAGCTGTTTCTCTTTGGGAGTGTTGCCGAAGCTTTTTGTTGACAGGGAGACTTGATAAGATGTTTCTCATGTAAACTATTACTGAAAAGAGGCTCGTGGAAAGGCAGTGGCAAGGTAAAGCATGGCTGTGTCCTGTGCCTTCTCATACTGGTCTTGGCCAGCCTGTGATTCCTGCCCCTCACGCCTGAAATGCCTTTGGGGGAAGTTTGCCATGCTACCTTCTTTTCTTGCCTTTTTGTGGTCAGAGCAGTGTTAAATTCCATCCCGCCAACAGGGTACGGGGTGTTCAGGTGGGGCCCAGGGGAAGCCAACTTATTGCAGGGCAATGCGAAGACGTCAGGAGGGCCCTGTGTGCGTCGGGTAACGTGCTGGCAATTGCAGGAGTTACCTGGCAGCTCGTAGGGGTTGGTGAACCGTCTTTCTAGAAATCACAGTGTTATTACAATGTGCATTTAACTGAGTCCCCAAAGAATAAAATGATAAGAACCAAACAGCTGTAAAGGTTTATATTCGTCTTTGATGGGCAGTGTATTTGCAAATAGTCTCTGTTTCTGTCTCTGTTTTTGTAATTACTGTGAGTCACTGTGTGTCTGATGAGCAGTGCAAATTATTAGGCCAGATTAAATTTTGGAGTATTTAAAACTGCAGATTTTAATGTGTTGATTTTCACCTACATTTAAAGATGACAATTTTAAAACCAAAACCCAAAGCCACCAAACATGATTTTCAGTGAGTAGCGCTGCTTCTGTTACTGAAATGAAAAACTTAGAGCGTGTTCTGACTTGGAGGATAATGACACCGTTGGTGTCTGATCTAAGATGAGCACTAATGGTTGGGGGGACGGACAGGAGCTGTATGTTATTGCCCACTGAAGGATCTTGGCATCTGCTAATAAGAATTTTGATTGTTTTGAAGATCATCTTGCACCTCCATCATCAGTTTCCCTTCTTTCAGGAGTTCCAGTGTTTCACTAAAGCTCTTTTTGCCGGCTTTTTCCAAGGTTACAGAGCCATTTTGTAATTTTCATGGTTTCTCCGTTCCCCCTGACCCTGACCCTGACCCTACATTTTTTCTAACTAGGAAATTTGTGTTTGAGGTTGTTTTTGAAAGCAGAATAGATATGTCCTGTATTTATTTTTTGGAGTTTTGTTTTCATTAAAACAACGCAAAGTCTTCTGTATAAACCTAGCTCTTCAGAGGAGAAAGTTGTCACTGATGAGAGAAGCTCACCTCTTGATCTAACTATTGAAAGTCTACTTTTCTGTTTTATTTAAGTGACTTTATACTGCAGGAAATTAAGCTCATGAAATGAAAAGGTTATCCTGAAGCAGTCGCGTTGCGTGCCTGAAATCCCCCCGCTTTTACAACCAGCCTTTCCAAACCGGTGTCAAATGAGCAAACACTGCAGTAACACTCAGGCTTGCTGATCTTGTGACCTTTGGTCTCGCCCTTGGTTTAGAAGCTCTCCAGGTACTTGAGGATGACTTGCTTTTTGAAGGCACATGAACAGTGGCAGTGTGCAGTTTATGAGTCAGCAGTTTCTCTGTTTTCGCTGAGTAAAGGAACCACAGAATTGTTTAGGTTGGGGAAGACTTTTCAGGTCTCCAGCACTGCCCCGGGCAGCCTGTTAACAACACTGTCCTTTTCCTGATATCCGGTCTTAACTGTTCCACACCCTGGCACGACTTGAGACCGTTTCCTCGTCCTGTCACTTTTTGCCACCACTGCCACCCCTTGCCAGTGACAGGCTCTGGCACTCCCTGCAGACTGTGACTCCCGTACGTCCTTGCGTATTGGCGGGATCTCTGCATGTTTGATCCATAACCAGGCAAGCAAATTCCACTGATGGAAGCAAGGATTATTAGGCAAACTTCCTGAATTTGGGAGTCGTAGGAAGCAAGGACCCTGTGGATCTGTGTTAGGTGTGTGTCACAGAGAATCCTCCGTCTTTAGTTTAGCACCCTTTGCTGAATAACTGAGCCTGGTGCGTGAGAACTGGGAGTTAAGACCTGTGTTTTCTCGGAAGAAGGTTTTGGGATTGTTTATGAAATGCAAAAGCGAGTGGTGATCCGTGTACCTTTTCATGGTCAATATAACCGTAGCATTTTGCTTGACTTTAGGAACAGGCAGACTTCATGGAACTTGAAAGTCTGCAAATGAATATAACTTGCTGTTTTCCTTTTTCCCTAGAAAAATGACTGAGGGTTTTTAAAGAAATGCATGTTTTCCAAGATTGTCTTTGAAGTCAGGTTTCCATACAGGCGCTTTCCGTACAGCCACAAGTAAAGCTGACACCGGACCCATCGCATGGCAGAAACCTCTGAGAAAGACATAACGAACATTGTGAAATCTGGTATTTCAAAGCTGGAGGCGCTAGGACAGCCTTAGTCGAGGCCCCTGCAGGGTGTGCGTTATGCTCTCTGTTTTCTTCTTCTTTTCCAGTCTGGGAGGCTGAATAGAAATGTGAAGATGCTCCAAGAAGAATCAGAGTTCTCAACGTACAACGCTGGATTAGTTTCAGTTTGTTCTGCTAGCGGACGCAGCCTTTGCTCTCCTAGCTGCTGTTCATCTACTTTTAAGTTGGATGGGAATTGCCTTCAGCCTTTTCCCAGTTCCCTTTCAGGGCTCCCTGAGGGATGCTGCCTTGAGCCTTCCCTGTGAGGAGCTGAGCGTTCACACTCTTCAGGAACTGCTGAACTAGAAATGGTGGAGTGTTTTCCTAATGAGTAAGTTGGAGGAGTAAAATGAATATTTAACCAAAGCCCATGAGACAGCCTAAGACACTGTTCTTAGAGAAAAGCAGGCGTTTGAAATAACTCAGAGGAACAGTAAGAACATATTTTTAAAATTCAGAATCTCATGGAAAAAGACCTTTGGTGTCGAGAGGATGGAATACAGATTGAAGCTCCACCACCTCCCTGGGCAGCTGTGCCAATCCCTGACCACTCTTTCAGTGAAGAAATTCTTCCCAATGTCCAGTCTAAACCTCCCCTGGCGCGACTTGTGGCCACTTCCTCTTGTCCTATCGCTGTCACCTGAGAGAAGAGCCCAGCACCCACCCCGTCACAGCCTCCTTTCAGGCAGTTGCAGGCAGTGATGAGGTCTCCCCTCAGCCTCCCCTTTTCCAAGCTAAACAACCCCAACTCCCTCAGTCTCTCCGCGTCGGTGCAGCCAAAGCGTAGGCGCAGGAGACTGTGGGCCTTGGCCGGTGGTGTCGTACACCCGGAGCTAGGAGCGGGGAGCCAACGTGTCGGCCAGAGCGCCTTTTGCCACGTAGATGTTTGTGTGTGTGTGAGACAGCCTGGATACAGGATCCTCCTCGGTGCTCCCTTAAGAAGTGGCGTTTGTTGGTGTTGGCGCTGCTTGGGAATGTGATGGCTTTCTCTGCCTGCAGTGCTTCCCGTGCTCCTCCAGACAACATTGCCCCAACACACGGGCAGTGCCTGGTGTCCAAAGGTGCGCTGTGGTTTCCCTGCCACTGCCTTGGCAATTCCCCGTGGGATGGGGGCAATTCCCTGCGGGATGGGGGCAATTCCTGCAGGATCAGGGCAGTTCCCTGCGGGATTGGGGCAATTCCCGCGGAATCAGGGCAATTCCCCGCGGGATCGGGGCAATTCCCTGCAGGATCAGGGCAATTCCCCGCGAGATCGGGGCAATTCCCCACGGATGGGGGCAATTCCTGCAGGATCGGGGCAATTCCTGCAGGATCAGGACAATTCCCCGCAGGTTGGGGGCAATTCCCCACGGGATGGGGGCAATTTCCTGCGGGATCGGGGCAATTCTTGCAGGACTGGGGCAATTCCCTGCAGGATGGGGGCAATTCCCCACGGGATGGGGGCAATTTCCTGCGGGATCAGGGCAATTCTTGCAGGATTGGGGCAATTCCCTGCAGGATGGGGGCAATTCCCCGCGAGATTGGGGAAATTCCCCATGGCAGGCAATTCCCGCAGGATCGGGGCAATTCCCCGTGGGATCAGGGCAAGTCCCTGTGGGATCGGGTAATTCCCACAGGATCTAGACAATTCCCCACGGATGGGGGCAATTTCTGCAGGATCGGGGCAATTCCCCACGGGAGGCAATTCCCGCAGGATCGGGGCAATTCCCCGTGGGATCAGGGCAAGTCCCTGCGGGATCGGGTAATTCCCACGGGATCTAGACAATTCCCCACGGATGGGGGCAATTCCCGCGGGATCGGGGCAATTCCCGCGGGATCGGGGCAGTCCGGGAACTGAACAGAGCGGTTAGTTTTCAGGTGACAGTGACAGTGACAGGAGAAGACAGTAAAGGATAAACATGGTCTTGTGGCAAATATTTGAGCGGGGGCCGGGGCGGAGGGGAGCGAACAAGGTGGAGGGGGCAGTGGCAGCCGCGGGGCTGGACGGGGACCGGGTCCCGCACTGCGGGGCTTAACGGGGAGACCGGACTGTCCCTCCCTCCCCGGCATTTAATGGAAACCACCCCCCCACCCCCCCACGCGGCTTAACGGGTCCGCTCCGCCCCTCCCCCCCGGCACCTCAACGGCCCCCGCGGCCCCGCCCCTCCCCGCCTGGTCCCGCCTCCTCTGCCGCTGCAGCCAATGAGCAGGCGCGGCCCCGCCCACGCGCCGCCCGTTTGCACGCGGATGCGCAGGCACAACTGTCAATCGGCTCCAGTCGTGCTTCGGCGGCGGAGGCTCAGCTCGCTCGGTGCGGCGGGGCGGGCGCAGAGCCGGGACGTGCGGGAGGGGTGGGGGAGAGGTGGGCCCGGCAGGGGCAGGGGCAGGGGCAGCGGCGGGGGTGGCAGGGTCGGGGCATTGCCGGGCCCGGCAGGGTCGGGGCAGGGGCATTGCCGGGCCGGGCGGGGGGGGCGCAGCGCCGGGCCAGGGCAGCGGCAGCGGCAGCGGCAGCGACGGCCCCGGCGGGGATGCGGGAGCGCCCAGAGTGGTGGGCGGGGCCGCGGCGGGGGCGCGGGGCGGCCCCGGGCTGGAAGGCGGCGGAACGGAAGGGGCTCGCGCCCAACCGGCCCCTCCGCTGCCCGCAGCCCATTCTTGTTGCACCGCGGCCCCTTCCCTCCCTGGAAAGCGGCCGAAGCGCCGCCACCTCGCAGCTCGTCCCCGCCCGAGCGTGCAGGGGCGGCAGCTGGGGGCCCCTGTTCTGCGGGCGAGAACGGCGAGGAGGAGGCGTCCCGCCCCCCCCGAGAGAAAAGCGGGAGGCGAGGGGAGTCGGTGTTCCTGAGCGGGGAGGAGGCGCGGGAGGAGGGCGCGGGGGCTCCGGAGGAGCCAGGCTGCCGGGAGCCGCCTGTAGAGCACGGGAAGGGGAAGGAAAACCGGAACGGAAAAAACAGAAAAGAGGAAAAAAAAGAGGGAAAAAAAAAAAAGGAGGAAAAAAGAGAAAAAAAAAACAACAAAAAAAGTGAAAAAAAGCGGAAAAAAGACTGAAAAAAGTGAAAAGAGTGAAAAAAAAATGAAAAAAGTGAAAAAGAAAATAAAAGTCGAAAAAACAAAAGAGTGGAAAACAGTGAAAAAAGAAAGTGAAAAAAGTGAAAACAGAGTGAAAAAGTGAAAAAGAAAAGAGAGAAAAAGAATGAAAAGAGTGAAAAAAGTAAAAAAAGAAATAAGAGTGGAAAAGTGAAAAAAAGAGAACAAAAGAAAAAATTGTGAAAAAAGAAAAAAGAGTGGAAAAAGAAAAAAGTGAAAAAAGGAGTGAAAAAAGTGAAAGAAAAGAAAAAAGAGTGGAAAAAAGTGAAAAAAAGAAAGTGAAAAAAGAGTGAAAAAGGAGAAAAAAGTGAAAGAAAAGAGAAAAATGAGTGGAAAAAGAAAAAAAAGAGTGGAAAAAAGTGAAAAAAGAATGTGAAAAAAGTGAAAAAAGTGAAAGAAAAGAAAAAAGTGGAAAAAAGAGAAAAAACGGGGAAAAAAGTGAAAAAAAGAAAGTGAAAAAAAGAAAGTGAAAAAAGAAAAAAGTGAAAGAAAAGAGAAAAAAGAGTGGAAAAAAGAGGAAAAAAAATGAAAAAAAGAAAGTGAAAAAAGTGAAAAAAAGAGTGGAAAAAAATTTTGAAAAAAGAGTAAAGAGTGGAAAAAAGTAAAAAAAAAGTGAAAAAAGGAGTGAAAAAAGAGTGAAAAAGAGAAAAAAGTGAAAGATAAGAGAAAAAAAGAGTGGGAAAAAGTGAAAAAAAGAAAGTGAAAAAAGAGTGGGAAAAAAGATAAGTGAAAAGAGAAAAAAGAGTGGAGAAAAGAAAAAAGAGTGGAAAAAAGTGAAAAAAAGAAAGTGAAGAAAGAGTGAAAGAAAAGAGAAAAAAATTGAAACAAAAGAGAAAAAAGAGTGGAAAAAGGTGAAAAAAGAAAGTGAAAAAGAGTGAAAAAAGAGAAAAAAGGAAAAAATTGTGAAAAAAAAAATAGTGGAAAAAAGAGTGGAAAAAAGTTAAAAAAGGAGTGAAAAAAAGGAGTGAAAAAAGAGTGGAAAAAAATTTAAAAAGGAGTGAAAAAAGAGTGTAAAAAAGTTAAAAAAGGAGTGAAAAAAGAGTGAAAAAAGAGTGAAAAAAAGAAAAAAGTGAAAGAAAAGAGAAAAAAGAGTGGAAAAAAGTGAAAAAAGAAAGTGAAAGAGTGAAAAAAAAGAGAAAAAAGTGAAAGAAAAGAAAGTGAAAAAAGAGAAAAAAGAGAGAAGCGCGAAAGCAGAGTGAGAGAAGCCCAAAGAGAACAACAAGTGCGAAGGCACAGAGTGAGCCGAGCGGTGAGAAGGGGCCGAGCGCTGGAGGCCCCCAAAGCCTCGTGGCGGGCGCCGGCCCTTCAGCAGCCTGGGCAGCTCCCAGAGCAGCTCTGAGGGCCCCAGGGCCCGGCCTGGCTCCAGCCAGAGCAGGGAGAAGGCTCCCGGAGGAGGCGCCTGCGGAACGCCCAGAGGGGGCGCGCAGGAAGAGGCAGTCGGCGAGGCAGCAAGGGCCCAGAACAAGGCGGGCGCTGGGCATCACCGAGTGGCCCCGAGCCCCTGAGCGAGGGCAGGTGGGTGCTGGCTGCGTGTGGCGCTGGGGCGGGGGAGGGCAGGGCAGGGCAGGGGAGGCAGCACCCCCCGTGCTCTGAGCCCAGGACCCTTCCTGTCTCTGCCCGGCAAAGACGACCGCAATTAAACGGAAGCCGGGCTGGAAAAGAGCGGTGACGTCCCCCCGCGTCCCCTTGTTCGAGCTGCCGTGGAGCCTGGCAGGGCTGAGTCCCCTGCCCCCCGAAGCTCAGCGCCCGCGCCCCTGCATGGCAGGCACCGCGCTGCCCTGCTGCCACCGCATCGGTGCTGGGGGGCTCTGGCACCTCCTGCCTGGGGCGTGGGTGCTGCTGGCAGGGCCGTGGGCCGGGTGCCGTCTGTGGCCCCGTGCTCAGGCCCTGCGCTGGCTTTAGGGCCTGGGTTTGAGCAGGGAGCCAGGCCGTCGCAGGACAGGCCGCTCGTGCCCGCACCTCTGCTCTGTCCTTGCAGGAAGCCGGAAGCACCACGCGGGCACTGGACATGGTTGTGAGGCCAGAGATTCTGCACCCGCACGCCGCCGCTCCCTGCCCTTCTGTCCCCACAGGCAGGGACCACGTCCCTGGGGCCCGAGGAGATGGGATCCCCACGGCCCAGAAGGTGCTTTTCCCTGTGGAGCGCCTGTCCCTGAAGTGGGAGCGGATCCACCGGATCGGCGCCGGGCTGCAAACCCTTGGGAACACCTGCTTCCTCAATTCCACCGTGCAGTGCCTCACCTACACGGCGCCGCTGGCCAACTACCTGCTCTCCAAGGAGCACCCGCGCACCTGTGAGTGGGGAGGCCTGGCTCTGGCGAGGGGTATGCAGGTGTCGGGCAGCGCCGTCTCTGCTCCCCCTGCCCGATTCTCCTGGCAGTCCCTGACCAGTGGCACTGGAGGGGGGGGCAGAAATACAAGTGAGTGGGGGCTGGGATAGCATGAGCTCTGTGAGCCCTGCTCCTCTGGGGGCTGCGCTGTGGAACAGTGCTGGGTTTGCTGGCTCAGCAGGGCTCTCCTCTAGGCTGTTCAGGAGCTGTAAGGGTGGCCCTGGGAGCTGCTTGCTGTCGTCTCTGGCACTGGGCACAGCCCCTCGCCAGGCCTCCCTTGGGACTTCTCTGCTGGCTTCTTGCTGGCTGCTCTTGCTCCTGGTTTGGGTGGTTTTGTCTCTTTTATGGTGTTTTAGAGGTGTTTCTTATGATCTGGAATGATATTTTAGAAGGGTTTTTGTTCTTTTCTGCTATTTTAGATTATTTTCTGACTCTTTGATGCCGTTTCGTGTTATTTGATATCACCTCCACGTCACAGACGCGTCAGCCGGCAACGCAGCCGTCACCAAGCCCCAAGAGGCAGAAACAGCAGCCTCCTGAGTTGCGCTGCCAGACCTGGCCCGGCAGGCAGCCTGGACACAGCAGAGAGGAGATCGTCGAACAGCCCGTGGAATTCCTTGGAGGAAACAGAGGCTGAGCGGAGGTGATGGAGACGAGAAGAACCACTGCCTCTTGGAGGTGCCGGAGGCTGTTAGGCTTTGCCAGCTGGACAGGCCTGGAGCCAAGGGCAGCAGGTGTAAGAAGTGAGATGCACAGGTATTTCAAGGGGTGGCAGTGCTTTGGAGCACCCACTGGTGTCCTGCTGGGCACGGGAAGGGTTCCTGTCCACAAGGTCCATCAGGCCAGGGGCACGTGGCCGTTGTCACGAGGCTCCGGGTGGATGGAGGACAGGGCTGGGGCATCTCCTGGGAGGCGTGACCAGGCTGTGGGCCGAGGAGACAGGTCTTGTTCACATGCTCAGGGAATAGCCGATCGCCAGCTCTGGGGTCAGGAAGGAATTTTCCCCTGTAGGAAGATTGGCACTGGTCCCCAGGGGTTTTTTGCCTTCCTCTGCAGCACTGAGCACGACCACTTGTCAGGGCTCCTCTGCTCCACTTTGCCTGGCTCACTGCCTGCTGCTCATGCGCCACGAAGGTTGGCCTGTCGTGACCCCTAGGTGGGAGAGGAAGGCTTTTTTTCCCCAGGGTGAGCTACTGCGTGTCCCTGGGGTTTTTTTGCCTCCTCTGCAGCACCGAGCACAGCCCCTTGCCAGGGCTTCTTTGGGCCGTTTTGGCGAGGTGCCTGCTGCTCGTGCTCCACGAAGGTGGCCCTCGTGCCCCGCATCCGGGGGGAGGAAGCTTTCTGAGACTGCCAGCGTGGCCCCCAAGGGCGGCCCCTGGCAGTTCCTTCTTTTCCTCTGTAGCATTGAGCAGAGCCTCTTCTCAGGGCTACGCTGGGCCTTTTCAGCTGGTTCTCGCCTGCTGCTCCTGCACCTCCAAGGCACCCCTTGTGCCCTGGGATTCTCTGGCCCTCTTGCCCAGTGCAGCTTTTCAGCAGGAGTGAGTTCTGCCCTTCCCTTGGCTCCATTCCCCAGGTTGTGCAAACAGAAAAGAACTGAACAGAAAAGAACTTCACATAAAATAACAACATAAAATAAAATCCCGTTTCCACTTGTATCATCTGTGTTCTGTGTCCTTGAAAGAGTGGTGGGAGCCGAAACCCCTGGCGTTTCAGGCAAATAATCTCACTGTTATTTGACTGACGTGGGGGGGAAGTCGGGAAGGGGAGGGCAGGTTATGTGATGGGGATGGGAGAAGGAGAGGGAGAAGGAAGGGGGCGTTTATACGCTGCCTAAGGCTGTGCATGACAAACCCTGACCTAGGTGTGAGGGCTCCATCCAGCAGAGCAGTTCTCTGCAGTGCAGGTCCCAGGCGCCCCCAGGAGACAGGGTCAGAGATGGGCACCCCTACAACTTGGCTCAGGCAAGGACTGAAGGCCCCAGGCCAAGCTGAGACAGCACCTCCCCTGGGCCCTTGGCAGGAGGCAGTGGGGGGGGACTGGCCCTAGCGTTCAGCTCTGAGGAACACTGCTGCTGGCTGCTCACCAGGCAGATGTAGCCCCACTCACCACAAGGCTTCAGCCCCGTCCTTCAGCCCCATGCCTGCTCATCTCACAGCTGGACAACCCACCCAGAAGGATGCTGAGGGACAGTATCAAAAGCCGTACTAAAATCTAGAAGAACTACATCACCTGCCTTCGTAGAAGGGCTTCAGGTGGGTTGGACAGACGTCCTAGCAGACAATTTAAGCTTGACAATGCCACACTCAACAGCAGGAGCCTCAAGGTCTCTGTAGTCTACAGATGGGCATGAAGGAGCATCATCCAAGAGTCTATCAGCTGGTTTTGGTTTGAAGTCCAGTAGAGCAATGATCTGGGCTTCTTATTTGTTCATGGTAGTTTTTTATTTTCCCTTGTGAAATATCTTTCTGGAAGACTGGAAAGGGCTAAGAAGAAAAAGTGCTCTCCTGAATCTATGCAGTTCTCGGAAGAGCACAAGCGTGTTGGCTCTGCAGTTGCTAGTATTTGATTTCAAGTTGGCTGCAGTGGCTGCAGAGCTCAAATGCCACCTGTTGAAGCTGCAGCTTGTATTTTGCTGTCCAAAGTCCGTACAGCTGTAGCAGCCCTACGGCTGGTCTCTGCTCCAAGCTCTCTCAGACCACTTACTCCATCCCAATGCTTCCATTTCGTGAGTATTGTAGAAAAACTCACAAGCTTATTGTAAATATTCCTTTTATGGTACTGAAACACTTGATCCCTTTTCAGATGACAGTTCACAGCACCTCACCCCTCATTCTGCACAGTCTCTTGCACTACAGTTGCGTGTGATACAGGTATGCGCCACACAAGGATACCATCCGTAGCTGCCAGGTCCAAAAGCACTGATCATTGTTGCTGTGGTTCTTTATCTAGGAACTATTGTTAAGAAGACTGTTCATCTCACACAGAACGGTTGTGACTCTGCGTTTGGAAGGCTCCATCACTGCTATGATTATTAGCCTGTGTTTTTCCAATCTTATTCCTGTCCTTGCCTTTTCCTATAAAGCTTTGCTTCAGTCTAACAGTAAAAAAAGTCGACATCTGCTTGTAGCGCTCATTTCTATTTGGATGTTCCGTTGTAGCGAATCCTGGCAAGGCCATCAGTGAGTGCGATGCTCTCTATCACTGTACACGCCCTTAAAATTCATTTATTAGAGAAAGCTTTCCGTTTGAACTCCCACTGCCCTCGTAGGGGTCTTCCTAGGTTAAACAAGGCATCTCCAGGGAAGAAGTCTGTGCGGTTGGTGCGAGCTTGTTCTCAGCTTAGCTTTGGTGTTGTTTCCAAGGATTTAAAGATGAACAAAAGTTAAAAAGCAAGTGGAAGGCTAAATCATCAGAGAGCTGGAGAAGGGTGTTTCCGTGAGTTCCATTAATCTTCCCGAGACACTCGAAAATGACAGACAAGTCCCTTGGCTGGGTCTGATGAAAGCAGTCGTGAAACTAAGCACTAATTGGACATTTCAAAAATAAACCTATTTCAAGACAGTTTTTAGTTGGAACGAGGATGACTTCAAGGCATCAGGAGGCCCAAAAGACCACGTGCCAGATCCTCACCCGGTGCAAACCAGTATCAGTCCACTGCACCCAGTGGGGCAACACCGGCTGGCACCAAGTGAGCTGCCGACTCTTCGCTACCGTTTGCCGTCCATGAAGTCCGGGCAAACAACCCCTTCAGGGAGCGGAGAGGGACCCTGCCCGGGCCGGGGAGCGGGGGAGCGGCCGGGGGTCCCGAGCCTCGGGCGCCGATCGTCCCGGTGCCAAGGACGCCGGGGCCGAGGGCTCGGGGGGGGCGACCGGACCGGACCGCTCCTCAGCCCCGTGGGCGCGCGCCGGGTGGGGATTCCCGTGCCTGCGGCACCGGATTAGAGCCTGCGGCTGCTCCAGGTGCTTCGGGGTTACGGAGCTTCTCTCCCTCTTTCAGTGACCCCCCCTCCCGGCTCATCCCCGTCCGTCCCCCCCCCTCCCCCTCGTATCGTCCCTCCCTCCCCTCCCGGCAATCATTCCCCCTCTCCCGGCTCATCCCCCCTCCCTTTCCCGGCTCATCCCCACCCGCCCAGGCTCATTCCCCCCCCTCCCACCCCCCCCTTCCCGGCTCATCCCCGTCCCCCCCGCCTCGTATCGTCCCTCCCCTCCCGGCTCTCTTTCCCCCTCTCCCGGCTCATCCCCCCTCCCTTTCCCGGCTCATCCCCACCCGTCCCGGCTCATTCCCCCCACACCCCCCGCTCCCGGCTCATCCCCCCCCAGGTCCGGCTCATCCCTCCCGGCTCATCCCCGTCTCGCGGCCGGGGCTGCGGAGGGGCCGTCCCGGCAGGCGCTGGCGGCTCCGCAGAACCCGCCCCCCCGAGCCCTCGGCCCCGGCGTCCTTGGCACCGGGGCGATCGGCGCCCGAGGCTCGGGACCCCCGGCCGCTCCCCCGCTCCCCGGCCCGGGCAGGGTCCCTCTCCGCTCGCCCCCCCCGCCGGGGGCAAGAGCGCTGCCAGCCTGCGCTGCCGCCGGAGCGCAGCGGGACGAGGAGCTGCAGCGGCCCCGGCAGCGCTGCCCTCCCGGCCCGGGACCCTTCGGCTCGGCTTGTGCGGGACCCCAGCGCCGCAGCCCCCGCCGTGGCTCCTTGCTTTCCCGAAATGATGGCTCTGGCTTTAAATCCTTGCGGTGGGACGGTCCGTGGATGCTGAGGGTTTCTGTCACTTTCAGGATTTCCCAGACAACGCTTTTTTACTCATCTAAAAAATGCGAGGTCAAACAGAGAGCTCTGAAGCTCCGATTAGCGGAGCCTTGGCTGTTGGGAAGGTCATAATAAAATTGGTCCTTGGCAAGCAGTCGAATATGCAGGGAGCATTTATACACGTGCGTGTAAGGGGGATGTATATTCTGTGCCCGGCACTGATGGAAATCATTCCGTCCTGTGCCTGTTAGAGTTGAAGTTGAATTAAGACAAAGTCTCGATGGATTTGCTAAAAGTTTATTTAAGATAGATTTCTCACAAATTCCCCCCTTCTTTTATTTACCACTAATTTGCTGATTAAACCTGTTCAAAACATCATGAGTCGCTTCCAACTCAAGACCATCATTTGGCAAAATCTCCATCTCTAATTCCGATCGTTTCAACACCATCAATTGTACTTTATCCAGTCAGTTCTTGACAAAGGTTACAAATTTGTTAATGATACAAGGACCAAAAGTTAAAGCTAATAATAACGTTATGACAGGTTCTGCTAAAGTAGAAATCAAAGTGGTCAGCCAGGGAGATGGGTTAAACCACGATTCGTACCAGGAGGCCTTAGCCTCTTGTTCTCGTTTTCTCTTTTCTAGTCCCTCCCTCAGTTTAGCCATCGAATTCTCTAACTACTCCAGTGTGGTCGGCATAGAAACAACATTCTTCTCCTAGGGCTGCACATAACCCTGCCGTTACAATCGTTTCACACCCCAATATGCGCAGTAATAGTGGCCAGGAGAGTTGCAATAGCTCTTCCCAGGGTCTGAACTCGGACACCAAGAAGTGGCCATCAGGTTTCCTCCCCAGAGCTGCTGTGTTTTGCAGTTATAGTGCCAAGTGCCTGTGGGCTCTAATAGATCGCAATTGGTTACATAAAAAACAGGTGATCCGGCCGAAATGTTTACTCTAAGAATTTTAGAATCATCCCACCTGATGAGAGTCCAATTGAAAGGCTGGTGTTCTGTGGCAACTATTGTTGTGATTACAGCTATTAAAATAACAGCCTTCATTTTCCCCACAGTTGGTACCTCTCTACCTTTCCCTCGTCTACTCTTTTGCACAGAGCAACGGGGTAATAGGTCTTCTTGGTAGCAGTAGGTATTCTTCAGGGAAACAGACTGTTCTACAACCTTTCCAAGGGAATTCTTTGGTGCACCCCTTTTAGAACTTTGTGCCAATCTGCCCAGGTATCAGGAATCTACTTTTCCCACCCGCGGAAGAGTTTGCAAATCTCCACTCCAATCTTATAATGACAACAGATTTTACAATAAGATGTAAAAAGGTATAAATTGCGTCGTTTCTAATATCTTGTACAGTCCAGCACCTCCTGTTTGATCCAAAGTATGAAGAGGGCCGTGGGTGCTCATCGAAGGTGATGGTTCATTCGCTGTCCGGTTTCCTCTTGACTCGTAACCGCAAATCCCCTGGTTCAGAGGTCACAGTCCACCTCTCTGGGGCAAAGGTCCTTTTACCCGGCTGGCGTGGGTCCACCCCTTTTCTGCCGTCCGTACTGCACTATCTGTGGTAATTACGTAAAACAACAAAGGGTCCCTCCCAATGGGACATCAAAGAAGGCTCTTTCCGGGTCTTTACCAGCACTCGATCTCCTGGCTGCACCCTGTGTATACAGACATCTCAAGGAGGTCTTTGTACTACCAGTCCCTTTTTCCTTAACTCGTCTTCTTTTTGTAAGTTCCAATATATATTCGGCCATGGCTTTGTCTGCGACTTTTGGGTGTTCTATTGGTACTCCAAAATCATACGGCCTCTCGTATAACATTTCGAAAGGGGAGATGCCGGTATCTGCCCTTGGTTGGGTTCGAATATGAAGTAGTGCTAACGGTAGACACTTAACCCAATTCATCTTTGTTTCTATCATAACTTTGGTAAGATGTTTCTTAACTTCCCCATTCATCCTCTCCACTTTTCCCGGACTTTGTGGATGCCAGGGGGTATGATACTCCCATTTTGTGCCAAACAATTCGGCTGTTTCTTTAATTATTCGGGAAGTAAAATGCGGTCCCCGATCTGAGTCAATTACAGTAATGATTCCATATCTCGGAATAATTTCTTCGAGGAGAATTTTGACTACTCTTTTTGCATTGGCTCTTACTACCGGGAAGGCTTCTACAAAATGCATAGGATGGTCCACCAAGACCGGTAGATACTGATATCTCCCCACCTTCGGTAATTTCTCAAAAGGTCTTTTTCCTAATTCCCGCCCCCCTAAACTTTTTCCCTAAGTTGCCGTTTATTGACTTTCTGGCAGGTCAAACATCCCTCCAAAATCATTTTAGCTAAACCATATATTCCCACGCAAGTATAATTGAATTCAAACTGATCTACTAGGGCTTGAATCCCCCAATGAGTTTTGTGGTGCAATTTGTTCAATATCTCTCGAGCTAACCCTTTTGGAAGGATTTCCCACCCATCAGGTAAGAGCCATTTGTCCCCTTCTCTTTTTGCCCCAATTTGTTTTAATTTGTCCAGCTCTTGGAGGGTAAAGCTTTTGTCTGGCTTTAACCTCTCAGGTTCTTCTCTCAAAGTTAATAACGCAGCTTGTTTAGCCGTCGCATCGGCTAAATTGTTTCCTCTTATCGTATGGGTAATTCCCTTTTGATGTCCCTTGACATGAACAACCGCTATTTTTAACGGACCCCTTAATGCTTTCAAAACTTCCACAATTAATTTCTCACGTATTAATCCTTTCCCTTGGGTATTAATTAGACCTCTCTCTTCCCCAATTTTCCCAAAGGTATGCACTACCCCGAAGGCATATTTTGAATCTGTATATGTAGTTCCAATTTTATATTCTAAGAGCTTTAATGCTCTCCACAGGGCATATAATTCCCATGCTTGTGCGGACCAGGTTTTGTCGAGTGGTCCTGCCTCTTTTGTCTGTAACGTATTTACTAAAAGTTTAGTTAAGATAGGGAAGCAAATGCCGCGCTGGGCGGCCGGGAAGTCGCAGCTTCCCCAAGGCTCGCAAAGCTCGGGCAGCTCAAGCAGGCTTTTTATCCATTCTTTGTTCTCTGACTTGCAGATTTCAGCAGTTACACAAGCAGGAGAGCAAAGGGGATAACAGCACCTGTTAATCGTGAGCGAGAACAGAAAGCAAAGGCAAAGACATAATATTTCATGAAGCAGACAACTCTGTAACCTTGAGATAATGCTGTGCCTCATTCGCTCTTGAACGGGGCGTTTTGTGCCTGGAACAGTGAGGCCGCTTTCTCCTTGCATTCTTTGGTTTAAGCAGCAAATTGATCTCTATTTCCCATCCCCCCCCAGGTCCCGGCTCATCCCTCCCGGCTCATCCCAGTCTCGCGGCCGGGGCTGCGGGGGGGCCGTCCCGGCAGGCGCTGGCGGCTCCGCAGAACCCGCCCCCCCGAGCCCTCGGCCCCGGCGTCCTTGGCACCGGGGCCATCGGCGCCCGAGGCTCGGGACCCCCGGCCGCTCCCCCGCTCCCCGGCCCGGGCAGGGTCCCTCTCCGCTCGCCCCCCCCGCCGGGGGCAAGAGCGCTGCCAGCCTGCGCTGCCGCCGGAGCGCAGCGGGACGAGGAGCTGCAGCGGCCCCGGCAGCGCTGCCCCCCCGGCCCGGGACCCTTCGGCTCGGCTTGTGCGGGACCCCAGCGCCGCAGCCCCCGCCGTGGCTCCTTGCTTTCCCGAAATGATGGCTCTGGCTTTAAATCCTTGCGGTGGGACGGTCCGTGGATGCTGAGGGTTTCTGTCACTTTCAGGATTTCCCAGACAAGGCTTTTTTACTCATCTAAAAAATGCGAGGTCAAACAGAGAGCTCTGAAGCTCCGATCAGCGGAGCCTTGGCTGTTGGGAAGGTCATAATAAAATTGGTCCTTGGCAAGGAGTCGAACATGCAGGGAGCATTTATACAGGTGCGTGTAAGGGGGATGTATATTCTGTGCCCAGCACTGATGGAAATCATTCCGTCCTGTGCCCAGCGCTGAAATAAAGGAAGCTGCTTTCGAAACCCCCAAAACGAGTCTGAGAGAGCTGATTTGCCGGCATTTTCCGTATCCTTTGGCCACCCGGGTGGGATTTGCTTTCCGGATTTCGCATCTGTGGGGGTCGAGACACCTCCACCCCGCCTTCCCGCTCCCAGCCCGTGTCTCGGCAGCAAGGATTCCACAGGCAAGAATTAAAGCGCCCTTCCTGGTTTTCCGTTTGGTTCGGTTGCCCGCTCGTAAATGGGAGGCGAGGAGCCCCGCAGGGCTGGGCTGGAACGGTCCCTAATGTGGAATTTGGAGCTGTAGATCCCTGACTCGAAAGCGAGAGAGGCCGAAGCCTTGTTGTTCCAGGACAGCTCTCTGGAGTTGTGCGTTCCCAGGGAGCCCCACGGGAAGAGAGGGGGCTTTTGCCGGCACAAGGACTGGAATCAAGCACACGCAACAAACTGAAGCATCCCTGGCCAGGATTCCGAAACCTCCAGCAGGGGCTGGTTTGCACTGTCAGGCGCATCAAGCGGAGAAATGCGACGTGGCACTGGGAAAGCAACTGGCTGATCCAGCTGCTGAAGAGGCTGCTGTTTCTGCAGGCATCGCGGCTGCAGCGCCAGAGACAGAAAGGGAACTGCCGGGAACAGCTCCTAGCTGTGAGGAGAAGAATTTTAGACTGATTAAGACATTACAGGCAAAAGAGCAAAAGAGTTGGTGGTTTGTCACAGCCCCGGGCAGGTGAGAATCACTCCTTTAGTTCCAAGGGCATTGGCCAACAGGGAACAGGATACATTACATCGGGGAAGAGAAAATCTTTTAAAACACTCCAAGAAAGCAGCGACAGGGAGAGCCCTGCGGGAAATGGTTCGTTCAGTTACAGCAATGTGTGGGGTTTGCCGGAGAAACAACGCCAATGCCAATAATGGAGGAATACTCGGGAATATTAAGGAACTTCCCCGGGGATTTTTGGCAGAGAGGCTTTACGGAGTTCCACCCAGAAGAAGGCTATAAAGATCTTCGAGTTGAAGCAGCTCCCTTCTAAAGCTGCGAAACGAGCCCGAGCGCGGGGCTGGGCTGGGCAGGGATTGCCGGGCCCCGCCTGGGAGGCTCCTGCTCGGGAGCACCGGGGCCGCTTCGCCTGAACCAGCTTCTTCCTTCTCGGTTATTCTTCATGTACTTCATGTACTGCAGTCTGAGATTTGCAGACGTCTTCAAGCCTGGCCACCCATCCCTTTGCTCCTCTGGAGCTTAGAAAAAAAAATTATTGCCTTCGGGTAAGGTTTTTTAGCCTTTAAGATTACTTTGCCAGTGCTGTAATTACTGTTCTTTAAGGTTGTACTACGCGATAATTTATTTGCAGAACGTTTTGGGTGTCTCCATATGAAAATATTGGGTTTGTTACAACGGAAGACCTCATCTGATTGTTAAATTTTCAGGGAAACAAGATTCAACAAACTGTTTTCTTTTCAAAGACTCCTCCAGCCTCAGCTATCCCATAGGTCAATGACCCTCACGTCAGGTATCCAGATAGGTTAGAGACGTAAAGATCGAATAAAACGTTCTCCCATCCTTCAGAGGGATAAGATGAAAGATGGGAAACGGCTCCTGAAGAAAGGTTTAGAACAGAAATCTTGTTCAGATTCCCAGGTTGTACAAAATGCTCTCTAAAGTTCTCTCATGGATGCACTTTCTGTAACATACAGTGAGAAATCAGTTGTCTTCTGGAAGGATTTAGTTCAAATCCTTCTGTCAGCAGCAAGCCTGACAATAGTCAGCATTAGGCGGCAGAAACCTGTTGCTATCTGGGCAATACAGATTCTGGAAGCCTGCGACGAGCGGAGGGAAGCAAGACACGAATTCAATGTGAACCATAAGCAAGCTCCCCCTTTATTGCTCCAAGCCATCACTTCTATACACAATCAGTTAATTATGCCTACTGGTCATTATCTTATTGGCCAAGCTCTAAAAGCAACCTTAACATTTTCCTCCTACTTTCAGTTACAGCTTCTATGTTATTTTGCGCGGATCTCAGCTCCTCTTCAGTTGTTTATCTCTTTCTCAAGGGCAGACTGGTTTTGCCGACTTGCCAAGTTATGCTGCCTTGACAAGTTCTATCCCTGGCCTAACGGCCGCATAATCTTCTGACCCTGCCTTGCACAGCTCCTCCGTGTCTTTGCTCTCTAAGCCAATTTCCCAACAATTCCCCCGGTATTTTTCTTTTTGTGCAAGCAGGGTCACTTTAAGCCCCTTTCTATGTTTCTCTCATTCTCTGTATACATTATATGACACACAGCATACATCTCAAAACATATAAAAACTAATAAATCCAAAAGGGCACCTCACCCAAAATTCTTAAATCATTAAACTGTCTTCCAAGAATATTCCATCCATTATAAAACCTGTGCTGTTTGCTTGCTTCTATTAAGGTGATGACAGGTGAAGTTAGGCTTAATGTTAGTGTTAGTGTCAGTAGGGTTAGTAGGGCACTAACTGCAGGGCTCTTTCCTTATATTGAATGGAATATTCTCCTCATGTTTTGTCCCCACAAATGAAAAAGGAATACCCCTGATAGCAAAGCCAATGGTGCATTGTTTGATTTTGATATGTTTGCTGTTGTACTATTAGACCACTTATTACTATTTCTAAATATCCCTAAAGATGAACTTGGATTTTACACAAAAGATTTTTCTCTCCTGCTACTTATAACTAAAGACCACACAACCATCCATTTTATTAATCCTAACAACACGGTTATTGACATTGGAAGAACACTTTCTGCAGCAATGTCAGCACGAGCCATTGGTCTGCAGGCCGGTCAATCAGACAGGTAGAAATAGGTTTTCCAGGGATGCTGCAGTCAGACATGTCAAGTCCGTCCCGTCATGTTGGTTAGGGTGATCCACACATTTGTTCTCTGTTCTGCGGGCATGCAAAATGCTGCAGCCATGGTCCAAGTCAGGACGATGATAGTACTGGCCGAACATTACGTGCGGGTATCCATTGAGGTCCACGATCTGTGGAAACACAAGCACACCCTCTTCCCCAGGTCAGCAAATCACAGGGAGCCGAGCACTGACCTGTCTGCAAGTCTCGCATCATCACTTTCACTCCCGGACCCAAAATGACGTAAAATTGGGAGTTCCTGTAGATCACCAGTGATATGCAAGAAATTCAATACATAAGTTACCTTATTCAAACGTGCCTCTAAGGCGCCATGGGCATGTTCCACAATGCCTGCCCGTAGGAGAGTGGGAAAGTCCCGTGACATGTCTCACCCCCCATAGTTGTAAAAAGGATTTCACTCTACCAGAAACATATGCCGAAACATTATCAGTCTTAATCTGCTGTGGAAGCCCTGCAATAGAAAAGGCTCATTGCCAATGCCGAATAGCATCACATGCTGTTTTGCCCGTATGAGCAGTAGCAATAACAACTGAAGAAAAGGTACCAATAGACGCATGTACGTATTTTTGTGTGACATCAGTCTGCCAGATCTGAAGAGCTCAAAGTCCATAGGGGTTGGTACCATAAAAGTGTGGCACATGCTGGCCTTGGCAATCAGGACACACTGCAAAGATGGCACGAGCATCCGTGTTGGATAAGTGAAACTGACGCTTCAAAGCTCGATACCCCTAATGATAAAATTGATGAGATGCTATTGCTTGTTGCTTCACACTCAGGGTAGGTCCTAGGGCAACACCAGACGCAAGTGCCCTAGCATTTCCTTCAACTATAAACCAAGGCAAGGTTGTATGACTTCTAAAATGCATTATATAATGAATATGGCGTCGTTTCTGTATCGCTAACCATAAGTGTTTTAAGACACCGAACAAGTGTTCATTGGTAGTGTGTTGTAATACGGCCTTATCCAGACGTCACACCAACCCAGCTCCATAAGCTGAGTCAGTCACTGTGCTTACAGGACAAAGAAAATGCTGAAATACCATGGGCACTGCTCGAAGCTCCACAACTTGGGGAGATCCCTCTTGATATTCCATTTCAGTTTGCCATTGCTGTCCATCATACCAAACAATAGCTGCTTTACCCGTCTTACCTGACCCGTCAGTAAATACTGTGGGACCCTGCACAGGGTTGGCCTGGGATAATTGTTTCTGGCCAAATCGAAGCTGACTACCCATTTTAATTAGTGGATGAGAGGGCAAATGAGATGTTATTTGACTCGTATTTCCATGAGTGCAGCTTGCAACACAGTACTGTTTGTTAGCAAGACACCACTCAAAATATTCAATCTGAATGGGCATCATAATAATTTCAGGGTCTCTTGCTATTAATTCAACACAGCGAGTTCTGGTTTTTGCAATAAACTGAGCTATAAGTTCAAACAAACCAGGAGCCGTTTTCTTAGATTTCAAAGGTAAAAAGGCCCATTCATTCCAAGACACGTAGCCGATCTTGCCAATTGATATTCCATTGTGCTATCATGGCAAATGGTATCGTATCATCTATTAAAATAAACACTTGTATTGCACAGATAAATCAATCCTCCACACATGTTTTTTCATGAGTGCTTGTTCTACCTCTGCTACCACTTGTTTTGCTTCCAGCGTTAAAGTACGTGGTGCATAAATGTCTCTATTTCCTTTTAAAAGTTCAAATAAAGGCTGCAACTTGGAAGATGGGATTCCGACTTAAGGTTGAATCCCATTTATTATTCCTGCACATCATTTAAAGTTGCAACTGAATGGGTTGTGGCAAAACTGTTTGATCCAAAACCTTCATACCCAGATAAAGCCATGGCTGCTGTCGTTGCACCTTTTCTGGGGCAATGACCAGTCCATGCTGTTGCAAAGACTCGCATGCTTTAGCTTCTATTTCATCTGAAATTTGCAGGGAAGGAGCAGCTACCAAAATGTCATCCATATAATGATAACAATATCCTAAAGGAAATTCAGCACCTGCAGGAGTCAATGCTTTCACCACAAACCACTGATAGGTAGTTGGTGAATTTTTCATTCCTTGTGGCAATACCTGCCAGTGATACCTCTTGGCTGGTTCCACGTTGTTTACTGAGGGTAATTTTTCCATATCTTGTTCTACTAAAGGAATAGTAAAAAAAAAACCCCAGTCTTTCTAATCTATTACATCAATTTCCCATTGCATTGGAATCATGGTTGGCGATGGTAATCCAAGCTGTAATGCTCCCATGGTAGCCATTACACCATTGATCTTTCTCAAATCATGTAATAAACGCCATTTTCCAGACTTCTTTTTAATAGCACACACAGCTGTATTCCAAGGGCTATGAGAGGCTTCTGTGTCCCGCAGCTAATTGCTCTGTAACCAAAGAATGCAGGGCACCAAGCTTTTCTTGATTAAGGGGCCACTGATTTACCCGAACTGGCTTTTCGGTTAACCATTTCAATGCCAGAGTTGGTTGTGATATGCCCTGCAACACAGTGACCCCTGTCAAAAATCCGTCGTAATTCGCACCCCCCACTGAGCGAGACAATCCCTTCCCCACAAATTTAAGGGTGCTGCAGTCACATAAGGTCTAACAGTAACCTTCTGTCCCTCAGGGTTAGCAATGAGTACAGGCTTTGCTGCCATAAGGGTATTGGCAATTCACCCAAGACCCACTACTCCTGAGGTGGTTGAAGCCAAAGGCCATGATGCGGGCTGCTCTCATTGCAAGATAATAGTTACATCGGCTCCAGTGTCCGATAGCCCAGACAATTTTGCATAGGAGAGGTGTTGTCCATTCTAAGTGTACAAACCATTTGTGGTCCCTTGTCCGACACACTCTGGGACCGGAAGACAAGTGGTTTCCCTGCGGAGCCAAAGCCGCCATCACCTCAAACAACCTGTTCAGACCTAGAAACACAACTTATGAATGGCACAAGTTGAGCAATTCGTGTGCCTTGTTCAATAGTAACAGGTGGAGTTGTTGTAGAGACCGTCGCACAAATTTGTCCTGTATAATCAGCATCAATTACTCCTACCTGTACAGTCACTCCTTGTAAAGTACTACCTGAGCATCCTATCAGTAAGGCGCTTAATCCTTTACCAGTTGGACCCCATGATTTAAAAATTTTTGCAATGCTTTTGACACGTAGCCTGGACCATTATCAGCTTTTAGAGCTACCAAACCCGCAACGTTGCAAATGCCGTTACTAAAGGGCGGTGGATCTCTCGTGCTCCTTCCCCTCCGCGCTAGAGCACAGACGCTGCTGTCCCAGTGACACCAGCGCCGCTCTCCATCAATCCTGTTCAAACCCCTCGGTGTGCAGACGGCTGGGAATCGATTCCCATGTCAAAGAGGGACGGTTGAACCCCCGGAGGAACAAGGCGAACTGTAGGGGTTACCAAGCCCGCTGTGCCTGCGGGCAGGGCCGCTCCCGCTGCCCGTTGTTCCGCGGGATTCCCTCGCCTGGGGGAGGGTGGAGCGGGGCATGGGGGGGTGGGGGGAGCACTCGCTGCGCCCGGGCCGGGCTGCGGCTCTCGGGATGCCTTTGTTGCCCCCCGCCCCCCGGCTGCCCCCCTCCAGGTCCGTTTGGTGGCCCCTCGGTGCTGCCAGGGGGATTTTGATCAAACACCGCTTTCTGAGTCGGTGCGAAAATGAGAACCGGTAAACAAGTGGGTCAACAGTGTCTCTGTCAGGTGGTTCCTCGCTCTCACCGTCATCCTTTGCCATATTCTCTGCTGCCCGCTCCGTGGGCACCAGTGATGACTCCTCCTGATCAGGGGGCGGCGGTGCCGATGGTCCAACAGGTGGGGCTCGCAAAGCTGCCGCTGCCCCCGTCGCTACCTTGTGTTCAGTTCCGAAGTCCCGTAAGGAACCAGTAGCCAGTCCCCAAATAGTTAACAAACTGGTCGCGGTAATCGTCCCCTTTTGTTGCCGTCTCGGAGCCGAGCTCTGCGGCCGCACTGTGTGTATTGCAGAGAGTCTTCTGCCACAGCATCGCTTTCCTCAGAGCCACTCTCGGGTAAAGGAGTCCTTAGAGATGGATTCGTTTGCGCCTCAGCTCTTCCCGATTTTAGGGTATTAATCACAGTTCCCCAAATTGGACCAAAAGCTGCCACGTCCTTGCCTTTTCCTGATATAGTACAGTCCCACAGACGGTCTCCAAACGCTCTCCATTCCCTTCCCTCATCACACATATCATCAGGCTCTTTGAAACGTCCCTTCGCCTTGCCCAAGGCAAGAAGTGCTGCAAGGTCCTTAACAGGACCTACTCCCCGCTTTTCTAAAAAGCGTTCCAATAATCTTAGCGCTACCCCTCGCTCCACATTCACAATTACTCACACAGCCCTGTGTTTTCAGCGGCGTTTTCTGCGACTTCGGGTATCCCCCCTCGGACTGCAACCACGATCCGGAGCCTGCGGAGCCACCGGCCGGGATTTCCAGGGCGCAGCGGCAGCTGGCACAGCACAGCGAGGCTCCAGAAACCCTAGGGGGCGGCAGGGCTTTCCCGGTGTTAGACCTGAAGTTGAATGAGGACAAAGTCTCGATGGATTTGCTAAAAGTTTATTTAAGAGAGGAAAGCAAATGCCGCGCTGGGCGGCCGGGAAGTCGCAGCTTCCCCAAGGCTCGCAAAGCTCGGGCAGCTCAAGCAGGCTTTTTATCCATTTTTTTTCTCTGACTTGCAGATTTCAGCAGTTACACAAGCAGGAGAGCAAAGGGGATAACAGCACCTGTTAATCGTGAGCGAGAACAGAAAGCAAAGGCAAAGACATAATATTTCATGAAGCAGACAACTCTGTAACCTTGAGATAATGCTGTGCCTCATTCCTTCTTGAACGGGGCGTTTTGTGCCTGGAACAGTGAGGCCGCTTTCTCCTTGCGTTCTTTGGTTTAAGCAGCAAATTGATCTCTATTTCTCACAAATTCCCCCCTTCTTTTATTTACCACTAATTTGCAGATTAAACCTGTTCAAAACATCATGAATCGCTTCTAATTCAAGACCATCATTTGGCAAAATCTCCATCTCTAATTCCGATCGTTTCAACACCATCAATTGTACTTTATCCAGTCGGTTCTTGACAAAGGTTACAAATTTGTTAATGATACAAGGACCAAAAGTTAAAGCTAATAATAACGTTATGACAGGTTCTGCTAAAGTAGAAATCAAAGTGGTCAGCCAGGGAGATGGGTTAAACCACGATTCATACCAGGAGGCCTTAGCCTCTTGTTCTCGTTTTCTCTTTTCTAGTCCCTCCCTCAGTTTAGCCATCGAATTCTCTAACTACTCCAGTGTGGTCGGCATAGAAACAACATTCTTCTCCTAGGGCTGCACATAACCCTGCTGTTACAATCGTTTCACACCCCCAATATGCGCAGTAATAGTGGCCAGGAGAGTTGCAATAGCTCTTCCCAGGGTCTGAACTCGGACACCAAGAAGTGGCCATCAGGTTTCCTCCCCAGAGCTGCTGTGTTTTGCAGTTATAGTGCCAAGTGCCTGTGGGCTCTAATAGATCGCAATTGGTTACATAAAAAACAGGTGATCCGGCCGAAATGTTTACTCTAAGAATTTTAGAATCATCCCACCCGATGAGAGTCCAATTGAAAGGTTGATGTTCTGTGGCAACTATTGTTGTGATTACAGCTATTAAAATAACAGCCTTCATTTTCCCCACAGTTGGTACCTCTCTACCTTTCCCTCGTCTACTCTTTTGCACAGAGCAACGGGGTAATAGGTCTTCTTGGTAGCAGTAGGTATTCTTCAGGGGAACAGACTGTTCTACAACCTTTCCAAGGGAATTCTTTGGTGCACCCCTTTTAGAACTTTGTGCCAATCTGCCCAGGTATCAGGAATCTACTTTTCCCACCCGCGGGAGAGTTTGCAAATCTCCACTCATACTCTACTTCCAACCTTATAATGACAACAGATTTTACAATAAGATGTAAAAAGGTATAAATTGCGTTGTTTCTAATATCTTGTACAGTCCAGCACCTCCTGTTTGATCCAAAGTATGAAGAGGGCCGTGGGTGCTCACCGAAGGTGATGGTTCATTCGCTGTCCGGTTTCCTCTTGACTCGTAACCGCAAGTCCCCTGGTTCAGAGGTCACAGTCCACCTCTCTGGGGCAAAGGTCCTTTTACCCGGCTGGCGTGGGTCCACCCCTTTTCTGCCGTCCATACTGCAGTATCTGTGGTAATTACCTAAAACAACAAAGGGTCCCTCCCAATGGGACATCAAAGAATTTTCTTTCCAGGTCTTTACCAGCACTCGATCTCCTGGCTGCACCCTGTGTATACAGACATCTCAAGGAGGTCTTTGTACTACCAGTCCCTTTTTCCTTAACTCTTGTCTTCTTTTTGTAAGTTCCAATATAGATTCGGCTATGGCTTTGTCTGTGACTTTTGGGTGTTCTATTGGTACTCCAAAATCATACGGCCTCTCGTATAACATTTCGAAAGGGGAGATACCGGTATCTGCCCTTGGTTGGGTTCGAATATGAAGTAGTGCTAACGGTAGACACTTAACCCAATTCATCTTTGTTTCTATCATAACTTTGGTAAGATGTTTCTTAACTTCCCCATTCATCCTCTCCACTTTTCCCGAACTTTGTGGATGCCAGGGGGTATGATACTCCCATTTTGTGCCAAACAATTCGGCTGTTTCTTTAATTATTCGGGAAGTAAAATGCGGTCCCCGATCTGAGTCAATTACAGTAATGATTCCATATCTCGGAATAATTTCTTCGAGGAGAATTTTGACTACACTTTTTGCATTGGCTCTTACTACCGGGAAGGCTTCTACAAAATGCATAGGATGGTCCACCAAGACCGGTAGATACTGATATCTCCCCACCTTCGGTAATTCTGTAAAGTCTACCTGTATTTTCTCAAAAGGTCTTTTTCCTAATTCCCGCCCCCCTAATACTTTTTCCCTAAGTTGCCGTTTATTGACTTTCTGGCAGGTCAAACATCCCTCCAAAATCGTTTTAGCTAAACCATATATTCCCACACAAGTATAATTGAATTTAAACTGATCTACTAGGGCTTGAATCCCCCAATGAGTTTTGTGGTGCAATTTGTTCAATATCTCTCGAGCTAACCCTTTTGGAAGGATTTCCCACCCATCAGGTAAGAGCCATTTGTCCCCTTCTCTTTTTGCCCCAATTTGTTTTAACTTGTCCAGCTCTTGGAGGGTAAAGCTTTTGTCTGGCTTTAACCTCTCAGGTTTTCCTCTCAAAGTTAATAACGCAGCTCGTTTAGCCGTCGCATCGGCTAAATTGTTTCCTCTTATCGTATGGGTAATTCCCTTTCGATGTCCCTTGACATGAACAACCGCTATTTTTAACGGACCCCTTAATGCTTTCAAAACTTCCACAATTAATTTCTCATATATTAATCCTTTCCCTTGGGTATTAATTAGACCTCTCTCTTCCCCAATTTTCCCAAAGGTATGCACTACCCCGAAGGCATATTTTGAATCTGTATATATAGTTCCAACTTTGTTTTCTAAGAGCTTTAATGCTCTCCACAGGGCATTTAATACACATGCTTGTGCGGACCAGGTTTTGTCGAGTGGTCCTGCCTCTTTTGTCTGTAACGTATTTACTAAAAGTTGATTTAAGATAGGAAAGCAAATGCCGCGCTGGGCGGCCAGGAAGTCGCAGCTTCCCCAAGGCTCGCAAAGCTCGGGCAGCTCAAGCAGGCTTTTTATCCATTTTTTGTTCTCTGACTTGCAGATTTCAGCAGTTACACAAGCAGGAGAGCAAAGGGGATAACAGCACCTGTTAATCGTGAGCGAGAACAGAAAGCAAAGGCAAAGACATAATATTTCATGAAGCAGACAACTCTGTAACCTTGAGATAATGCTGTGCCTCATTCCCTCTTGAACGGGGCGTTTTGTGCCTGGAACAGTGAGGCCGCTTTCTCCTTGCGTTCTTTGGTTTAAGCAGCAAATTGATCTCTATTTCTCATTCCCCCCCAACCCCCCCTCCCGGCTCATCCCCCCCCCAGGTCCCGGGTCATCCCTCCCGGCTCATCCCCGTCTCGCGGCCGGGGCTGCGGGGGGGCCGTTCCGGCAGGCGCTGGCGGCTCCGCAGAACCCGCCCCCCCGAGCCCTCGGCCCCGGCGTCCTTGGCACCGGGGCGATCGGCGCCCGAGGCTCGGGACCCCCGGCCGCTCCCCCGCTCCCCGGCCCGGGCAGGGTCCCTCTCCGCTCGCCCCCCCCCCGCCGGGGGCAAGAGCGCTGCCAGCCTGCGCTGCCGCCGGAGCGCAGCGGGACGAGGAGCTGCAGCGGCCCCGGCAGCGCTGCCCCCCCGGCCCGGGACCCTTCGGCTCGGCTTGTGCGGGACCCCAGCGCCGCAGCCCCCGCCGTGGCTCCTTGCTTTCCCGAAATGATGGCTCTGGCTTTAAATCCTTGCGGTGGGACGGTCCGTGGATGCTGAGGGTTTCTGTCACTTTCAGGATTTCCCAGACAACGCTTTTTTACTCATCTAAAAAATGCGAGGTCAAACAGAGAGCTCTGAAGCTCCGATTAGCGGAGCCTTGGCTGTTGGGAAGGTCATAATAAAATTGGTCCTTGGCAAGCAGTCGAACATGCAGGGAGCATTTATACAGGTGCGTGTAAGGGGGATGTATATTCTGTGCCCGGCACTGATGGAAATCATTCCGTCCTGTGCCCAGCGCTGAAATAAAGGAAGCTGCTTTCGAAACCCCCAAAACGAGTCTGAGAGAGCTGATTTGCCGACATTTTCGGTATCCTTTGGCCACCCGGGCGGGATTTGCTTTCCGGATTTCGCATCTGTGGGGGTCGAGACACCTCCACCCCGCCTTCCCGCTCCCAGCCCGTGTCTCGGCAGCAAGGATTCCACAGGCAAGAATTAAAGCGCCCTTCCTGGTTTTCCGTTTGGTTCGGTTGCCCGCTCGTAAATGGGAGGCGAGGAGCCCCGCAGGGCTGGGCTGGAACGGTCCCTAATGTGGAATTTGGAGCTGTAGATCCCTGACTCGAAAGCGAGAGAGGCCGAAGCCTTGTTGTTCCAGGACAGCTCTCTGGAGTTGTGCGTTCCCAGGGAGCCCCACGGGAAGAGAGGGGGCTTTTGCCGGCACAAGGACTGGAATCAAGCACACGCAACAAACTGAAGCATCCCTGGCCAGGATTCCGAAACCTCCAGCAGGGGCTGGTTTGCACTGTCAGGCGCATCAAGCGGAGAAATGCGACATGGCACTGGGAAAGCAACTGGCTGATCGAGCTGCTGAAGAGGCTGCTGTTTCTGCAGGCATCGCGGCTGCAGCGCCAGAGACAGAAAGGGAACTGCCGGGAACAGCTCCTAGCTGTGAGGAGAAGAATTTTAGACTGATTAAGACATTACAGGCAAAAGAGCAAAAGAGTTGGTGGTTTGTCACAGCCCCGGGCAGGTGAGAATCACTCCTTTAGTTCCAAGGGCATTGGCCAACAGGGAACAGGATACATTACATCGGGGAAGAGAAAATCTTTTAAAACACTCCAAGAAAGCAGCGACAGGGAGAGCCCTGCGGGAAATGGTTCGTTCAGTTACAGCAATGTGTGGGGTTTGCCGGAGAAACAACGCCAATGCCAATAATGGAGGAATACTCGGGAATATTAAGGAACTTCCCCGGCGATTTTTGGCAGAGAGGCTTTACGGAGTTCCACCCAGAAGAAGGCTATAAAGATCTTCGAGTTGAAGCAGCTCCCTTCTAAAGCTGCGAAACGAGCCCGAGCGCGGGGCTGGGCTGGGCAGGGATTGCCGGGCCCCGCCTGGGAGGCTCCTGCTCGGGAGCACCGGGGCCGCTTCGCCTGAACCAGCTTCTTCCTTCTCGGTTATTCTTCATGTACTTCATGTACTGCAGTCTGAGATTTGCAGACGTCTTCAAGCCTGGCCACCCATCCCTTTGCTCCTCTGGAGCTTAGAAAAAAAAATTATTGCCTTCGGGTAAGGTTTTTTAGCCTTTAAGATTACTTTGCCAGTGCTGTAATTACTGTTCTTTAAGGTTGTACTACGCGATAATTTATTTGCAGAACGTTTTGGGTGTCTCCATATGAAAATATTGGGTTTGTTACAACGGAAGACCTCATCTGATTGTTAAATTTTCAGGGAAACAAGATTCAACAAACTGTTTTCTTTTCAAAGACTCCTCCAGCCTCAGCTATCCCACAGGTCAATGACCCTCACGTCAGGTATCCAGATAGGTTAGAGACGTAAAGATCGAATAAAACGTTCTCCCATCCTTCAGAGGGATAAGATGAAAGATGGGAAACGGCTCCTGAAGAAAGGTTTAGAACAGAAATCTTGTTCAGATTCCCAGGTTGTACAAAATGCTCTCTAAAGTTCTCTCATGGATGCACTTTCTGTAACATACAGTGAGAAATCAGTTGTCTTCTGGAAGGATTTAGTTCAAATCCTTCTGTCAGCAGCAAGCCTGACAATAGTCAGCATTAGGCGGCAGAAACCTGTTGCTATCTGGGCAATACAGATTCTGGAAGCCTGCGACGAGCGGAGGGAAGCAAGACACGAATTCAATGTGAACCATAAGCAAGCTCCCCCTTTATTGCTCCAAGCCATCACTTCTATACACAATCAGTTAATTATGCCTACTGGTCATTATCTTATTGGCCAAGCTCTAAAAGCAACCTTAACATTTTCCTCCTACTTTCAGTTACAGCTTCTATGTTATTTTGCCCGGATCTCAGCTCCTCTTCAGTTGTTTATCTCTTTCTCAAGGGCAGACTGGTTTTGCCGACTTGCCAAGTTATGCTGCCTTGACAAGTTCTATCCCTGGCCTAACGGCCGTATAATCTTCTGACCCTGCCTTGCACAGCTCCTCCGTGTCTTTGCTCTCTAAGCCAATTTCCCAACAATTCCCCCGGTATTTTTCTTTTTGTGCAAGCAGGGTCACTTTAAGCCCCTTTCTATGTTTCTCTCATTCTCTGTATACATTATATGACACACAGCATACATCTCAAAACATATAAAAACTAATAAATCCAAATGGCACCCCACCCAAAATTCTTAAATCATTAAACTGTCTTCCAAGAATATTCCATCCATTATAAAACCTGTGCTGTTTGCTTGCTTCTATTAAGGTGATGACAGGTGAAGTTAGGCTTAATGTTAGTGTTAGTGTCAGTAGGGTTAGTAGGGCACTAACTGCAGGGCTCTTTCCTTATATTGAATGGAATATTCTCCTCATGTTTTGTCCCCACAAATGAAAAAGGAATACCCCTGATAGCAAAGCCAATGGTGCATTGTTTGATTTTGATATGTTTGCTGTTGTACTATTAGACCACTTATTACTATTTCTAAATATCCCTAAAGATGAACTTGGATTTTACACAAAAGATTTTTCTCTCCTGCTACTTATAACTAAACACCACACAACCATCCATTTTATTAATCCTAACAACACGGTTATTGACATTGGAAGAACACTTTCTGCAGCAATGTCAGCACGAGCCATTGGTCTGCAGGCCGGTCAATCAGACAGGTAGAAATAGGTTTTCCAGGGATGCTGCAGTCAGACATGTCAAGTCCGTCCCGTCATGTTGGTTAGGGTGATCCACACATTTGTTCTCTGTTCTGCGGGCATGCAAAATGCTGCAGCCATGGTCCAAGTCAGGACGATGATAGTACTGGCCGAACATTACGTGCGGGTATCCATTGAGGTCCACGATCTGTGGAAACGCAAGCACACCCTCTTCCCCAGGTTAGCAAATCACAGGGAGCCGAGCACTGACCTGTCTGTAAGTCTCACATCATCACTTTCACTCCCGGACCCAAAATGACGTAAAATTGGGAGTTCCTGTAGATCTTCAGTGATATGCAAGAAATTCAATACATAAGTTACCTTATTCAAACGTGCCTCTAAGGCGCCATGGGCATGTTCCACAATGCCTGCCCGTAGGAGAGTGGGAAAGTCCCGTGACATGTCTCACCCCCCCATAGTTGTAAAAAGGATTTCACTCTACCAGAAACATATGCCGAAACATTATCAGTCTTAATCTGCTGTGGAAGCCCTGCAATAGAAAAGGCTCATTGCCAATGCCGAATAGCATCACATGCTGTTTTGCCCGTATGAGCAGTAGCAATAACAACTGAAGAAAAGGTACCAATAGACGCATGTACGTATTTTTGTGTGACATCAGTCTGCCAGATCTGAAGAGCTCAAAGTCCATAGGGGTTGGTACCATAAAAGTGTGGCACATGCTGGCCTTGGCAATCAGGACACACTGCAAAGATGGCACGAGCATCCGTGTTGGATAAGTGAAACTGACGCTTCAAAGCTCGATACCCCTAATGATAAAATTGATGAGATGCTATTGCTTGTTGCTTCACACTCAGGGTAGGTCCTAGGGCAACACCAGACGCAAGTGCCCTAGCATTTCCTTCAACTATAAACCAAGGCAAGGTTGTATGACTTCTAAAATGCATTATATAATGAATATGGCATCGTTTCTGTATCGCTAACCATAAGTGTTTTAAGACACCGAACAAGTGTTCATTGGTAGTGTGTTGTAATACGGCCTTATCCAGACGTCACACCAACCCAGCTCCATAAGCTGAGTCAGTCACTGTGCTTACAGGACAAAGAAAATGCTGAAATACCATGGGCACTGCTCGAAGCTCCACAACTTGGGGAGATCCCTCTTGATATTCCATTTCAGTTTGCCATTGCTGTCCATCATACCAAACAATAGCTGCTTTACCCGTCTTACCTGACCCGTCAGTAAATACTGTGGGACCCTGCACAGGGTTGGCCTGGGATAATTGTTTCTGGCCAAATCGAAGCTGACTACCCATTTTAATTAGTGGATGAGAGGGCAAATGAGATGTTATTTGACTCGTATTTCCATGAGTGCAGCTTGCAACACAGTACTGTTTGTTAGCAAGACACCACTCAAAATATTCAATCTGAATGGGCATCATAATAATTTCAGGGTCTCTTGCTATTAATTCAACACAGCGAGTTCTGGTTTTTGCAATAAACTGAGCTATAAGTTCAAACAAACCAGGAGCCGTTTTCTTAGATTTCAAAGGTAAAAAGGCCCATTCATTCCAAGACACGTAGCCGATCTTGCCAATTGATATTCCATTGTGCTATCATGGCAAATGGTATCGTATCATCTATTAAAATAAACACTTGTATTGCACAGATAAATCAATCCTCCACACATGTTTTTTCATGAGTGCTTGTTCTACCTCTGCTACCACTTGTTTTGCTTCCAGCGTTAAAGTACGTGGTGCATAAATGTCTCTATTTCCTTTTAAAAGTTCAAACAAAGGCTGCAACTTGGAAGATGGGATTCCGACTTAAGGTTGAATCCCATTTATTATTCCTGCACATCATTTAAAGTTGCAACTGAATGGGTTGTGGCAAAACTGTTTGATCCAAAACCTTCATACCCAGATAAAGCCATGGCTGCTGTCGTTGCACCTTTTCTGGGGCAATGACCAGTCCATGCTGTTGCAAAGACTCGCATGCTTTAGCTTCTATTTCATCTGAAATTTGCAGGGAAGGAGCAGCTACCAAAATGTCATCCATATAATGATAACAATATCCTAAAGGAAATTCAGCACCTGCAGGAGTCAATGCTTTCACCACAAACCACTGATAGGTAGTTGGTGAATTTTTCATTCCTTGTGGCAATACCTGCCAGTGATACCTCTTTGCTGGTTGCACGTTGTTTACTGAGGGTAATTTTTCCATATCTTGTTCTACTAAAGGAATAGTAAAAAAAAAACCCCAGTCTTTCTAATCTATTACATCAATTTCCCATTGCATTGGAATCATGGTTGGCGATGGTAATCCAAGCTGTAATGCTCCCATGGTAGCCATTACACCATTGATCTTTCTCAAATCATGTAATAAACGCCATTTTCCAGACTTCTTTTTAATAGCACACACAGCTGTATTCCAAGGGCTATGAGAGGCTTCTGTGTCCCGCAGCTAATTGCTCTGTAACCAAAGAATGCAGGGCACCAAGCTTTTCTTGATTAAGGGGCCACTGATTTACCCAAACTGGCTTTTCGGTTAACCATTTCAATGCCAGAGTTGGTTGTGATACGCCCTGCAACACAGTGACCCCTGTCAAAAATCCGTCGTAATTCGCACCCCCCACTGAGCGAGACAATCCCTTCCCCACAAATTTAAGGGTGCTGCAGTCACATAAGGTCTAACAGTAACCTTCTGTCCCTCAGGGTTAGCAATGAGTACAGGCTTTGCTGCCATAAGGGTATTGGCAATTCACCCAAGACCCACTACTCCTGAGGTGGTTGAAGCCAAAGGCCATGATGCGGGCTGCTCTCATTGCAAGATAATAGTTACATCGGCTCCAGTGTCCGATAGCCCAGACAATTTTGCATAGGAGAGGTGTTGTCCATTCTAAGTGTACAAACCATTTGTGGTCCCTTGTCCGACACACTCCGGGACCAGAAGACAAGTGGTTTCCCTGCGGAGCCAAAGCCGCCATCACCTCAAACAACCTGTTCAGACCTAGAAACACAACTTATGAATGGCACAAGTTGAGCAATTCGTGTGCCTTGTTCAATAGTAACAGGTGGAGTTGTTGTAGAGACCATCGCACAAATTTGTCCTGTATAATCAGCATCAATTACTCCGACCTGTACAGTCAGTCCTTGTAAAGTACTACCTGAGCATCCTATCAGTAAGGCGCTTAATCCTTTACCAGTTGGACCCCATGGTTTAAAAATTTTTGCAATGCTTTTGACACGTAGCCTGGACCATTATCAGCTTTTAGAGCTACCAAACCCGCAACGTTGCAAATGCCGTTACTAAAGGGCGGTGGATCTCTCGTGCTCCTTCCCCTCCGCGCTAGAGCACAGACGCTGCTGTCCCAGTGACACCAGCGCCGCTCTCCATCAATCCTGTTCAAACCCCTCGGTGTGCAGACGGCTGGGAATCGATTCCCATGTCAAAGAGGGACGGTTGAACCCCCGGAGGAACAAGGCGAACTGTAGGGGTTACCAAGCCCGCTGTGCCTGCGGGCAGGGCCGCTCCCGCTGCCCGTTGTTCCGCGGGATTCCCTCGCCTGGGGGAGGGTGGAGCGGGGCGTGGGGGGGTGGGGGGAGCACTCGCTGCGCCCGGGCCGGGCTGCGGCTCTCGGGATGCCTTTGTTGCCCCCCGCCCCCCGGCTGCCCCCCTCCAGGTCCGTTTGGTGGCCCCTCGGTGCTGCCAGGGGGATTTTGATCAAACACCGCTTTCTGAGTCGGTGCGAAAATGAGAACCGGTAAACAAGTGGGTCAACAGTGTCTCTGTCAGGTGGTTCCTCGCTCTCACCGTCATCCTTTGCCATATTCTCTGCTGCCCGCTCCGTGGGCACCAGTGCCGACCCCTCCTGATCAGGGGGCGGCGGTGCCGATGGTCCAACAGATCGGGCTCGCAAAGCTGCCGCTGCCCCCGTCGCTACCTTGTGTTCAGTTCCGAAGTCCCGTAAGGAACCAGTAGCCCGTCCCCAAATAGTTAACAAACTGGTCGCGGTAATCGTCCCCTTTTGTTGCCGTCTCGGAGCCGAGCTCTGCGGCCGCACTGTGTGTATTGCAGAGAGTCTTCTGCCACAGCATCACTTTCCTCAGAGCCACTCTCGGGTAAAGGAGTCCTTAGAGATGGATTCGTTTGCGCCTCAGCTCTTCCCGATTTTAGGGTATTAATCACAGTTCTCCAAATTGGACCAAAAGCTGCCACGTCCTTGCCTTTTCCTGATATAGTACAGTCCCACAGACGGTCTCCAAACGCTCTCCATTCCCTTCCCTCATCACACATATCATCAGGCTCTTTGAAACGTCCCTTCGCCTTGCCCAAGGCAAGAAGTGCTGCAAGGTCCTTAACAGGACCTACTCCCCGCTTTTCTAAAAAGCGTTCCAATAATCTTAGCGCTACCCCTCGCTCCACATTCACAATTACTCACACAGCCCTGTGTTTTCAGCGGCGTTTTCTGCGACTTCGGGTATCCCCCCTCGGACTGCAACCACGATCCGGAGCCTGCGGAGCCACCGGCCGGGATTTCCAGGGCGCAGCGGCAGCTGGCACAGCACAGCGAGGCTCCAGAAACCCTAGGGGGCGGCAGGGCTTTCCCGGTGTTAGACTTGAAGTTGAATGAGGACAAAGTCTCAATGGATTTGGTAAAAGTTTATTTAAGATAGGAAAGCAAATGCCGCGCTGGGCGGCCGGGAAGTCGCAGCTTCCCCAAGGCTCGCAAAGCTCGGGCAGCTCAAGCAGGCTTTTTATCCATTTTTGTTCTCTGACTTGCAGATTTCAGCAGTTACACAAGCAGGAGAGCAAAGGGGATAACAGCACCTGTTAATCGTGAGCGAGAACAGAAAGCAAAGGCAAAGACATAATATTTCATGAAGCAGACAACTCTGTAACCTTGAGATAATGCTGTGCCTCATTCCTTCTTGAACGGGGCGTTTTGTGCCTGGAACAGTGAGGCCGCTTTCTCCTTGCAATCTTTGGTTTAAGCAGCAAATTGATCTCTATTTCTCATTCCCCCCTAACCCCCCCTCCCAGCTCATCCCCCCCCCAGGTCCGGCTCATCCCTCCCGGCTCATCCCCGTCTCGCGGCCGGGGCTGCGGGGGGGCCGTCCCGGCAGGCGCTGGCGGCTCCGCAGAACCCGCCCCCCCGAGCCCTCGGCCCCGGCGTCCTTGGCACCGGGGCGATCGGCGCCCGAGGCTCGGGACCCCCGGCCGCTCCCCCGCTCCCCGGCCCGGGCAGGGTCCCTCTCCGCTCGCCCCCCCCGCCGGGGGCAAGAGCGCTGCCAGCCTGCGCTGCCGCCGGAGCGCAGCGGGACGAGGAGCTGCAGCGGCCCCGGCAGCGCTGCCCCCCCGGCCCGGGACCCTTCGGCTCGGCTTGTGCGGGACCCCAGCGCCGCAGCCCCCGCCGTGGCTCCTTGCTTTCCCGAAATGATGGCTCTGGCTTTAAATCCTTTCGACATCGCACTGGGAAAGCAACTGGCTGATCGAGCTGCTGAAGAGGCTGCTGTTTCTGCAGGCATCGCGGCTGCAGCGCCAGAGACAGAAAGGGAACTGCCGGGAACAGCTCCTAGCTGTGAGGAGAAGAATTTTAGACTGATTAAGACATTACAGGCAAAAGAGCAAAAGAGTTGGTGGTTTGTCACAGCCCCGGGCAGGTGAGAATCACTCCTTTAGTTCCAAGGGCATTGGCCAACAGGGAACAGGATACATTACATCGGGGAAGAGAAAATCTTTTAAAACACTCCAAGAAAGCAGCGACAGGGAGAGCCCTGCGGGAAATGGTTCGTTCAGTTACAGCAATGTGTGGGGTTTGCCGGAGAAACAACGCCAATGCCAATAACGGAGGAATACTCGGGAATATTAAGGAACTTCCCCGGGGATTTTTGGCAGAGAGGCTTTACGGAGTTCCACTCAGAAGAAGGCTATAAAGATCTTCGAGTTGAAGCAGCTCCCTTCTAAAGCTGCGAAACGAGCCCGAGCGCGGGGCTGGGCTGGGCAGGGATTGCCGGGCCCCGCCTGGGAGGCTCCTGCTCGGGAGCACCGGGGCCGCTTCGCCTGAACCAGCTTCTTCCTTCTCGGTTATTCTTCATGTACTTCATGTACTGCAGTCTGAGATTTGCAGACGTCTTCAAGCCTGGCCACCCATCCCTTTGCTCCTCTGGAGCTTAGAAAAAAAAATTATTGCCTTCGGGTAAGGTTTTTTAGCCTTTAAGATTACTTTGCCAGTGCTGTAATTACTGTTCTTTAAGGTTGTACTACGTGATAATTTATTTGCAGAACGTTTTGGGTGTCTCCATATGAAAATATTGGGTTTGTTACAACGGAAGACCTCATCTGATTGTTAAATTTTCAGGGAAACGAGATTCAACAAACTGTTTTCTTTTCAAAGACTCCTCCAGCCTCAGCTATCCCATAGGTCAATGACCCTCACGTAAGGTATCCAGATAGGTTAGAGACGTAAAGATCGAATAAAACGTTCTCCCATCCTTCAGAGGGATAAGATGAAAGATGGGAAATGGCTCCTGAAGAAAGGTTAAGAACAGAAATCTTGTTCAGATTCCCAGGTTGTACAAAATGCTCTCTAAAGTTCTCTCATGGATGCACTTTCTGTAACATACAGTGAGAAATCAGTTGTCTTCTGGAAGGATTTAGTTCAAATCCTTCTGTCAGCAGCAAGCCTGACAATAGTCAGCATTAGGCGGCAGAAACCTGTTGCTATCTGGGCAATACAGATTCTGGAAGCCTGCGACGAGCGGAGGGAAGCAAGACACGAATTCAATGTGAACCATAAGCAAGCTCCCCCTTTATTGCTCCAAGCCATCACTTCTATACACAATCAGTTAATTATGCCTACTGGTCATTATCTTATTGGCCAAGCTCTAAAAGCAACCTTAACATTTTCCTCCTACTTTCAGTTACAGCTTCTATGTTATTTTGCCCGGATCTCAGCTCCTCTTCAGTTGTTTATCTCTTTCTCAAGGGCAGACTGGTTTTGCCGACTTGCCAAGTTATGCTGCCTTGACAAGTTCTATCCCTGGCCTAACGGCCGTATAATCTTCTGACCCTGCCTTGCACAGCTCCTCCGTGTCTTTGCTCTCTAAGCCAATTTCCCAACAATTCCCCCGGTATTTTTCTTTTTGTGCAAGCAGGGTCACTTTAAGCCCCTTTCTATGTTTCTCTCATTCTCTGTATACATTATATGACACACAGCATACATCTCAAAACATATAAAAACTAATAAATCCAAAAGGGCACCTCACCCAAAATTCTTAAATCATTAAACTATCTTCCAAGAATATTCCATCCATTATAAAACCTGTGCTGTTTGCTTGCTTCTATTAAGGTGATGACAGGTGAAGTTAGGCTTAATGTTAGTGTTAGTGTCAGTAGGGTTAGTAGGGCACTAACTGCAGGGCTCTTTCCTTATATTGAATGGAATATTCTCCTCATGTTTTGTCCCCACAAATGAAAAAGGAATACCCCTGATAGCAAAGCCAATGGTGCATTGTTTGATTTTGATATGTTTGCTGTTGTACTATTAGACCACTTATTACTATTTCTAAATATCCCTAAAGATGAACTTGGATTTTACACAAAAGATTTTTCTCTCCTGCTACTTATAACTAAAGACCACACAACCATCCATTTTATTAATCCTAACAACACGGTTATTGACATTGGAAGAACACTTTCTGCAGCAATGTCAGCACGAGCCATTGGTCTGCAGGCCGGTCAATCAGACAGGTAGAAATAGGTTTTCCAGGGATGCTGCAGTCAGACATGTCAAGTCCGTCCCGTCATGTTGGTTAGGGTGATCCACACATTTGTTCTCTGTTCTGCGGGCATGCAAAATGCTGCAGCCATGGTCCAAGTCAGGACGATGATAGTACTGGCCGAACATTACGTGCGGGTATCCATTGAGGTCCACGATCTGTGGAAACGCAAGCACACCCTCTTCCCCAGGTTAGCAAATCACAGGGAGCCGAGCACTGACCTGTCTGCAAGTCTCGCATCATCACTTTCACTCCCGGACCCAAAATGTCGTAAAATTGGGAGTTCCTGTAGATCATCAGTGATATGCAAGAAATTCAATACATAAGTTACCTTGTTCAAACGTGCCTCTAAGGCGCCATGGGCATGTTCCACAATGCCTGCCCGTAGGAGAGTGGGAAAGTCCCGTGACATGTCTCACCCCCCCATAGTTGTAAAAAGGATTTCACTCTACCAGAAACATATGCCGAAACATTATCAGTCTTAATCTGCTGTGGAAGCCCTGCAATAGAAAAGGCTCATTGCCAATGCCGAATAGCATCACATGCTGTTTTGCCCGTATGAGCAGTAGCAATAACAACTGAAGAAAAGGTACCAATAGACGCACGTACGTATTTTTGTGTGACATCAGTCTGCCAGATCTGAAGAGCTCAAAGTCCATAGGGGTTGGTACCATAAAAGTGTGGCACATGCTGGCCTTGGCAATCAGGACACACTGCAAAGATGGCACGAGCATCCGTGTTGGATAAGTGAAACTGACGCTTCAAAGCTCGATACCCCTAATGATAAAATTGATGAGATGCTATTGCTTGTTGCTTCACACTCAGGGTAGGTCCTAGGGCAACACCAGACGCAAGTGCCCTAGCATTTCCTTCAACTATAAACCAAGGCAAGGTTGTATGACTTCTAAAATGCATTATATAATGAATATGGCATCGTTTCTGTCTCTCTAACCATAAGTGTTTTAAGACACCGAACAAGTGTTCATTGGTAGTGTGTTGTAATACGGCCTTATCCAGACGTCACACCAACCCAGCTCCATAAGCTGAGTCAGTCACTGTGCTTACAGGACAAAGAAAATGCTGAAATACCATGGGCACTGCTCGAAGCTCCACAACTTGGGGAGATCCCTCTTGATATTCCATTTCAGTTTGCCATTGCTGTCCATCATACCAAACAATAGCTGCTTTACCCGTCTTACCTGACCCGTCAGTAAATACTGTGGGACCCTGCACAGGGTTGGCCTGGGATAATTGTTTCTGGCCAAATCGAAGCTGACTACCCATTTTAATTAGTGGATGAGAGGGCAAATGAGATGTTATTTGACTCGTATTTCCATGAGTGCAGCTTGCAACACAGTACTGTTTGTTAGCAAGACACCACTCAAAATATTCAATCTGAATGGGCATCATAATAATTTCAGGGTCTCTTGCTATTAATTCAACACAGCGAGTTCTGGTTTTTGCAATAAACTGAGCTATAAGTTCAAACAAACCAGGAGCCGTTTTCTTAGATTTCAAAGGTAAAAAGGCCCATTCATTCCAAGACACGTAGCCGATCTTGCCAATTGATATTCCATTGTGCTATCATGGCAAATGGTATCGTATCATCTATTAAAATAAACACTTGTATTGCACAGATAAATCAATCCTCCACACATGTTTTTTCATGAGTGCTTGTTCTACCTCTGCTACCACTTGTTTTGCTTCCAGCGTTAAAGTACGTGGTGCATAAATGTCTCTATTTCCTTTTAAAAGTTCAAACAAAGGCTGCAACTTGGAAGATGGGATTCCGACTTAAGGTTGAATCCAATTTATTATTCCTGCACATCATTTAACGTTGCAACTGAATGGGTTGTGGCAAAACTGTTTGATCCAAAACCTTCATACCCAGATAAAGCCATGGCTGCTGTCGTTGCACCTTTTCTGGGGCAATGACCAGTCCATGCTGTTGCAAAGACTCGCATGCTTTAGCTTCTATTTCATCTGAAATTTGCAGGGAAGGAGCAGCTACCAAAATGTCATCCATATAATGATAACAATATCCTAAAGGAAATTCAGCACCTGCAGGAGTCAATGCTTTCACCACAAACCACTGATAGGTAGTTGGTGAATTTTTCATTCCTTGTGGCAATACCTGCCAGTGATACCTCTTTGCTGGTTGCACGTTGTTTACTGAGGGTAATTTTTCCATATCTTGTTCTACTAAAGGAATAGTAAAAAAAAAACCCCAGTCTTTCTAATCTATTACATCAATTTCCCATTGCATTGGAATCATGGTTGGCGATGGTAATCCAAGCTGTAATGCTCCCATGGTAGCCATTACACCATTGATCTTTCTCAAATCATGTAATAAACGCCATTTTCCAGACTTCTTTTTAATAGCACACACAGCTGTATTCCAAGGGCTATGAGAGGCTTCTGTGTCCCGCAGCTAATTGCTCTGTAACCAAAGAATGCAGGGCACCAAGCTTTTCTTGATTAAGGGGCCACTGATTTACCCAAACTGGCTTTTCGGTTAACCATTTCAATGCCAGAGTTGGTTGTGATACGCCCTGCAACACAGTGACCCCTGTCAAAAATCCGTCGTAATTCGCACCCCCCACTGAGCGAGACAATCCCTTCCCCACAAATTTAAGGGTGCTGCAGTCACATAAGGTCTAACAGTAACCTTCTGTCCCTCAGGGTTAGCAATGAGTACAGGCTTTGCTGCCATAAGGGTATTGGCAATTCACCCAAGACCCACTACTCCTGAGGTGGTTGAAGCCAAAGGCCATGATGCGGGCTGCTCTCATTGCAAGATAATAGTTACATCGGCTCCAGTGTCCGATAGCCCAGACAATTTTGCATAGGAGAGGTGTTGTCCATTCTAAGTGTACAAACCATTTGTGGTCCCTTGTCCGACACACTCTGGGACCGGAAGACAAGTGGTTTCCCTGCGGAGCCAAAGCCGCCATCACCTCAAACAACCTGTTCAGACCTAGAAACACAACTTATGAATGGCACAAGTTGAGCAATTCGTGTGCCTTGTTCAATAGTAACAGGTGGAGTTGTTGTAGAGACCATCGCACAAATTTGTCCTGTATAATCAGCATCAATTACTCCTACCTGTACAGTCAGTCCTTGCAAAGTACTACCTGAGCATCCTATCAGTAAGGCGCTTAATCCTTTACCAGTTGGACCCCATGGTTTAAAAATTTTTGCAATGCTTTTGACACGTAGCCTGGACCATTATCAGCTTTTAGAGCTACCAAACCCGCAACGTTGCAAATGCCGTTACTAAAGGGCGGTGGATCTCTCGTGCTCCTTCCCCTCCGCGCTAGAGCACAGACGCTGCTGTCCCAGTGACACCAGCGCCGCTCTCCATCAATCCTGTTCAAACCCCTCGGTGTGCAGACGGCTGGGAATCGATTCCCATGTCAAAGAGGGACGGTTGAACCCCCGGAGGAACAAGGCGAACTGTAGGGGTTACCAAGCCCGCTGTGCCTGCGGGCAGGGCCGCTCCCGCTGCCCGTTGTTCCGCGGGATTCCCTCGCCTGGGGGAGGGTGGAGCGGGGCGTGGGGGGGTGGGGGGAGCACTCGCTGCGCCCGGGCCGGGCTGCGGCTCTCGGGATGCCTTTGTTGCCCCCCGCCCCCCGGCTGCCCCCCTCCAGGTCCGTTTGGTGGCCCCTCGGTGCTGCCAGGAGGATTTTGATCAAACACCGCTTTCTGAGTCGGTGCGAAAATGAGAACCGGTAAACAAGTGGGTCAACAGTGTCTCTGTCAGGTGGTTCCTCGCTCTCACCGTCATCCTTTGCCATATTCTCTGCTGCCCGCTCCGTGGGCACCAGTGCCGACCCCTCCTGATCAGGGGGCGGCGGTGCCGATGGTCCAACAGATCGGGCTCGCAAAGCTGCCGCTGCCCCCGTCGCTACCTTGTGTTCAGTTCCGAAGTCCCGTAAGGAACCAGTAGCCAGTCCCCAAATAGTTAACACACTGGTCGCGGTAATCGTCCCCTTTTGTTGCCGTCTCGGAGCCGAGCTCTGCGGCCGCACTGTGTGTATTGCAGAGAGTCTTCTGCCACAGCATCACTTTCCTCAGAGCCACTCTCGGGTAAAGGAGTCCTTAGAGATGGATTCGTTTGCGCCTCAGCTCTTCCCGATTTTAGGGTATTAATCACAGTTCTCCAAATTGGACCAAAAGCTGCCACGTCCTTGCCTTTTCCTGATATAGTACAGTCCCACAGACGGTCTCCAAACGCTCTCCATTCCCTTCCCTCATCACACATATCATCAGGCTCTTTGAAACGTCCCTTCGCCTTGCCCAAGGCAAGAAGTGCTGCAAGGTCCTTAACAGGACCTACTCCCCGCTTTTCTAAAAAGCGTTCCAATAATCTTAGCGCTACCCCTCGCTCCACATTCACAATTACTCACACAGCCCTGTGTTTTCAGCGGCGTTTTCTGCGACTTCGGGTATCCCCCCTCGGACTGCAACCACGATCCGGAGCCTGCGGAGCCACCGGCCGGGATTTCCAGGGCGCAGCGGCAGCTGGCACAGCACAGCGAGGCTCCAGAAACCCTAGGGGGCGGCAGGGCTTTCCCGGTGTTAGACTTGAAGTTGAATGAGGACAAAGTCTCGATGGATTTGCTAAAAGTTTATTTAAGATAGGAAAGCAAATGCCGCGCTGGGCGGCCGGGAAGTCGCAGCTTCCCCAAGGCTCGCAAAGCTCGGGCAGCTCAAGCAGGCTTTTTATCCATTTTTTTTCTCTGACTTGCAGATTTCAGCAGTTACACAAGCAGGAGAGCAAAGGGGATAACAGCACCTGTTAATCCTGAGCGAGAACAGAAAGCAAAGGCAAAGACATAATATTTCATGAAGCAGACAACTCTGTAACCTTGAGATAATGCTGTGCCTCATTCCTTCTTGAACGGGGCGTTTTGTGCCTGGAACAGTGAGGCCGCTTTCTCCTTGCATTCTTTGGTTTAAGCAGCAAATTGATCTCTATTTCTCATTCCCCCCCAACCCCCCCCTCCCAGCTCATCCCTCCCGGCTCATCCCTCCCGGCTCATCCCCGTCTCGCGGCCGGGGCTGCGGGGGGGCCGTCCCGGCAGGCGCTGGCGGCTCCGCAGAACCCGCCCCCCCGAGCCCTCGGCCCCGGCGTCCTTGGCACCGGGGCGATCGGCGCCCGAGGCTCGGGACCCCCGGCCGCTCCCCCGCTCCCCGGCCCGGGCAGGGTCCCTCTCCGCTCGCCCCCCCCGCCGGGGGCAAGAGCGCTGCCAGCCTGCGCTGCCGCCGGAGCGCAGCGGGACGAGGAGCTGCAGCGGCCCCGGCAGCGCTGCCCCCCCGGCCCGGGACCCTTCGGCTCGGCTTGTGCGGGACCCCAGCGCCGCAGCCCCCGCCGTGCCTCCTTGCTTTCCCGAAATGATGGCTCTGGCTTTAAATCCTTTCGACATGGCACTGGGAAAGCAACTGGCTGATCGAGCTGCTGAAGAGGCTGCTGTTTCTGCAGGCATCGCGGCTGCAGCGCCAGAGACAGAAAGGGAACTGCCGGGAACAGCTCCTAGCTGTGAGGAGAAGAATTTTAGACTGATTAAGACATTACAGGCAAAAGAGCAAAAGAGTTGGTGGTTTGTCACAGCCCCGGGCAGGTGAGAATCACTCCTTTAGTTCCAAGGGCATTGGCCAACAGGGAACAGGATACATTACATCGGGGAAGAGAAAATCTTTTAAAACACTCCAAGAAAGCAGCGACAGGGAGAGCCCTGCGGGAAATGGTTCGTTCAGTTACAGCAATGTGTGGGGTTTGCCGGAGAAACAACGCCAATGCCAATAACGGAGGAATACTCGGGAATATTAAGGAACTTCCCCGGGGATTTTTGGCAGAGAGGCTTTACGGAGTTCCACCCAGAAGAAGGCTATAAAGATCTTCGAGTTGAAGCAGCTCCCTTCTAAAGCTGCGAAACGAGCCCGAGCGCGGGGCTGGGCTGGGCAGGGATTGCCGGGCCCCGCCTGGGAGGCTCCTGCTCGGGAGCACCGGGGCCGCTTCGCCTGAACCAGCTTCTTCCTTCTCGTTCCGCTTCAGCCTCGCTTTGCCTCCCACCGATTGCGTGCTAAGAAAGTTCCCCTGTTCCATTCATTGCTGCAGCCCGGCTCTTGTTCAAACGCAGCGGCTTGAATTTCACGCAGAAACAAAGCGGAGAAAGTAGTTACAGCTTGGAGCTGCTGCTCTTCTTTAACAATTCCCCCCCTCTCCCGCTAACAGATCCATTTCCTCAAAGCACCTGTTTATTACCGTGTAAATGGCAGCTGCCCCGGGGCATCTGACAGAGAATGACTCTGCCCTTGGCAGCAAATCGCTTCTCTCTTCAGCCCCTGTTCGCAGTCACCTCTGCAGCCGTTCCAAACACAGGGAACAAGGAAAGGAGTGGGTAAGGCAGACAAAGTCAGGGTTAGAGCTAAGCCAGGACAGGGCTCTAATGCTGAACAAACGTAAATTCACCTTGGAAAAAGAAGTGTGGTGGTGGTGACAGTGGCATTGACAAAGGACAGCTTTGCAGTAATGCAGTAAGGATTGGCAGTTTCCAAACCCACCGAAGCAAGAGTTAAGCTGCGCTTTCAAGCTGGATTCCTGTTAACTGGCAGATGATACAGTTTTCCTTTGGAGACAGGGAAAAAAAAATCCACTGGCATTCGGCTTTCTTGCTTTCCTGAAGGTACGGGGTAATTTTGTTGCATCTCACCTGAAGCTATGCACAGTTTTTTTCACTGCTGTTTCTTTATTAATGACCGGACAAAACCAGAGCTTCTAGAATGGATTGTTTATTTTTTTAGAAAAACAGTAAAAAAATGTAGTTTTTAAATGCTCATATAAAAGCTTTATAGTTGTCTTTGATGCTTTTAATTGGCTTCAAAATTGTCAGTCTCAAAGCGTGACATGGAGCACATCCTGTCGGAGCTTAAACTCTCCTTGAACTTCTATCGTGTCTTCAAAAATGAGAGGAAATTACATCAGTTCCTACAGGAATGTTCTCTTGCATTCATCAACTCAAATGATTTTTTTTGGAAAGTGTACAGGAATGATGCCCATCTTGTCTACTCACCACTTGCAGGTGTAACACTCGGTTTCAATTCTCTTTACAAGCCCCCAGAATTCCAATTGTAAAAGATTACAACTTTAGCAAAGCATGATCTTAGAAGAAAAAGTGAGGTCAAAGTCAGGAAAATACTTCATGTACTGCAGTCTGAGATTTTCAGACTTCTTCAAGCCTGGCCACCCATCCCTTTGCTCCTCTGGAGCTTAGAAAAAAAAATTATTGCCTTCGGGTAAGGTTTTTTAGCCTTTAAGATTACTTTGCCAGTGCTGTAATTACTGTTCTTTAAGGTTGTACTACGCGATAATTTATTTGCAGAACGTTTTGGGTGTCTCCATATGAAAATATTGGGTTTGTTACAACGGAAGACCTCATCTGATTGTTAAATTTTCAGGGAAACAAGATTCAACAAACTGTTTTCTTTTCAAAGACTCCTCCAGCCTCAGCTATCCCACAGGTCAATGACCCTCACGTAAGGTATCCAGATAGGTTAGAGACGTAAAGATCGAATAAAACGTTCTCCCATCCTTCAGAGGGATAAGATGAAAGATGGGAAATGGCTCCTGAAGAAGGTTTAGAACAGAAATCTTGTTCAGATTCCCAGGTTGCACTATTACTGCGCATATTGGGGGTGTGAAACGATTGTAACAGCAGGGTTATGTGCAGCCCTAGGAGAAGAATGTTGTTTCTATGCCGACCACACTGGAGTAGTTAGAGAATTCGATGGCTAAACTGAGGGAGGGACTAGAAAAGAGAAAACGAGAACAAGAGGCTAAGGCCTCCTGGTATGAATCTTGGTTTAACCCATCTCCCTGGCTGACCACTTTGATTTCTACTTTAGCAGGACCTGTCATAACGTTATTACTAGTTTTAACTTTTGGTCCTTGTATCTTTAACAAATTTGTAACCTTTGTCAAGAACCGACTGGATAAAGTACAATTGATGGTGTTGAAACGATCGGAATTAGAGATGGAGATTTTGCCAAATGATGGTCTTGAGTTGGAAGCGACTCACGATGTTTTGAACAGGTTTAATCAGCAAATTAACGGTAAATAAAAGAAGGGGGGAATTTGTGAGAAATAGAGATCAATTTGCCGCTTAAACCAAAGATTGCAAGGAGAAAGCGGCCTCACTGTTCCAGGCACAAAACGCCCCGTTCAAGAAGGAATGAGGCACAGCATTATCTCAAGGTTACAGAGTTGTCTGCTTCATGAAATATTATGTCTTTGCCTTTGCTTTCTGTTCTCGCTCAGGATTAACAGGTGCTGTTATCCCCTTTGCTCTCCTGCTTGTGTAACTGCTGAAATCTGCAAGTCAGAGAAAAAAAATGGATAAAAAGCCTGCTTGAGCTGCCCGAGCTTTGCGAGCCTTGGGGAAGCTGCGACTTCCCGGCCGCCCAGCGCGGCATTTGCTTTCCTATCTTAAATAAACTTTTACCAAATCCATTGAGACTTTGTCCTAATTCAACCATAACAAAACCATGAGTCCGGATAAAGCACATCAGCCTCGGAATACCCAGGGCCATTCCCCTGTGTACCTGGCAGTAGCCTGCAGCCCACCAACCCAACACCCTTCAAGGATCCCACAGCTTGTTCCAACCCAAAACATCCGTGCGCTGGGTTTTGTTAAATCTTGAATAATTGTCACAGGGCCCACCCACAGCCTTCAAAGGCCAACGTCACCACTGCCGAGGGAGCCACGACTGCAGGCATTTCACAGCGACTACACCAAATCGGGAGGGGGCTGTTCCAGCAGGAGCATGGAGAATGGCAAGGTCGTACCCTTGTGTCCTGCCCCAGCCTTCCCCCAGCACCGCGCTTTAGCCATGGCAGCTAAGACTGGAGTTACCTGCAGCAAGACCCTCCAGCGTCAGCAGAGGTTATTTATATCGGTCTAGCACAGATCTGGACTTCAACATTTCACCGGGGAAAAGGCTTTGCCTTTCCCCCAGCAGGAGGCAGAAAGAATCCATGGGCACAGGCAGTTGGGAAGGACAGCAGGGCCCAGTCCCCGAGCTGTGCGGCTCAGCTGGAGGTCAGCCTGTGACACGCAGGCACCCGCGGCAAATGCCACGGCAAACAGCAGGGAGAAGGGCAGGAAAAGGCTACCTTGGGACAGCAGGTTTCACTCATGTCTCCAAGCCGGGTAATCCGGGGGTACTTTCACCCCTTGAGTGGCCGCCACTCTGTGCACAGTGCTGAGAGACTTGGTCGTGACAGCAGAGGGACTCAGCTGAAACACAAAACATCAGCAAGAGAGACAGAAATCGGTTCAGAAAGCATTTTCTTGTGGAAGTGCCACTGACGAATGATGTGTGATCACAGCCACTAGGATCGTCCCGCAATCCACTAAGTTCCCTCAGGAAGTATTGAACATCAGTAAATTCATGGTACAGAGAAAAAAAACCACGCGCTCTAACCAAGTGGCTCTGTCCCAGGAGCTTCTCCTTCACTACCCAAAGTGACACCTTTGGGCATCTCTTCCCTTTGGGCATTTCCTCCTTAGCTTTGCTGGACTGACTCAGTGACCTTTAGAGAGAGCGGACAGGAGCCATCAGAAATCCCCCAACTTCATCCTCGTACAACGCTCACATCCAACGCACGCGTAAGGACGTCACTGCCAGGGGAGTTAGAGGAATGCAGGAAAGCAGCCCTGGGCCAGGACAGATGTGCAAAGGAATCTGCCCAAGTTTTCGTCATCTCCTTTCAACTGGCACTTGTTTTCTCTCTGTTCTGGCCTCACAGACCCTTCCACAGAAATACACAGAGATCCCTTCTGGACAGAGCCTCAGCACTGGGTCATCTCCAGTCAACTGAGCTCCAGTCACCAAAGAGGACAACTGGGGATGGCAAGGAGGAATTGCTCGCACTCCACTGCTGTTTGCAGGGCTAGACCTGTGCTCCACACAGGACATGACATACAATAACACTTGGGAAAGCAGGCTGCTATGCTTTGTATACGCACACACTCTCACCCACCAAACTCAAAACCAACCAAAAGACAACAACAAAACCCAAAACAAATAAAAAGCCTCCAAAAAATTCCACGCAACAGCAGCCCCGTCTTGCCTGGAGGAAACTTCAAAACTGAGGACCCTATCTTTATTCCTACAGAAGGGAGACAGAAAGTGACTGCCAAAACTCTTCTCTCGCTCCCTCCTCCTGTCTGCCAAACCGACAGCTCTGATCCCTGTCCCCGAGGCACCTCTCTGCCGTTCACAGGGGAAGGACACACAGAGAGAACGGCCCCAAGAGCTGCCTGACAAAAGTGTCTGCCTTGGGTTCCTTTTCTACCAAGCAGCTTTATCAAAGCATTGGGGCAGCAAAACACGTTCCAAGACAACTTGCGCTTCTTTGTATATTTTTAGTCAGGAAACTGGAGGGAAACAAGAGATTCCCACTTGAAACCCATCCCAGCAGGAAGGCAGCGCCGCAGGCACAGACAGTAAAAACATTTCCCCATTTTCATCACAGTGCAGAGAAAAGCATTGTCAGTAAGTTCATACCACATTGCTCGGTTTTCTTCTTTAGCTTCTCTTTCCTGTTTTTCAAGGGTTCTTTTGCCAGCCATTCCTGTCCAAAGGAATTCCTAAGCAGTCCTGTTATCGGTCAAGAGTCAACTCTCTTTGCTTAACAGTTTCCTGGGCCAATATTTTCCTTCGTGTTCTTCTTGTTCCTCCAGCTTGTACGCCTGTCATCTCCCACATCCTCTTTGTCACGGCCTCCTTCTCATAGGTCTACGTCGCTATTTAGTTCATTGTCCATCATCTCCTCCTCGGGATCCAGGGACGCGCCGCCACTCCCACAGGTGGCTGCTTGGGGAGAAGTGACTATTACAGAACGTCCAACATTTGCACTCAAGCTCAAGTAAAGTGCCGGGGAGTAAAGGAAAGGGACCAGGGGCTGTTTAGTCTGGAGAAGAGGAGGGGTACAAGCCCAGGGGTTTTGGGGTCCTGCCCTCACCACACCCCAACCCTGGGGGAGGGCGCAGCAACCACTACAGCCCTGGGGCTGAGGGGCCTCCCCACCCGCTGCCGGCTTAGCAAGACACCCAGCAAGAGCTACGCTTGTCCCCAGCACAAGCCCCACGTCAGAAGGCACGAGGCGCCTACTGTGGACTCTGGGCACAACCTCACACTCACCTTTTCGGCAGACAGCGCCTGCTTCTTGCTTGGGGGCGGTGACGCGGTGCTGCTCGGCTCCAGAGCATCCTCAGGCCACAGGCAGCGCTTCCGTTTTCCCAGCTTGGAGCCTTCAGGAACAGCTGGCCGGGTTCCAGGGGCAGCACAGAGGCAGGAGCCCCGCTCTTTTTGCTGAGATGGGGTGAAGCCGCTGCTACGGCTCTGTGCCTTCTGGGACGCTTTGCTCAGCTTTTCCGCAGAGAGCGCCCACTTCTTGGCCGGGGCTCGTCATGCGATGCTGCTCGGAGCCAGAGCATCCTCAGGCCACACGGAACGCTTGAGCTTTGAACACGAGCACTTGTTGGTCACTTTGTTCTTGCTGTGATGGGCAGCACTGTCAGTGTGCCTGGCCAGGCTGGAGGCGCCTTGGGCAATGGGGCCCTCAAAGCTCGTCTTGGAGCTGGACGTTCTGGAGAAGGCAGAGAAGCGCAGGTGTTAACTGCCAGGGTTTCAGCACCTGCAGCTCTCTCCTCAGAGAGGCACAAAGGAAAGAGGAGTCAGAAGCTCCAAGGAGCCGAGGTGCTCTTCACCTACAGCAAAACCACAACAAGGGGCTGCGCCTGCCCATGGCAAGGGCATGGGAACTGGATGATCTTGAAGGTGCCTTCCAACCTCAACCATTCCATGATTCTAGGACCTAGCCCTGCCTCCCTCCTCTGAGCCAGCTCCGTCCCACACCCACACACGTGCTGCCAGCCCCGGCCCAAATGCTGAGAGCAGTGGGCAGAGGGGCTGGGAGACACAGGGCGCTCTCACCTCAGGTAGAAGAGCACGCAGGCCTGCTGCTTGAGGACCACTTGGATGTTCCTGAGGCGCACCTCAGTATCGTTCATTTTATACCACTGCCCATCGCCAGCCTGCAGCAGAAGAAGAGACAACGGGCTCAGGCTGCATCCACAGACCCTCCTGGCCTGTAGAGCAGCAGGAACAGCGCCCAGCGGCAGAGCTCCTCTCCCCAAACCCACAGGCGGCCCAGGGGCAGGCAAGGGGATCCAGCGAGAACAGACCTCCAACCTTCCTGCAGCACAGCACAGCCTGTACCCGCTTTCCCACGCTCCACACCAGCCACATCTGCTGAGCGCCCTCCTTTCTGGGCGCTACAGGGACCCAGGAGGACCCACCAGCACCCAGCCCAGAGAAGGGGCCAAGAGAGTGCCCTGGGCTCACCTTCACGTAGCAGAAATAGTGCCCTGAGTGGCAGCTGTAGCCAGAGGGCACCAGCACTGCATCGAGTTCATACATCAAGGGGTCCCCGTCATTCTCCGACAGGTAAGGTCGGATGTCCAAGGTCTCGGGGTACCCCACGTCCTGTGGAGAGAGGACATCTCAGGAGCCTGCACAGCACACTTGCTTGCTAGAGCAAGAGCAGCTCCTACGAGCCCCATGTCTTCAGAGAGGGGGACTCACTCTCCCCAGGTAGAGGTCACAGGGAGGAAGACACCAGCATGAGCCCAACTCCCACCGCACAGCTGGAGAAGGGCTGCAGGGCTGCGGCACAGCTCATGCTGGGCACCTCCCACCTGCTTTGGGCAGCAGGGCCTCGGGCCAGGACACAGCCCGAGCGCTGCAGTGCCAAGGACTCACCTTGGGGATTTTGCCTCCATTCCAGTAGGAAAACCGCTTCAATGACGGCGTGAGAACATTGGACGCTCGGTGGATGGTGAAGTGTTTGGTGCCTTGCACTTTCATCTGACACCTGCACAGGAAGACCTTGAGTTATTCCAGCTGTTCCACCACCCAGACGACTGCCAGCCCTGGCCAAGTGGCAAACCCCATGGACCCCATGACCCTGCTGACACCAAGCACCACTCCAGGGCACCTGCTCACGGCCACATCTGCTCGCCCAGGTCCTCCTCACACAAGGAGGGAGCTCAGGAGAGGCAGGCTCCATCAGAGGCTTCCATGGCCGCGTAACTCCCGCTTTAGCCATGGGGCAGGTAGAGAAGCCCTCCCTGCTTCCCCCTGGCACAGCCGGGGGCCCCTTCCCGCCGCAGCCCCTCACACTCACATCTGACACACGTAGGCGGTGTCCTCTCCCACAGTCTCTGGCCTCACAAACGTGTCCAGTGCCTGGGTGATGCTTTCGGCTTCCCGCAAGGACAGAGGAGAGGTCAGGCCAGGCCACAAGTGGCCTGTCCGTGCGACAGCCTGGCTCCCTGCTGACACACTGGTCCCAACAACCAGCACAGAGCCTGAGTACGAGACCTCAAACTGCACCGAGCCCACGATCCTGCCAGCAGCGTGCCGCGAGGGGCAGCTGCACTGTCCCCCGACACCACAGAGCCTCCAGAGCAGCCGTGGCTCGTGCTGGGGCAACGGGCACAACAGCAGAATCCGCTTCCCTGGTGTCTGCACCGCGCCTTGACACCGGCAGCTTGCGGAGCCTGGAGAGCAGCAATGGTGCATTGCAGGAACACCCTCTCAAGAGCTGAGTTCCCCCCCCCACCCCGACCCTGCCGCAGTACCTTGATCTCCACCGCCACCTCCAGGTAGGGCTCGTAGGTGTCCGAGATGCACTTGCACGCTGTGCACGTCACTGCAAAAGAGCGAGCAGTGAGCACACCCTGACACAACAGCAGCGCCCGCCATCACCCCAGCCCAGCACAGGCAGGGCAGCATTCCCGCTCCCCGCCTCTGGGCTCTGCCATGGCAGCACCAGGACCCACAACCTGGCAAGGACGAAGGCGGCAGTTCCCCCTGGGCTGGGACAGCAAGTGTTGCCTGACAGCTGGCAACACAGCTTCCTCTGCTGGGGTCAGGCAGCTGGGGACCCACAGCCAACAGCTTTCTCCATCCCATCACATACTTAGCTATTGCCCAACATTTACAAATTCTTGGCAATTTCCCCAAAACTTACACATTTGTAGCAACTTTCCCCAAATTTACTCACACTGAGTCATTTTCCCCAAATTTAAAATTCTTAGCAACTTTCCCAAATGAGTTTTCCTGGAAGGCTCTCAGGGAACCAGCAGCCCCAAGAGCCACAGGCCCTGGCAGCCAGCACTCACCACAGGATCGCAGGGAAGCGCCAAAGATCTGGTGAACCAGCGTTGTGGCCTGGCTTTCACGATCCAACCTCGAGACAGCAGCACGGGATCTCACAGTGCCCCTCGCAACGGCCACCCCCGCCCACGGGCCACCGCTGTGCCCTCAGGACAGCTGCCCGACGGGCTCTGGCCAGCAGAGCTCTGGGAGCAGAGGCAAGGGGCAGCCTCTGTCACTCTGCTCCCCCAGGGACAGAGCTCAAGGGGTGGCACCGCGCTGCTCCAAGGAGCAGAACTGGAGCTCTGAGCTGGGCACCGCAGGCAGAGGCACCGCAGCTTCCCGGGACAGAGGGCCCCGGGGAAAGCTGCTCCCCCACAGCCACACAGATGGGGCCCAACCAGCCAGCACGCCTGGGTTCCCTGGCAGCTGGGACAGGACCCAAGCCCACGGCAGCCTCAGGATTTGCTGAGAGGACCAGAGCTGTGCTGGGGCAGAGGGTCGGGACAAGGGAGAAGGCAGACAACAGCCAGAGCTGTGTCACAGCGGGGCAGAGTTGGCCCATCCGCCCAAGGCCCTGCAGTCAGCACCTCCCTCCGAGTCAACCTGGGGGACACGTTCGCCCCACAGGCACAGGGGCTGGTGAGGGGACAGCAGAGAAGAGCAGCGAGGGCCATCAGAGGCGCATCGTACGTACTTGGTGTGGCCGGTCAGGCAGGCCCTCTGCATGGCATCGAGGGTGTAACACAGCAACTCGTGCGCATCCTCCTGGCGGCCAAAGCGGGTGTGCTGGGCGATGTCTGCGGGGGAGAGAGGAATCAGCCCCAGCACGTGCTGCAACAGATGCAGACCTTCCCTCCCTCCCCTGGGGCAGGGAATCTGGGGTCACAGTATTACAGTATCACAATATTACAAGGCTGGAAAAGACCCTTGAGATCACTGAGTCCAACCTATGACCTAACACCAACACCCACTCGTCATCTAAACCATGGCACTAAGTGCCTCATCCAATCTCCTTTTAAACACCTCCAGGGATGGTGACTCCACCGTCTCCCTGGGCAGCACATTCCAGTTGACCCATCACCCTTTCAGGGAAGAAGTTTCTGCTAATATCAAGCCTAAACCTCCCCTGACGAAGCTTGAGACCATGTCCTCTTGTTCTGTCACCGGTTGGAGCCCCCTGAGCCCCAACCAGACTCATGCTGGCCCCAGGGAAGCCCCACGCAGCCCACAAAGTCACCAGCCCCTGGCAGGCTCTGTGAGCCCTCCCCGAAGAGCACTCTGCCAAGACCTGCCCCCATCCCAAAGGCTCTGCTCCCACATTGGTCATCATTCCCCTGCACGGCTCTGAGAGGGGAGCACAGCCATCCTTACGCTCGAGCTCTTTGAGGATGGGCGTTGGCTTTACTGCGCTGCTGCTGTTGGAGAAGGCCTGGATCATGTGGTCCCGCAGAGTGCACAGCGTGCAAGAGTCACTGTGCTCACCTGCAGCAGGAGAGAAGACAGGATGCTGGGGACAAAGCCATGAGAGGTGGAGGCAGTACAGGGACGGGGGATCTCTGCTCCAGCACAGCTCAGCCACACTCAGTTTTCCCAACCAGCTTTGTGCTGCGGCGCAGCTCTGGGGCACCCTGGGTACGCAGGGACTGGCACAACGCCCCCCTCACCTGTCGCAGCCCCAGTCACAGTAACAGCCACTGCAACACCCCAGGTGGGACAGCATCGCAGGGGATGGACAACAGATCATGGGCACTCGCTTGCCAATCCCACAGGGTGGCACCAACAGGCTAATCCCACCGGAGCCCTACAGATGGGGCTGCAGCTCCATGGGCTCCCCTGGCTCACAGCTCGGAGCAGTGCCCACCGGAATCCCTTTCAAAGCCCCCCAGAAGAAGCAGCTGCTGCCTGTACGCAGTCTGCTGCCCGCACGCAGTCCCCACAGGCAAGACCTCTTTGGGACCCCCTGCTCAGCCCCCAGGAAGCCACCAGACTCCATTGGACCCATCTTAAGCCTGGTTATGACCAGTACACACAACGCCTGCCCGGACACAGGGATGCAGAGCTTGGCAACACTGCCATGACCACAAAAAGGGAGATGTACACAGGAATGACCGTTCGATGGAGAATCGGGCAGGGGGGAGAAAAGACGGTGCACCCTGACATCCCCACACCCCTCGCCAGAGCCAGGCCTCCCCACTCACAGGTGCGCGGGTGCTCCTTGGAGAGCAGGTAGTTGGCCAGCGGCGCCGTGTAGGTGAGGCACTGCACGGTGGAATTGAGGAAGCAGGTGTTCCCAAGGGTTTGCAGCCCGGCGTCGATTCGGTGGATCCGCTCCTTCAGGTAAAGGCGCTCCATGGGGAAAAGCACCTTCTGGGGTGTGGGGATCCCATCTCCTCGGGCCCCAGGGACGTGGTCCCTGCCTGTGGGGAGAGAAGGGCAGGGAGCAGCGGGGTGCAGGCTGCAGGCAGGGCTCCCCTCACCCCACTTCTCAGGGGTCCGGACTGGCACCAGTGCTGTTTAATATTTTCATTGATGATATAGGTAGCTGGATCGGGGCCAAACGTGTCCTTGGCTGCATCACAAGAAGCGCTGACTGCAGGTCGACGGAGGGGATTCTCCCCCTCTGCTCTGCTCTGAGGAGACCCCATCCTGAGTATTGTGTTCAGCTCTGGAATCCCCAGCATAAGAAGGACATGGAACTGTTGGAGCAGGTCCCGAGGAGCAAAGATGGTCAGAGGGCTGCAGCACCTCTGCTCTGCGGTCAGGCTGAGAGACTTGGGCTTCTTCAGCCTGGAGAAGGCTCCGTTCCTGCGCCCCCGCCGCTCTCGGCGCTGCTCCCCCACAGCCACCCCCGCCGGCCCCGCCGCTGCCCCTGCGCCCCCGCCGCTGCCGCCCCCCAGCCACCCCCCCGCCGCTCCCGCCGCTGCCCCCGCCCCGCTGCACTCACCGAGCCGAGGCTCTGTCGCCGAAGCACGTGTGCCCGCCTGCACCGGCGCCACCCGCACCGCCCCGCACCGCACCGCCCCTCCCGGGCCGGGCCGGGGGCGGAACGCGGCGGGCGGAAGGAGGGGGGGGCGCGCTCTCCTCCTCTCTCAGCGCAAGGAAGGCACCAACTCTTGGCGTTCGCGCTGCGCTCACGGGGCGGGCTGAGGGCGGGAGCTCCGCAGCCGCGTCCAACGCGCTCCCCCCACACCGGCGGAGTGACAGTTGTGCCAACGCGTCCCTCTCGAGGGGCAGCGCCCGGGCGGGGCCGTTGGGACACCGTTGGGTTGCACCGGGGGTGGGGGAAGGGGGGCAGACGGAGCGGAACCGGGAAGCCCTGCGTGGGGGGCGCTCTGCATCACATCCCGGGGAGGCGGAGGGGGACGGCACAGTCCGGTCTCCCCGTTAAGCCCTGCAGTGGGGGATCTGTCACAGGGTCACAGTATCCTAAGGCTGGAAGAGACCTCTGAGATCATCGAGTCCAACCTACGCCCCAACACCTACCCCTACACCTACTCGTCAGCTACAGCCCGTCACTAAGTGCCTCAACCCATCTCTCCTTAAACACCTCCAGGGACGGTGACTCCACCACCTCCCCGGGCAGCGCATTCCAATGGCCAATCACCCTCTCAGGAAAGAACTTCTTCCTAATGTGGAGCCTAAACCTCCCCTGGCGAAGCTTGAGGCCGTGTCCTCTTGTTCTGTCGCCGCTCACCTGAGAGAAGAGACCAGCCCCTGCCTGACCTCAGCCTCCCTTTAGGTACTTGTAGAGAGCTATAAGGTCTCCCCTGAGCCTCCTCTTCTCCAGGCTAAACAAGCCCAGCTCCCTCCGTCGCTCTTCATAGGGCTTGTGCTCCAGCCCCTTCCCCATCCTCGTCGCTCTCCTCTGGACGCACCCCAGCATCTCACAACATCTTTCTTAAACTGAGGGCCCAGAACTGGACTCAGCACTCGAGGTGTGGCCTGACCAGTGCCGAGGATAAGGGAGTGATGACCTCCCTAGTCCTGCTGGCCACGCTATTCCTGATGCAGGCCAAAACACCACTGGCCCTCTTGGCCACTCGGGCACACTGCTGCCTCCTGTTGAGTTTCCTGTCCACCAGCACTGCCAGGTCCCTGTTCAACTCCCCGGGGCGTGCTCAGTCCCCGTTCAGCCCCCAGGCTGCCACTGCCCTCTCCACCTTGTTCGCTCCCCTCCACCCCGGCCCCCCACTCAAATATTTGCCACAATACCACCTTGATCCTTTCTAGGCTTGTTCTGGGGTTTTGTTGTTTGGTTGGGTTTTATCCCAAAGTGTGGTGGAAGAAAAATAGTTTAAAGTTGAGCATAGAGAGAACGAGAGCTGCTGCTTAAACTGCTTAAGGGAAAACAGGCTGAAGCTCTGACAGCGTTTCATTTGAAGAACAACTTTGGTTGCTTTTGTGTCCCTCGATAAACGTGAGAGAGAAGAAACACTCACTTTGAAAATGCTGGTGTCTTCCCAAACAGGCAATGAGGAAGTCAGTATGCTTTCCATCAGAAACACAGAGGTACCTTAAGCGGGCATTTGACATCGACGTTTTACTGCAGTGTCAGGTTTTATAAAGCAAGTTAATCAGAAGCTTTTAATTAGAAAACTCCTGCAGTGCCCTGAAACCAAAGGTCTTCACTAGGAGACATAACAGTAAATAAATCTGTGCTTATCTGTAGTTTTTTCTTTGCAAAGACCCCCAAATTCAGTAATTATTTCCAGATCACTCACGTTAACTGCAAAGACTAAGCAGCAAATCAGCGCTACCCCCAGCCTGCCAGGGACTGATCAAACCTGCATTGCAGCTTCGGTATGAAGTCACAAGCCAGGACCTGAAGTTCACTGACTTCAACTGTCTGACTTGCACATCTCCTATCCAACAGCCGATGTGTTTCCTTAAAGTAGAACAATTCTCTCGTTTTTAAATACAGAATAGTTAAGGCAATTTTTCATTTAAGACTCAGCAATTATTGCAAAACTTAGTCTGATGGCTTAACCTGCAGATAAAGGAAATGGATACAACTACAATATGAAAGACACTGCTTTTAAATTTCATCAGTATACATTAGGCCTTCAAAGTCATTGTTTTCACAAACAGGAATAATCTATCTTCCCCTCCTAGGAATACTTTAAGACACGGGACATTAGTTACTAGTACAGTTACGGTTACTGCATGTACCAACTCTGTGGTCATCTCTAAAAGTGGAACTTTCTGCTTCCTAGCTGTTGCTGATGCCTGGAGAGTTCCAAACGCAATATCCAGTTTAGCCCATAAAATTAAGACATTGATCAATGCAAACTCCTATTGTGCATTCCTATATGCAAGAACCTTAAAGGAGGAGAGGTGCTTCTTCATATTGTTTCACTTCACTGCTCTGTCATCCTCCTCCTAAACAAAGAGTAAGCTATCCAAAGAGGAAGGATGCTGTGTAGCGTACTGTACTCAGCAAAATCCGAAACCCTGGGAAATTGTCGTAACCGGATCCCTTTCCCAGGCTGAAGCCGATAATTTTGACTTACGGACAGCAAAAGAATGAGGAAGGGGCCACGAGTTGCGCCAGGGAAGGTTTAGATGAAACATTAGGAAAAATGTCTTCACTGAAAGGGTGGTCAGGGATTGGAACAGGCTGCCCAGGGAGGTGGTTGAGTCGCTGTCCCTGGAGGTGCTTAAGAGACAGGTAGATGAGTTTCTTAGGGACATGGTCTGGTAAGGCAGCAGGTATGGTTGGACTCGATCTCAGAGGCCTTTTCCAACCAGATGATTCTATGATTCTGTAACATCAGAAAGAAAATGGTGTGTGCTCATAGCAATTTGAGTGTTATACAGACTATTTGTAACTGCATTTTCTCGTTTAAAACATTTGCACAAATAATTCTTTGATGAGACTGAAGATTACAGGGACACTAGGACCCAGCTCTGCACTTTACACAAAAAGATCTTCCTTTTCAGCCATTTCAAGAATTTCAGCGCAACGTGTTGGCAGAGATGTGCAGGTCTCTTGTGAGCCTCTTGACCTGTCTGCGGGCAGCTATCCTGCGCAAACCTTTTGTGAGTGAGAGCGTGCTCTAAGCACAGAAGAGCAGGAGCACAGTTAGCATGTTCCTACGGTCCCGGTAAGGCTATTCCTTAAAGCATAACAATAAATTCTTGACTTCCCATAAAGTGTGTTTCTCTTCATCCGTAACAGGATGAAGAGAGGTTTCATTTCAACCAAAGAATGATACAAACATTAATCACCTGACAAAAGGTAATGTTCTCACGAGGGCATGCTTGTGCAATCAGTCCAGCCTTAGATTCTCTCTTTGCACCATGAACTATCAGCAATGGCTTCTTCCCTAAATAAAAGGAGACTACAATTAAAGCAAAGAGAATTAGTAATCAGCCTAAATCACTCCTTTACGTAGCTACGACTTGTGTCTCCTAAATCTGATAGCCCAGAGAAAGATGGCACTGAAATCTACATTAGAATATTCTAGTCATCAGATCTCCGGTGAAATCCTTAGAGGTTTATGTTTATAAAAAGCATTAATCCTCTCAAAATAAAGCAAATTTTAAAAATTCATTAGGATAGGGCATGGTTAATGCTTACAGATTTCTCTGTTGCAGACTGATTGTAGGATAGGGGTATCCTCAGTTTACTCGTGGTAACACTGAAAACTAATCCAACTGAGGATTTATACCCTCAGGAACTGAAGCACAGTAGCAACTTGGAAGCATACACTACAAATGCTTTCTAGGACAGACACAATATTTTATGCCCCATCTCTACAGAAATCTGGGTTTGCAGGTTAAACAATCAAAAATCCCTCAGCTGCTCCAGCAGCTCAACTGATCACCCACCAGGACAACTACTGCTGAGGGGACAGGCCAAACCCCACAATCAATTCACAAAGCAGAGAAAGGCACAGAGCAGTAAAGCAAGCAGAGTTTCTGACACCAGGCTGCCACCAATCATCAAGGCTCACAGGGAGCGTGTGAGGTTGAGGAAAAGTTACAACATAATTGTATAGGCCTTCAGCCACGTGTTCTCCTTCAGAGAAACCCCACAGCCCTCCTGAGGCACCAGTACTGTGTGAAGACTTCACTCCATCTTGATTTACACTGACATGGAATTGAACTGGGAGGACAGCAGCTCCCCTGTCCTCAGCCCCAGCAGGACAGCAGCTCACCTGTCCCCAGGCCCCTCCCCCAGCAGGACAGCAGCTCACCTGTCCCCAGCCCCAACAGGACAGCAGCTCACCTGTGCCAACCCCCACTCCCCAGGCTGGGCGCCCGCAGCCTGAGCGAAGGAAAATGCTGAGCCCCCCTTCCCGCCGCACAGCCCCAGCCCTCCTCCCGAGGCAGTGGCGTTTTTTAAAATAGCATCGTTTATTCAGCAAGTGCCTATTTTCTCCTTCCCACAACAATTATTAAAGGTAAAAAACCACATGGTCATGTTTATTGTTTCTTAGTGCAAATGATTTTCTGCAGGTTTTTGAAGCAGGTGATGAACATAACAGGTATTTAAGCAGAGAAGACCCTAAAGTTGCTGTAGTAACGTTGTTTGTTTATAAACCCTCACATGAATATATGTTTTCTTTATGTTCAGAAGATCTAGTTCCTATGGATGTCTCTCTGTCGAGAACGCTGTGCCCTGACTGATCTGCACTCAGTGCGGTGCATTACTGTAGGACTGGTGAAAAAGAATGCCTAAAGATCCTTACAGTATTGTTCTTATCTGGGGGTCTTTATTTCAAAAGAAAATAATTGACCCCCTGCCTTTCCTGCTGTAGACAGGGGTGAGCAGAAGGATCCATTGTATTTCATGTGTGTACAAGAAGGATGAAATAAGTGACTTACCGAGCTTGTTCTGGGTCAATGACTGGGTTTTATTAGCGGTGCACTCCGTTTCTTTGCTCAGTGGGTTCAGTAGATGTGAAATTGACACAGTTCCCAGTAACAAATTCAGCTGTACAGAAATCTCAACCAAAGACAGGTTTATTGAAAGAAATCCCATGTTGCACACTCACAGGAAGGTACAGGATAAATTGTATGGCTTAGTGTAGTTGTGGGTGTAGTGAGGTTCCTACTCTGGTACTGTGAGTGATCTAAAAGGGAGTATGAAGAACAGCCATGCAAGGGTTCAAAATAAATCAATATACTAGACAGTATATTTGGCATAGAACTTAGAATTCATCTTTCTTCTCTGAGCTGAGCAATCTTCTTTCCTAACAAGCTCTTGTGATAATGTTTTTTCTTTTTAATTAAATACGTATTTTAGGAAAGTAGTCTTAATAAAGTCAAAACCCACATTTTGCCTATGATAATTTGAAGTGAAAACCACAGGAATGTTTGATTAAACCATTAAAGGAGACATCTCTGATACATTTCAGCTGTGGGTAAACGTTTCCTTGGTGAGCCAAGGCCAGGTCTAAAAATAATTTAGACTTGCAAAGTGTGCCTTGAGTGCTGGATTATGGATCTGGAAATGCTCAGCTTCACTTTATCTGTCTTCTCCTGTCTGTTTTCACTGTCAGGTCAAAACTAACTGCTCTGCTAAGTTCCCTGAAGGTTTCTTCTAGTAGGAGCACTCAGAACTCGTCAAGGCGTTCAAACAAGAGCTCTGTTGGGCTCCGCTCGGCCGCAGCCCGGCTCTGCTCAGGCAAGGGCGGCAGCGGGTGGGAGCCCAGGCTGGATCCTGCGGGGAAGGCCCCAGTCCCACAGGGAAGGCCCCAGTCCCACAGGGAAGGCCCCGATCCCGCGGGGAAGGACCCAGTCCCACAGGGAAGGCCCCGATCCCACGGAGAAGGCCCCAGTCCCACGGGGAAGGCCCCGATCCCGCCGGGAAGGCCCCAGTCCCACAGGGAATCGCCCTGACGTGTGGGAACTGCTCTGATCCTGCAGGGAAGGCCCCGATCCCGCGGGAAATTGCCCCCATCCCGCAGGGAACACCCAGCTGCTCTGGGAGGGACACAGGGATCCGGGATTTGGGGCCGGGTGGCAGCGAGGGGTGGGAAGCTGTTGTGGCTGCAGGTGTCCCCGGGAGGAGAAACTGCCCGTGGCCTCTTCTCGCCTGGCAGAGCTGGAGCTGTGAGGGGTTGGGGCTGCCCTGGGCCTCTCCTGCTTCCCTGGGCCGGCCCTCGCAGAGCGGGAGATGCCGCTGGAACCATTCCCCTCGCCGCTGCCCCAAACAAGGTTTCTCCATGCGGGCCCGCGTGTCTACAAGTTTAAAATCCGGTGCGGCCGCTTCCGCAGGTGAGCGCGTTCCTGCCGGAAAGTCCGCCTGTGCTTTGATGGCTGCACGGAGCAGGGAGGGAAGGAGACCTGGAATCCAGGTTCTGGGGACTCCTCCTTCCCTGCCTTCTCCCAGTGCCTGTCAAAGCGGTTGCTTAAAAGTCACTGCTGCACTTGGCCAGGCCGAGCGTTGGCCCGAGAGAGCGATGGGAGGTGCAAAAATGCTCCAGTTTTGCTGAAGCCCAGTGGCAACAGAGCCCCACATGGCTGCTCCCTCCCTGCACACAGTGGGATGAGGGAGAGAGGCAGCAGGGTCCAAGGAAGAGCGCTCGCAGGTTGGGATAAAGACAGTTTCGTAAGGAAAGCCAAAGCCGTACGCGCAAGCCAAGCAGAATCAGGAATTCCTGCCGTGCTTCCCATCGGCGGGCAGGGGTTTCATCTCGGGAAAGCAAGGCTCTGTCGTGCCTGATGGTTCCTTGGGAAGACAAAGGCCCTGACGTCCAACGTCCCCCGTTCCTCCTCCTTCCCCAGTTCCCTTGCTGAGCATGAGGCCGGCTGGTCTGGAATATCCCGTGGGTCCGTGGGGATCGGCCGTAGCAGCTGTGTCCCCTCCCAGCTCCTTGTGCAGCCCCGGCCCTCACTGTTGGGTGCTGGGAGAAGCAGCAATGGTCCTGGCCCTGTGTCAGCGCCGCCCAGGGGTGACAGAAATGCCCCTGTGATACCAACCCCATTGCCAGCAGCAATGCAGACACAGCCCCTTCCCAGCTGCCGTGGAGAAGCTGGCCTCCAACGCAGTGGGAGCCAGCACTGCCTTGGAGCTCTGTGCTCCGAGCGAGTCCATCCTTCCCAGCCTGTCAGCTGGTGGCACCGTGCCTGACAGGGGCCCTGCAGCCTGGCACCCGGCTGCGGGTGTGGGAAGAGTCTGTGGGAGCTCTCCCTGCCTGTGGGAGAGACCTCTACAGAGGTGGAAGGGACGCAGAGATGTGTCCTGCTGGCTCCTGCTTTCCCAAGAAACAGTCCCTGTGCAATAACGAATGGCTTTTAAGAAGAGGGAGCTGGGAGCCTGCTGGGTGTTTTCCCTGTGCCGTGGGAACCAGGTGGTGGTGGTTAAACTCTTGCAGCGTGTGTCGCTCCGGTGCTTTTGGCTTGGGCTGGGCCTGACTCTCTGTGTTTCTTCCCAGTGCTCCTGATCCCAACAACACTCCAGATGCCACCGCCGAGGAGTTGGAGGCAGGAGCTGGAGCGGGGCCAGGGCCCTGAGCTGAGCATTCAGCTGGGCAAACCTTTGGTTCGTGAGGAGAGTAAGGACGTTTTGTCTGACGCAGCATTTCCAGTGGGAGGAACAGGGAATTCTCTGGAGAGCACGAGGGGTGAGAAAAGGGCATCACTGAGGACGGGCATCAGCCAGCAGAGAGGAATGCTTTCGTTGGGAATAGTGCAGAGAGGAATTCCTTTCTGTTCCTCAGAGTCTGTTGGTGCGATGGCTCCAAGGGAAGGGGAGGGAGCGGGCAAAGGAGGGGAGGGGGAAAAGCAAAACTCCTGACCCTGCTCTGCTGTGGTTCAAGTAAACTGTAATTTTAAATTGTTCCCAGGCTTCAGAACTGTCCTTCCCAGTGGAATGGTGGCTCTGCTGTTGATGCTCTTCCTGCATTTCTGGTTTTGGCCTCTCCAGGAAGCGATTTGAGTAATCCTTGGCAATCTGGAGGATTTGCATCCCTTTTCCACAGACCACTTCACTGTTTTTCCATGTATCCTTTTGTTCCTGCTTGAAACGACAGAGATCCAGTGTCTGTGTCTGTTGGGCACTGCTCAATCCGACATTCCTGTCTCAGAGTGCACAGGGCTTTAACTGGGAGCAACTGCTTTGAGCTGCGCGGTTTTCTGTTGGCTGAAGATCCTCCTCCGTTGTTGCTTTCCCCAGGGAGAGAACAAATGTGAGCAGAGCGCTTGGCAGTGTTTGCAGGTAATCGCCCCTGCGTGCCCAAGGGGATTGAGCCAGGGAAAATGACCGTGTGTATCCAAAGCCACAGGACGCTCAGCTGATGCGATTGCAGCCCACATCTGGGAAGCCCATCCAGCTGGTTTCCTCCCGTTTGGAATTGCGCAGGGAATGTCAGGATGCTGCTCCTCTGAATCCTTGCTGTTTCCCACTTGTAAACTCATTTTTAAAAGAGATTCCTTTCCAATTAGAGAAGCCAATGAGGTTTTATTCCCAGGACCAGAGGAGCCTGGCATGTTGTTTCTTGCGGAGGAACATCAGGGCTGAAGCCAAGCACACGGCAGGAAAGCCGGTGCCAGGAATAAAAGCGGCCAATGGGAGAGGATGCCTGGAAATGTGTTTCTTGTCCCACGTTCCTGGTGTTTTTTACACCTCGACAGATTGGATTTACTCCTGGGTCTGGATGTGCAGGTGTCTGGTTTGTGGAGCTTTCCAAGAAGGCCTTGTCAGGACTCGTGCTCCTTGCGAAGGTCTGTGCCGTGTCCTTAGCTCTTAGCGTCGCTCTCAGATTTGAGTAAATGGGAGAGAGCATGGAAGATGAGATTCACCCATGGCGATGTCCGTCTTGTGCCGTATCCCTATGTGTGCACTCTGTACCTGGAGCTGAAATCTGTCCAGCATCACGGATTTGGCGGTGAGTCCCCATGGGGATGGCTGGGTAGTTTCTGGGAACATCCGTGGCCTGTGTCTTGCCTTTTCCTTTCCCCTCCTCTGCTGGAATTGGAGTGAGCAGAGCTGCAAGTGGGGTGGCTGTGCGTTCAGGGTAGAGCGGAGTCAGGTGTTCTCCTTTGTCCTCTGTTGCTTTGCTCAACGTTCCTGAATCCCCCCTGGCCTTGCCAGCCACTGCTGGCTCCTCAGCCGGGGTTTTGTGAAAACACAAATCCATGGGGCCAGATGGGATCCATCCAAGGGTTTTAAGGGAACTGGCAGAGGTTCTCAGCAAACCCCTTTCCCTCATCTCCCAGCAGTCTTGGCTGACTGGGGAAGTGCCGCTTGACTGGAGACTGGCGAATGTTACGCCCATTTACAAGAAGGGTCGGAGGGAGGATCCTGGGAACTACAGGCCTGTCAGTCTGACCTCGGAACCGGGGAAGGTCATGGAGCAGATCATCTTGTGTGCTATCCTACAGCACAGGTGGGACAACCGGGTGATCAGGCCCAGCCAACATGGGTTCACACAGCGTGGCCAGCAGGAGCAGGGGGGTGATTGTGCCCCTGTGCTCAGCGCTGGTGAGGCCGCACCTCGAGTGCTGGGTTCAGTTTTGGGCCCCTCACTCCAAGAAGGACATTGAGGGGCTGGAGTGCGTGCAGAGAAGGGAACGAGGCTGGTGAGGGGCTGGAGATGATGGAAAGTGGCCCTGAATTCCCATCCAGAGCCCTCCAAGCTGGGAGAACTCTTCCTGCTGGTACAGCTCTGTGGGTTTGTGCAGAGCTGAGCTGAGTTGCCCAAAGGTTTGCTGGCTATGAGAGGCTGCAGGAGGGCGATAGTGCTGGGTAGTTCCTTCTCCTTCTCCTTCTCCCATCCCCATCACATAACCTGCCCTCCCCTTCCCGACTTCCCCTCCACGTCAGTCAAATAACAGTGAGATTATTTGCCTGAAACGCCAGGGGTTTCGGCTCCCACAACTCTTTCAAGGACACAGAACACAGATGATACAAGTGGAAACGGGCTTTTATTTTATGTTGTTATTTTATGTGAAGTTGTTTTCTGTTCAGTTCTTTTCTGTTTGCACAACCTGGGGAATGGAGCCAAGGGAAGGGCAGAACTCACTCCTGCTGAAAACCTGCACTGGGCAAGAGGGCCAGAGAATCCCAGGGCACAAGGGGTGCCTTGGAGGTGCAGGAGCAGCAGGCGAGAACCAGCTGAAAAGGCCCAGCGTAGCCCTGAAAAGAGGCTCTGCTCAATGCTACAGAGGAAAAGAAGGAACTGCCAGGGGCCGCCCTTGGGGGCCACGCTGGCAGTCTCAGAAAGCTTCCTCCCCCCGGATGCGGGGCACGAGGGCCACCTTCGTGGAGCACGAGCAGCAGGCACCTCGCCAAAACGGCCCAAAGAAGCCCTGGCAAGGGGCTGTGCTCGGTGCTGCAGAGGAGGCAAAAAAACCCCAGGGACACGCAGTAGCTCACCCTGGGGAAAAAAAGCCTTCCTCTCCCACCTAGGGGTCACGACAGGCCAACCTTCGTGGTGCATGAGCAGCAGGCAGTGAGCCAGGCAAAGTGGAGCAGAGGAGCCCTGACAAGTGGTCGTGCTCAGTGCTGCAGAGGAAGGCAAAAAACCCCTGGGGACCAGTGCCAATCTTCCTACAGGGGAAAATTCCTTCCTGACCCCAGAGCTGGCGATCGGCTATTCCCTGAGCATGTGAGCAAGACCTGTCTCCTCGGCCCACAGCCTGGTCACGCCTCCCAGGAGATGCCCTGGCCCTGTCTGACATCCACCCGGAGGCTCGTGACAATGGCCACGTGCCCCTGGCCTGATGGACCTTGCGGACAGGAACTCTTCCCGTGCCTGAGGTCTGCGTGGGGAGCTGTTCTGGAGTGTGTACGCTGTGCTCTGAAATGGATTGCTGGGGGTGGGGAAGGGGGTGTGAAAGGCAAACCCCAGTCCTGGGGTGCCCTGATGCCCCCACCCAGGGAGCCCAGGCCTAGTGCTGCCCCCTCCCCGCGCCTGCCCCCTTACCTGTAGAGGGAGGGGAAGGTGCAGCACAGCCCTCGCAGCACCCTCTGAAGAGCAGCAGCAACACAGAAACACTCGGGATGGTCCAACCTGCATCGGAGGAGAAGCGCTGGCACAGCTGCCCTCCCCACACCTGCCACCACCAGCCCTTCACAGACCTGACCCCCAGCATTCCCCATCTCATTTCCAGCACTCTCCGTCTCCTGTCCTTGGCTGTGCAGCTCCGCTGGGCGCAGCCTCCGCTCCTGACCTGTCCCTTACCAACACCGGCCACGGCGTCAACTGCACCAGGTTTGGAGCAGGTGCTCCAGCTGCCCTGGTCCAACAGCCCGCTGGGCTGAGCCCGCACCTGGCCTTGGTAGAGGGCACCTGGCCACAGGTTCAGCACTCCTTTCCTGGCTGCCCTTGCACCTGCAGGGCCCGTGGAGCAGAGCCAAGCTGGAGACGACAGCTGCTGGGGGGCAGCCAGTGACTGATCCCACGCAGGCCACGTGCCAGTAGCAGAGGTGGGCACGGCTGCTCGGGAGAGCCCTGGCTAGGCCTTACCTTCCCGCCACGGCTCTTCTCCACAGTAGAGCACGCCGGGGAGTCCTGTCACGCTGTGGCCTCGATGGATTGCAGGGCATCTGTGAGCGCCTTTGGGGATGAGGATGTGACGCTGCAGCTTCTACACAGGTCTTGGTTCAACGAGCCACGGCCTTTTCTTCCATCAGACTCAAGAACAAAAAATTCAAGTTAAAACAGTTTATTAACATTTTAAATACTCAACAGTAGTAAAAACATCTCCCGCCCTGCCCCACCCCCTCAGCCCCCACCCCCCAACAACAACCCCACGCGCTTATCGGATGCACTGGTCAAGGATGCTGCTTTTGACTCTGTTTGCCTTCTTTCTCTCCCGCTCCTTGATGGGGTCCAGCTCAAAACAGCGCCAGAGTCGCAGCGTTTCATCGGCAGCTGCCGAGGCCACCGTTGCACCATCAGGGCTCAGAGCCATGCTCAACACTCTACCGGTGTGACCTGAGGAGGAGGCGTGCCGCCAGGGATGGGCCAATCACCACACGTCCCGCTCCCTCTGCTTCTACCACCGCGCTCACATTTACTCCCACGCGCCCCACCATCCCACCGGCTTGCAGAGCTGTCCCCACACCGCGCTGCAGCAACAGGAATTCACCCCCTGGGCGCGCATTTGGAGCTGCAGTGCTCCTTCTGCAGCCCACAGGAGCGCCCCCCTCGAGCAGCACGTGCCCCTGGACACCGCTGCGCATCAGGGACGCTCCAGCCTAGAGCACCGCTCTGCTCAAACCGAGGAGCGCCCCTGCCCCCAGCCTCCAGCAGCCCTCCCCTCCCCAGGCAAAGGGCCCAGCCTACCTTGCAGCTCAGTGACCGTGGCCAGCGATGGCTACTTCCATAGAACCAGCTGGTTCTGGCCAGAGCCGTGGCCTGAAATGAGCTCCTTGTGGGTTGTTGACCACAGGATGGAGCAGACCTGGCAAGAGGCAGTAGCGCGGGTGAGACCAGCTGCTTGTGCTGACGCTGGCCACCCAGAGACCACCACAGCCCCCTCCTCTGCCAGGCCACGGGCCTCAGGAGCCAGCAACTCTGTCCCGCTGTCCCACCAGAAGGTGTTTATGTCCAAACCCACGGTCCCGGCTCACCTGGGAATGGGCATCAACAGCCCCGAGGCAGGTGCCAGAGCACACATTCCAGATGCGGATATGGTGGTCACTCATCCCGCCTCCAGTGGCCAGAACATTTGACCGCCACGGACACCACGCCACAGCCTGGGAGAAGAGGGTTATAATCCTGAGCCATGCAAGAAGCAACCTGGGCACAGGCACTGCTGCACAGCCGCCTTGCACGCAGACACGTGCCCACTGCTGCTCTGCGCTCACCTTGACAGCGCCCTGGTGCTGAGTGAAGGTCTGGACAGGAGCGAGTCCTCCACTGCCCCGCCAGCTGCGCGGCCAGATGTTCACCACGTGGTCACCGCCACCACTGGCAAGGTAGCGCCCGTCTAGAGACCACTTGAGTCCACACACCTCCTGCGTGTGACCGGCAAGTGTGGCCACGTGATGCTCAGCCACTCGCACATCGTGGTGGTGGATGTGGCCACTGCGGGCCCCGCTGCAGAGAGAAGCCTTGCAGGGTCAGGCTGCACAGATTTTCTCCAAAATCCATTCTTGTGCTGGGGCAGCACCGCTGCGCCCACCGCTGGCTTTCAAACCAGTGCTACCAGCATCGCTGCTCTGTCGGGCTGAGTGAAGCAGCCACAGCGGCTTTTCACAGCTTCGGCAGCGAGGCCAAGAGAGACCTTCTCCCCACAGCGCAACAGAACAGGCCCAGGAAGGAGCCCAGGACAGGACAGAAACCACTATCCCTGACCTGCACCGCTCCCAGAGCCCCAGCTCCACACTGCCCTTCACGCCCCGCCACCCGCTGCTTTACCTGGAGAGGGTGGAGCTGTTCCAGCTGAGACACCCCACGCGCGAAGAATGGCTGATCATGTTCCGGAGACGTGTCTGCTGCTCAGCATCCCACAGCTAGAGAAACAGAGCAAGAAGTTCTCCGGAGGATGAGGAAACCCCAGCCCTGTTGCTTTGCCCAAGGAACCTCGCGGCACACGCTCTGCCGTTCAGCCCTGTCAGGATGGGAGCAGGGAACAGTTTGTATCTCACGCCTCCAGAACGGAGGAGGACTTGAGGGGTCAGCAAGCCCCAAACCAAACTCTGCCTCGCTGCTGCAGCTGCTCGCTGCCTGTGGACACTGCCAGCCCACGCCAGTCAAGGCAGAGCGCATCGCATCCTTCCGGGGCCAGCCCAGCCTTTGTTCCCGAGGCCCCACAGCTCCAGAAATCCCTAAACACCTCTGCTTTTATTCCTGCACTCACCTGCACCTCGGCATTACTTGTGCCAACAGCGAGGTACCTTCCGTCTCCACTCCATGACACAGACGAAACATAATCAGCCACACGCTCCACCTCCATCAGCTTGATGTTCTCCCCAGAGGTGTGATGCCACAGGTAGACAGAGGTGTCCAGGCTCACTGCCAGCACGTTCTGAGCGCTCCAGTCAAGGAGATTCAGATCTACAGTTTGCAAGAGCAAAGCAATGCGAGTCTCACTCTGCTTACCCGGAAAGCCCTGCTCCTCACCAGCATTCATGCCAAGTCTTCCACCGGCACCGGGGAGGTGCGCGCACACACACGTGCACACCGGTGTGGCCGTGCCCAGCTAGCGGGGTCAGGTAGCCCTCAGCCAAGTCCCCTGCACAGCACTCTGCACAGGGACACTACGCAAGTGCTGCGTGCCAGCCTGAGTGCCTGTTCCACGTCCTGAAACAGCCCAGTCAGAGCTCCAGTTCCTTGCACCACACCATCCTAGGAACTGCACCCCGCTGCACGAGGGTCTCAATGCCCAGCACCCAACATTGCAGCCCACTTACAGTAGTCATTGAGGATGTCCGGTGCATCCAGGACACGGTCTGCCATCGAGGAAATGGATCTGGCATTCCTCCTCCTGGATCCAGCTGTCATCCTCTGACTGCAGAGCACCTCCAGGCTCTTCTGAGAGCCTGTGTGAAGAGAAACGCCTTTGTTAACCTGGGTTACTCTTGTCTCCCAGCTCAGCGCTGCTCAGCCAAGCAGAAATCCCTTCCACTGAAAACGAAGCCCTGAGAGCAGGGATACGCTCAGCAGAGCGCAGGGCGCTAACATCCCTGGGGGGGACCAACTGCTGACCCAGGGTGAGCTCCCGCTCTGCAATTGGCAAGAACGAGTTTAACCGACCAGCACCTGGGTTTCTGTACCCCGTTACGTTTAGTGACAGTTAAGGCACCAAGCGAACCGCAGGGACTTGGAAGCCTTTGCAAGACATCAGGAAGGTTTGCCACTGGCAGTACCAGAAAGCACCGGGCAGTTTTTGTAAATAAATTCGCTGTAGTTGTTATGCAGCCCCTCAGCCTCTGGAAACCTGGGCATGAGGGAGACTCCAGGGTGCACGGCAGCTGCCAGAAGCCCACTGGTCCCTCCCGTGTCCACACGTGGAACCTCTGCGTTGCTCTTCCCCTGCCCAGCTGTCTCCAGCCGCGGCAACTCGCACAGACCCTGTACCTTACCTGCCGCAGCGTTCCGTGGCTTTCCACTGAGGCACAGGATCTTTGCCTCTTCTGCATCAAAGCCGTTCAGATTCACTGCCCAGGCTTTCCGGTGCTCCTACAGAGACAATCCACCCTCAGCAAGATGCAAGCCCAACACACAGCCCGTGCTGCCCTTAAAACTGCAGCTGGCAGAGCACACACCTAAGCCCCCTTCTCCTAGAATCAGGAGGTGCACAGCTGTACTGGGGGGGTCAGCTGCAGCCAGCCAGCTCCAAGAGTTTTTTCCTCAGACACTGCGAGCGGGACACTGCCATTTTCATACAGAAGAGCGGCAAGCTCAGCGTCTCCTGGCCAGTGGAGAAAGCCACAGCCACAAGGAACCAAATGCTTCAGCAATCCATTTCAGAGCACAGCCTACGCACTCCAGAACAGCTCCCCACGCAGACACTGGGCACAGGCTCACAGCTTTGTGCCCCGCTAGCCCGACACATTGGAAAGCCTCACTAGCCCAGAGCTGGGCGCTGCTACCACAAGTGGCAGAGGCTCTTGCTGCTGCCCAGGGAAACGTCCCTGCAGAACAGCTACGCTCACGCTCCCGTTTACCCGCTCCATGCAAGAGCCCGACAGCTTCGACCTCATCCCAGGCTCTCGAAGTCCAGAGCCAGAAGCAGCCATGGTTGGGGCTGTCAGCCTCACGCACCCCCGTCTGAGGGAACTTACAGTTGGCTTCCTGTAGTCGTTGTAACTTAGCCACGTGCTCACCTTCATGGCAGGTGACTCCTCAGCAGGGTCCTGTTTTCTGGTGAGGAGAAAACTGGCCAACACCATCCGCATCGTGCTGCGGCTGGGAATGTAGCGATCTGGCCCAGCACTTGTTGCCTTCCTCTGGATCCCAAATCCAGATTCACCTGCATTCACAACGCATAAATACTGTCTTACAGCTCCTGAACAGCCTAGAGGAGAGCCTTGCTGAGACAGCAAACCCAGCACTGTTCCACAGCGCACCTACCAGAGGGGCAGGGCTCACAGAGCTCATGCTAACCCAGCCCCAACTTACTTGCATTTCTGCCCCCCCGTCCACAGTGCCACTGGTTAGGGACTGCCAACAGGCAACTCCCTGGGGCCAGCGCAACATTCCAGAGCTCACAGAGAAAGGCAGGATGCAAAAAACCCCGTAACAGCCTGTCAAGCTGTCAGAAGGCACTGCCAACAGACAGCTGTGCCAGCAAGGCTCAGCTGGGGGGCAGGGGGGGACAGCAGATCGCCCAGCCCCAGTGCACAGAGCTCTGCCTGCTTCACAGAATCAGAGGATGGGTTGGGTTGCAAGGGACCGGAACAAAGATTATCCAGTTCCAACCCCCCAGCCATGGGCAGGGACACCTCCCACCAGACCAGGCTTAGTAAGACCCCATCCAACCTGGCCTTGAACACTTCCAGGGAGGGGGCATCCACAGCCTCCCACGGCAACCTGTGCCAGGATCTCACCTCCCTCACTGCGAAGAATTTCTCCCTCATGTCCAATCTAAATCTTTCCCCTTCCTGCAATTTAAAGCAGCACTACCTGCTCTTGTCAAAAGGCCCCCCCGGCTTTCTTGTAGGCCCCCTTCAGGCACCAGAAGGCCGCTCCAAGGCCTCCCCGGAGCCTTCTCTTCTCCAGGCTCTACAGCCCCAACTCTCTCAGCCTGTCCTCCAAGCAGCCCAGGCCACGCTCCCCGCACCCCCCTGTGCCGCTGCTCTTCCCCCCCGCTCACCGGCCGTGCTGGGCAGCGTCTGGCTGGAGCTGTGGGAGCGACTGGCCGGCCTCACGGGCGCCGTGCCGGTGGTGGGGCTTCGCCCGCCGCCGCCGCTCTCCGTGGCTTCGCGCTGCCACCGCAGGGGCAGCGCCTCGGGGATCATCGTGTGCAGCTTCAGTAGCGCCAGAGGGTCCGCCCGGAGCACGAGCTGTGCCACAGCCTGCGGGGGGGCGTCAGCGGGGGCAGCGGAGGGACCGGGTGCAGCCCTCTCTGCCAGGTACCCCCTCCGGGGCCTCTCCCAGAGCCCCCCAGGGACCCCCTCCCCGTCGCACCCCCCGCCCCTCAGTGCACCCCTTGCCCTTGAGGGACCCCCCCCATCGCACTCCCCGCCCCTCAGCGCCTCCCCTCTATCACACCCCACACACACTTCAGGACACCCCCCGCTGCTCAGGGGACCCCCCCATCGCACTCCCCGCCCCTCAGCGCCCGCTCCACCACGGTCTCTCCCCCCCGCCGTGCCTCGATGCCCCCTTCCGCCACCGCGATCTCTCTCGGGGTGTTCCCCCCCCTCGGCTCCCCCGGACCCCACCGCACGGTGCCCCCCGCCCGCCGTTTTCCCCCCCGCACCGCCCGTCGCCGCCGCCCTCACCTCCGCTCTGCCGTTGGGGGCTCGCGCAGCCCCTCGAGCCCCGCTCCTCCCATCGGCCGTTGCGAACCCGCACGCCGTTGCGGGACCGCGCGGCGGGCGCGGGGCCAGGGCTCTTCCCAGTTGAGACTGGGCTGGGCTGGCACAGGTTGGGCTTTTTGTTCCCTCTGGTTTTTCAGTCTCCCTCTCTGTTATGTTGTGCTGGGGTTGTGTCTTTCCGAGGGGGCAGAAATTCCCTCGTTCTTGGAGCTCTCCGAGAAGCATTTTCAGTCGAACGTGCTCCTCTTGCTGTTGGTGTTGTTTCCCAGCACCATCTTTGCGCCACTGCAGCATCTTTTTGGTGGGAAGGACTGCCCTGGCAGCAGGGATTGGTGTGGAAAGGTGAACGAGCCCTCAGCTGCTGAACGCTTCCAGTGGAGTTCAGTTTAATGTCCTGAAGCTGTTGGATTCTAATGCCTTTTTCTTCACGCCCTGGAGATTTTGGGAAAAGAGCGACAAGCTTTGAGATCCCTGAGTGTCCGAACTGGGGAACATGACACTGGAAAAACACGGCATGAGATTCAAATAAAAGCAGCATCAACCGGGAAGCGCGTGTGATTTTCATCCATCTGACCCTGGCGGAAAACACTCTTTCCCTCCAAGCGGCAGTTGAGGTTGCCGGTATCGGATGGACCCTGTCCTGTGCTTCACAGTGTTCGAAAGGCCCAAACTGGCAACCACCAGTCCCTAAGGCAGAGGTAAAAACCCTCCAGGAGATGAATGGGAGGAATTTTGGGTGGATCCTGCAGGAGCCAGTTTCCTCCGAAGGACAAAACTAATCTCTCGAGTAGCTTCTTTGAGGGAGTCTGGAGATGCTGCTCAGGACCTCAGGTCCCTAAAGAAGAGGTGAGAAGCTTCCAGGAGAAGAACGGAAGGAGCGTCGGGTGGATGCCGGGGTAGATCGTTTCCTCTGAAGGACAGAAGGCATCTCTGGTGGTTCCCGGCCCCGGGGCCGTGCAGCCCGGCAGCCCCTGCCCCACTCGGTGTCCCCGGGCGGAGCACGCGGGCTGGGACAGGAGCCGGTGCCCCCGTCCTGCTACGGGCAGCCCCGCCCGGCCAGAGCTGCCCCGGTGCCACGTGAGAGAGAATGGGGACACAGCAAGGAAGGGGGAGCGGGGGAACCTTGGCAGTGTGGACCCCATCTGTGAGGGGGGAGAGGGGCATCCCAAGAGTAAGAGCCCCCTGGTAGGGGTGATAGGGGCACCCTGAGAATGGTGAGGGACCCACCCTGAGCATGGGGTCGCACCAAGGAAAGGGCGCTGGGAGCACCCGGGAGCTGGGGGTGGAGGGACCCCTCTTCCTACCCATTCCCCGCTCCCTGCCCCGTCCCCTCTCCCAGCTCCCTCCCCCAGCTGAGAGAAATCGTCAAAGCACCAAATCCTGAAATCATAGAACTGCAAAAGGCCCTGAAGTCGAAGGGCTTTTCCCAGGAGCCAAAAGCCGGAGCACAGGTGCGTTGGTTTTCACTAAATTGGTCCCGGAAAAGCAGACGCTTTCCCCAGTTGGTGACGGGAAGGGGAGACACGATTCCCTGTGCCGCCTTCTCCGCGGAGCTGCCCTGGCACGGGCGCCGTGGGGCGAACCGGAGACGAGAGCCGTCCTGGGCACCGGGCTGAGCCCAGCAAGGCGGGGAGAGCCGCAGCGCCAGGGCTGAGGAGTTCCCGGGGCCGCCGCGCTCGGCAGCTCCGCCGGGAAAGCGAGGGCAGCTCCTCCGGGAAGGGCGGTGGAATCGCCGCAGGAGCCGCCCGGAGCCTGCGGAGCCACCGGCCGGGATTTCCAGGGCGCAGCGGCAGCTGGCACAGCACAGCGAGGCTCCAGAAACCCTAGGGGGCGGCAGGGCTTTCCCGGTGTTAGAGTTGAAGTTGAATGAGGACAAAGTCTCAATGGATTTGGTAAAAGTTTATTTACGATAGGAAAGCAAATGCCGCGCTGGGCGGCCGGGAAGTCGCAGCTTCCCCAAGGCTCGCAAAGCTCGGGCAGCTCAAGCAGGCTTTTTATCCATTTTTGTTCTCTGACTTGCAGATTTCAGCAGTTACACAAGCAGGAGAGCAAAGGGGATAACAGCACCTGTTAATCGTGAGCGAGAACAGAAAGCAAAGGCAAAGACATAATATTTCATGAAGCAGACAACTCTGTAACCTTGAGATAATGCTGTGCCTCATTCCTTCTTGAACGGGGCGTTTTGTGCCTGGAACAGTGAGGCCGCTTTCTCCTTGCATTCTTTGGTTTAAGCAGCAAATTGATCTCTATTTCTCACAAATTCCCCCCTTCTTTTATTTACCACTAATTTGCTGATTAAACCTGTTCAAAACATCGTGAGTCCCTTCCAACTCAAGACCATCATTTGGCAAAATCTCCATCTCTAATTCCGATCGTTTCAACACCATCAATCGTACTTTATCCAGTCGGTTCTTGACAAAGGTTACAAATTTGTTAATGATACAAGGACCAAAAGTTAAAGCTAATAATAACGTTATGACAGGTTCTGCTAAAGTAGAAATCAAAGTGGTCAGCCAGGGAGATGGGTTAAACCAAGATTCATACCAGGAGGCCTTAGCCTCTTGTTCTCGTTTTCTCTTTTCTAGTCCCTCCCTCAGTTTAGCCATCGAATTCTCTAACTACTCCAGTGTGGTCGGCATAGAAACAACATTCTTCTCCTAGGGCTGCACATAACCCTGCTGTTACAATCGTTTCACACCCCAATATGCGCAGTAATAGTGGCCAGGAGAGTTGCAATAGCTCTTCCCAGGGTTTGAACTCGGACACCAAGAAGTGGCCATCAGGTTTCCTCCCCAGAGGTGCTGTGTTTTGCAGTTATAGTGCCAAGTGCCTGTGGGCTCTAATAGATCGCAATTGGTTACATAAAAAACGGGTGATCCGGCCGAAATGTTTACTCTAAGAATTTTAGAATCATCCCACCCGATGAGAGTCCAATTGAAAGGTTGGTGTTCTGTGGCAACTATTGTTGTGATTACAGCTATTAAAATAACAGCCTTCATTTTCCCCACAGTTGGTACCTCTCTACCTTTCCCTCGTCTACTCTTTTGCACAGAGCAACGGGGTAATAGGTCTTCTTGGTAGCAGTAGGTATTCTTCAGGGGAACAGACTGTTCTACAACCTTTCCAAGTGAATTCTTTGGTGCACCTCTTTAGAACTTTGTGCCAATCTGCCCAGGTATCAGGAATCTACTTTTCCCACCCGCGGAAGAGTTTGCAAATCTCCACTCATACTCTACTTCCAACCTTATAATGACAACATATTTTACAATAAGATGTAAAAAGGTATAAATCGCGTTGTTTCTAATATCTTGTACAGTCCAGCACCTCCTGTTTGATCCAAAGTATGAAGAGGGCCGTGGGTGCTCATCGAAGGTGATGGTTCATTCGCTGTCTGGTTTCCTCTTGACTCGTAACCGCAAGTCCCCTGGTTCAGAGGTCACAGTCCACCTCTCTGGGGCAAAGGTCCTTTTACCCGGCTGGCGTGGGTCCACCCCTTTTCTGCCGTCCGTACTGCACTATCTGTGGTAATTACGTAAAACAACAAAGGGTCCCTCCCAACGGGACATCAAAGAAGTCTCTTTCCGGGTCTTTACCAGCACTCGATCTCCTGGCTGCACCCTGTGTATACAGACATCTCAAGGAGGTCTTTGTACTACCAGTCCCTTTTTCCTTAACTCTTGTCTTCTTTTTGTAAGTTCCAATATATATTCGGCTATGGCTTTGTCTGTGACTTTTGGGTGTTCTATTGGTACTCCGAAATCATACGGCCTCCCGTATAACATTTCGAAAGGGGAGATGCCGGTATCTGCCCTTGGTTGGGTTCGAATATGAAGTAGTGCTAACGGTAGACACTTAACCCAATTCATCTTTGTTTCTATCATAACTTTGGTAAGATGTTTCTTAACTTCCCCATTCATCCTCTCCACTTTTCCCGAACTTTGTGGATGCCAGGGGGTATGATACTCCCATTTTGTGCCAAACAATTCGGCTGTTTCTTTAATTATTCGGGAAGTAAAATGCGGTCCCCGATCTGAGTCAATTACAGTAATGATTCCATATCTCGGAATAATTTCTTCGAGGAGAATTTTGACTACTCTTTTTGCTTTGGCTCTTTTCTACCGGGAAGGCTTCTACAAAATGCATAAGATGGTCCACCAAGACCAGTAGATACTGATATCTCCCCACCTTCGGTAATTCTGTAAAGTCTACCTGTATTTTCTCAAAAGGTCTTTTTGCTAATTCCCGTCTCCCTAATACTTTTCCCTAAGTTGCCGTTTATTGACTTTCTGGCAGGTCAAACATCCCTCCAAAATCGTTTTAGCTAAACCATATATTCCCACGCAAGTATAATTGAATTCAAACTGATCTACTAGGGCTTGAATCCCCCAATGAGTTTTGTGGTGCAATTTGTTCAATATCTCTCGAGCTAACCCTTTTGGAAGGATTTCCCACCCATCAGGTAAGAGCCATTTGTCCCTTCCTCTTTTTGCCCCAATTTGTTTTAATTTGTCCAGCTCTTGGAGGGTAAAGCTTTTGTCTGGCTTTAACCTCTCAGGTTCTTCTCTCAAAGTTAATAACGCAGCTTGTTTAGCCGTCGCATCGGCTAAATTGTTTCCTCTTATCGTATGGGTAATTCCCTTTTGATGTCCCTTGACATGAACAACCGCTATTTTTAACGGACCCCTTAATGCTTTCAAAACTTCCACAATTAATTTCTCACGTATTAATCCTTTCCCTTGGGTATTAATTAGACCTCTCTCTTCCCCAATTTTCCCAAAGGTATGCACTACCCCAAAGGCATATTTTGAATCTGTATATGTAGTTCCAATTTTATATTCTAAGAGCTTTAATGCTCTCCACAGGGCATTTAATACACATGCTTGTGCGGACCAGGTTTTGTCGAGTGGTCCTGCCTCTTTTGTCTGTAACGTATTTACTAAAAGTTTATTTAAGGTAGGAAAGCAAATGCCGCGCTGGGCGGCCGGGAAGTCGCAGCTTCCCCAAGGCTCGCAAAGCTCGGGCAGCTCAAGCAGGCTTTTTATCCATTTTTTTTCTCTGACTTGCAGATTTCAGCAGTTACACAAGCAGGAGAGCAAAGGGGATAACAGCACCTGTTAATCCTGAGCGAGAACAGAAAGCAAAGGCAAAGACATAATATTTCATGAAGCAGACACCTCTGTAACCTTGAGATAATGCTGTGCCTCATTCCTTCTTGAACGGGGCGTTTTGTGCCTGGAACAGTGAGGCCGCTTTCTCCTTGCAATCTTTGGTTTAAGCAGCAAATTGATCTCTATTTCTCATTCCCCCCCAACCCCCCCTCCCGGCTCATCCCCCCCCCAGGTCCCGGCTCATCCCTCCCGGCTCATCCCCGTCTCGCGGCCGGGGCTGCGGGGGGGCCGTCCCGGCAGGCGCTGGCGGCTCCGCAGAACCCGCCCCCCCGAGCCCTCGGCCCCGGCGTCCTTGGCACCGGGGCGATCGGCGCCCGAGGCTCGGGACCCCCGGCCGCTCCCCCGCTCCCCGGCCCGGGCAGGGTCCCTCTCCGCTCGCCCCCCCCGCCGGGGGCAAGAGCGCTGCCAGCCTGCGCTGCCGCCGGAGCGCAGCGGGACGAGGAGCTGCAGCGGCCCCGGCAGCGCTGCCCCCCCGGCCCGGGACCCTTCGGCTCGGCTTGTGCGGGACCCCAGCGCCGCAGCCCCCGCCGTGGCTCCTTGCTTTCCCGAAATGATGGCTCTGGCTTTAAATCCTTGCGGTGGGACGGTCCGTGGATGCTGAGGGTTTCTGTCACTTTCAGGATTTCCCAGACAACGCTTTTTTACTCATCTAAAAAATGCGAGGTCAAACAGAGAGCTCTGAAGCTCCGATTAGCGGAGCCTTGGCTGTTGGGAAGGTCATAATAAAATTGGTCCTTGGCAAGCAGTCGAATATGCAGGGAGCATTTATACAGGTGCGTCTAAAGGGGATGTATATTCTGTGCCCAGCACTGATGGAAATCATTCCGTCCTGTGCCCAGCGCTGAAATAAAGGAAGCTGCTTTCGAAACCCCCAAAACGAGTCTGAGAGAGCTGATTTGCCGGCATTTTCGGTATCCTTTGGCCACCCGGGTGGGATTTGCTTTCCGGATTTCGCATCTGTGGGGGTCGAGACACCTCCACCCCGCCTTCCCGCTCCCAGCCCGTGTCTCGGCAGCAAGGATTCCACAGGCAAGAATTAAAGCGCCCTTCCTGGTTTTCCGTTTGGTTCGGTTGCCCGCTCGTAAATGGGAGGCGAGGAGCCCCGCAGCGCTGGGCTGGAACGGTCCCTAATGTGGAATTTGGAGCTGTAGATCCCTGACTCGAAAGCGAGAGAGGCCGAAGCCTTGTTGTTCCAGGACAGCTCTCTGGAGTTGTGCGTTCCCAGGGAGCCCCACGGGAAGAGAGGGGGCTTTTGCCGGCACGAGGGACTGGAATCAAGCACACGCAACAAACTGAAGCATCCCTGGCCAGGATTCCGAAACCTCCAGCAGGGGCTGGTTTGCACTGTCAGGCGCATCAAGCGGAGAAATGCGACGTGGCACTGGGAAAGCAACTGGCTGATCGAGCTGCTGAAGAGGCTGCTGTTTCTGCAGGCATCGCGGCTGCAGCGCCAGAGACAGAAAGGGAGCTGCCGGGAACAGCTCCTAGCTGTGAGGAGAAGAATTTTAGACTGATTAAGACATTACAGGCAAAAGAGCAAAAGAGTTGGTGGTTTGTCACAGCCCCGGGCAGGTGAGAATCACTCCTTTAGTTCCAAGGGCATTGGCCAACAGGGAACAGGATACATTACATCGGGGAAGAGAAAATCTTTTAAAACACTCCAAGAAAGCAGCGACAGGGAGAGCCCTGCGGGAAATGGTTCGTTCAGTTACAGCAATGTGTGGGGTTTGCCGGAGAAACAACGCCAATGCCAATAACGGAGGAATACTCGGGAATATTAAGGAACTTCCCCGGGGATTTTTGGCAGAGAGGCTTTACGGAGTTCCACCCAGAAGAAGGCTATAAAGATCTTCGAGTTGAAGCAGCTCCCTTCTAAAGCTGCGAAACGAGCCCGAGCGCGGGGCTGGGCTGGGCAGGGATTGCCGGGCCCCGCCTGGGAGGCTCCTGCTCGGGAGCACCGGGGCCGCTTCGCCTGAACCAGCTTCTTCCTTCTCGGTTATTCTTCATGTACTTCATGTACTGCAGTCTGAGATTTGCAGACGTCTTCAAGCCTGGCCACCCATCCCTTTGCTCCTCTGGAGCTTAGAAAAAAAAATTATTGCCTTCGGGTAAGGTTTTTTAGCCTTTAAGATTACTTTGCCAGTGCTGTAATTACTGTTCTTTAAGGTTGTACTACGCGATAATTTATTTGCAGAACGTTTTGGGTGTCTCCATATGAAAATATTGGGTTTGTTACAACGGAAGACCTCATCTGATTGTTAAATTTTCAGGGAAACAAGATTCAACAAACTGTTTTCTTTTCAAAGACTCCTCCAGCCTCAGCTATCCCACAGGTCAATGACCCTCACGTCAGGTATCCAGATAGGTTAGAGACGTAAAGATCGAATAAAACGTTCTCCCATCCTTCAGAGGGATAAGATGAAAGATGGGAAATGGCTCCTGAAGAAGGTTTAGAACAGAAATCTTGTTCAGATTCCCAGGTTGTACAAAATGCTCTCTAAAGTTCTCTCATGGATGCACTTTCTGTAACATACAGTGAGAAATCAGTTGTCTTCTGGAAGGATTTAGTTCAAATCCTTCTGTCAGCAGCAAGCCTGACAATAGTCAGCATTAGGCGGCAGAAACCTGTTGCTATCTGGGCAATACAGATTCTGGAAGCCTGCGACGAGCGGAGGGAAGCAAGACACGAATTCAATGTGAACCATAAGCAAGCTCCCCCTTTATTGCTCCAAGCCATCACTTCTATACACAATCAGTTAATTATGCCTACTGGTCATTATCTTATTGGCCAAGCTCTAAAAGCAACCTTAACATTTTCCTCCTACTTTCAGTTACAGCTTCTATGTTATTTTGCCCGGATCTCAGCTCCTCTTCAGTTGTTTATCTCTTTCTCAAGGGCAGACTGGTTTTGCCGACTTGCCAAGTTATGCTGCCTTGACAAGTTCTATCCCTGGCCTAACGGCCGTATAATCTTCTGACCCTGCCTTGCACAGCTCCTCCGTGTCTTTGCTCTCTAAGCCAATTTCCCAACAATTCCCCCGGTATTTTTCTTTTTGTGCAAGCAGGGTCACTTTAAGCCCCTTTCTATGTTTCTCTCATTCTCTGTATACATTATATGACACACAGCATACATCTCAAAACATATAAAAACTAATAAATCCAAAAGGGCACCTCACCCAAAATTCTTAAATCATTAAACTGTCTTCCAAGAATATTCCATCCATTATAAAACCTGTGCTGTTTGCTTGCTTCTATTAAGGTGATGACAGGTGAAGTTAGGCTTAATGTTAGTGTTAGTGTCAGTAGGGTTAGTAGGGCACTAACTGCAGGGCTCTTTCCTTATATTGAATGGAATATTCTCCTCATGTTTTGTCCCCACAAATGAAAAAGGAATACCCCTGATAGCAAAGCCAATGGTGCATTGTTTGATTTTGATATGTTTGCTGTTGTACTATTAGACCACTTATTACTATTTCTAAATATCCCTAAAGATGAACTTGGATTTTACACAAAAGATTTTTCTCTCCTGCTACTTATAACTAAAGACCACACAACCATCCATTTTATTAATCCTAACAACACGGTTATTGACATTGGAAGAACACTTTCTGCAGCAATGTCAGCACGAGCCATTGGTCTGCAGGCCGGTCAATCAGACAGGTAGAAATAGGTTTTCCAGGGATGCTGCAGTCAGACATGTCAAGTCCGTCCCGTCATGTTGGTTAGGGTGATCCACACATTTGTTCTCTGTTCTGCGGGCATGCAAAATGCTGCAGCCATGGTCCAAGTCAGGACGATGATAGTACTGGCCGAACATTACGTGCGGGTATCCATTGAGGTCCACGATCTGTGGAAACGCAAGCACACCCTCTTCCCCAGGTTAGCAAATCACAGGGAGCCGAGCACTGACCTGTCTGCAAGTCTCGCATCATCACTTTCACTCCCGGACCCAAAATGTCGTAAAATTGGGAGTTCCTGTAGATCACCAGTGATATGCAAGAAATTCAATACATAAGTTACCTTATTCAAACGTGCCTCTAAGGCGCCATGGGCATGTTCCACAATGCCTGCCCGTAGGAGAGTGGGAAAGTCCCGTGACATGTCTCACCCCCCCATAGTTGTAAAAAGGATTTCACTCTACCAGAAACATATGCCGAAACATTATCAGTCTTAATCTGCTGTGGAAGCCCTGCAATAGAAAAGGCTCATTGCCAATGCCGAATAGCATCACATGCTGTTTTGCCCGTATGAGCAGTAGCAATAACAACTGAAGAAAAGGTACCAATAGACGCATGTACGTATTTTTGTGTGACATCAGTCTGCCAGATCTGAAGAGCTCAAAGTCCATAGGGGTTGGTACCATAAAAGTGTGGCACATGCTGGCCTTGGCAATCAGGACACACTGCAAAGATGGCACGAGCATCCGTGTTGGATAAGTGAAACTGACGCTTCAAAGCTCGATACCCCTAATGATAAAATTGATGAGATGCTATTGCTTGTTGCTTCACACTCAGGGTAGGTCCTAGGGCAACACCAGACGCAAGTGCCCTAGCATTTCCTTCAACTATAAACCAAGGCAAGGTTGTATGACTTCTAAAATGCATTATATAATGAATATGGCATCGTTTCTGTCTCTCTAACCATAAGTGTTTTAAGACACCGAACAAGTGTTCATTGGTAGTGTGTTGTAATACGGCCTTATCCAGACGTCACACCAACCCAGCTCCATAAGCTGAGTCAGTCACTGTGCTTACAGGACAAAGAAAATGCTGAAATACCATGGGCTCTGCTCGAAGCTCCACAACTTGGGGAGATCCCTCTTGATATTCCATTTCAGTTTGCCATTGCTGTCCATCATACCAAACAATAGCTGCTTTACCCGTCTTACCTGACGGTAAGTACTGACGGTACTGACCCGTCAGTAAATACTGTGGGACCCTGCACAGGGTTGGCCTGGGATAATTGTTTCTGGCCAAATCGAAGCTGACTACCCATTTTAATTAGTGGATGAGAGGGCAAATGAGATGTTATTTGACTCGTATTTCCATGAGTGCAGCTTGCAACACAGTACTGTTTGTTAGCAAGACACCACTCAAAATATTCAATCTGAATGGGCATCATAATAATTTCAGGGTCTCTTGCTATTAATTCAACACAGCGAGTTCTGGTTTTTGCAATAAACTGAGCTATAAGTTCAAACAAACCAGGAGCCGTTTTCTTAGATTTCAAAGGTAAAAAGGCCCATTCATTCCAAGACACGTAGCCGATCTTGCCAATTGATATTCCATTGTGCTATCATGGCAAATGGTATCGTATCATCTATTAAAATAAACACTTGTATTGCACAGATAAATCAATCCTCCACACATGTTTTTTCATGAGTGCTTGTTCTACCTCTGCTACCACTTGTTTTGCTTCCAGCGTTAAAGTACGTGGTGCATAAATGTCTCTATTTCCTTTTAAAAGTTCAAACAAAGGCTGCAACTTGGAAGATGGGATTCCGACTTAAGGTTGAATCCAATTTATTATTCCTGCACATCATTTAACGTTGCAACTGAATGGGTTGTGGCAAAACTGTTTGATCCAAAACCTTCATACCCAGATAAAGCCATGGCTGCTGTCGTTGCACCTTTTCTGGGGCAATGACCAGTCCATGCTGTTGCAAAGACTCGCATGCTTTAGCTTCTATTTCATCTGAAATTTGCAGGGAAGGAGCAGCTACCAAAATGTCATCCATATAATGATAACAATATCCTAAAGGAAATTCAGCACCTGCAGGAGTCAATGCTTTCACCACAAACCACTGATAGGTAGTTGGTGAATTTTTCATTCCTTGTGGCAATACCTGCCAGTGATACCTCTTGGCTGGTTGCACGTTGTTTACTGAGGGTAATTTTTCCATATCTTGTTCTACTAAAGGAATAGTAAAAAAAAAACCCCAGTCTTTCTAATCTATTACATCAATTTCCCATTGCATTGGAATCATGGTTGGCGATGGTAATCCAAGCTGTAATGCTCCCATGGTAGCCATTACACCATTGATCTTTCTCAAATCATGTAATAAACGCCATTTTCCAGACTTCTTTTTAATAGCACACACAGCTGTATTCCAAGGGCTATGAGAGGCTTCTGTGTCCCGCAGCTAATTGCTCTGTAACCAAAGAATGCAGGGCACCAAGCTTTTCTTGATTAAGGGGCCACTGATTTACCCAAACTGGCTTTTCGGTTAACCATTTCAATGCCAGAGTTGGTTGTGATACGCCCTGCAACACAGTGACCCCTGTCAAAAATCCGTCGTAATTCGCACCCCCCACTGAGCGAGACAATCCCTTCCCCACAAATTTAAGGGTGCTGCAGTCACATAAGGTCTAACAGTAACCTTCTGTCCCTCAGGGTTAGCAATGAGTACAGGCTTTGCTGCCATAAGGGTATTGGCAATTCACCCAAGACCCACTACTCCTGAGGTGGTTGAAGCCAAAGGCCATGATGCGGGCTGCTCTCATTGCAAGATAATAGTTACATCGGCTCCAGTGTCCGATAGCCCAGACAATTTTGCATAGGAGAGGTGTTGTCCATTCTAAGTGTACAAACCATTTGTGGTCCCTTGTCCGACACACTCTGGGACCGGAAGACAAGTGGTTTCCCTGCGGAGCCAAAGCCGCCATCACCTCAAACAACCTGTTCAGACCTAGAAACACAACATGAATGGCACAAGTTGAGCAATTCGTGTGCCTTGTTCAATAGTAACAGGTGGAGTTGTTGTAGAGACCATCGCACAAATTTGTCCTGTATAATCAGCATCAATTACTCCTACCTGTACAGTCAGTCCTTGCAAAGTACTACCTGAGCATCCTATCAGTAAGGCGCTTAATCCTTTACCAATTGGACCCCATGGTTTAAAAATTTTTGCAATGCTTTTGACACGTAGCCTGGACCATTATCAGCTTTTAGAGCTACCAAACCCGCAACGTTGCAAATGCCGTTACTAAAGGGCGGTGGATCTCTCGTGCTCCTTCCTCTCCGCGCTAGAGCACAGACGCTGCTGTCCCAGTGACACCAGCGCCGCTCTCCATCAATCCTGTTCAAACCCCTCGGTGTGCAGACGGCTGGGAATCGATTCCCATGTCAAAGAGGGACGGTTGAACCCCCGGAGGAACAAGGCGAACTGTAGGGGTTACCAAGCCCGCTGTGCCTGCGGGCAGGGCCGCTCCCGCTGCCCGTTGTTCCGCGGGATTCCCTCGCCTGGGGGAGGGTGGAGCGGGGCGTGGGGGGGTGGGGGGAGCACTCGCTGCGCCCGGGCCGGGCTGCGGCTCTCGGGATGCCTTTGTTGCCCCCCGCCCCCCGGCTGCCCCCCTCCAGGTCCGTTTGGTGGCCCCTCGGTGCTGCCAGGGGGATTTTGATCAAACACCGCTTTCTGAGTCGGTGCGAAAATGAGAACCGGTAAACAAGTGGGTCAACAGTGTCTCTGTCAGGTGGTTCCTCGCTCTCACCGTCATCCTTTGCCATATTCTCTGCTGCCCGCTCCGTGGGCACCAGTGCCGACCCCCTCCTGATCAGGGGGCGGCGGTGCCGATGGTCCAACAGGTGGGGCTCGCAAAGCTGCCGCTGCCCCCGTCGCTACCTTGTGTTCAGTTCCGAAGTCCCGTAAGGAACCAGTAGCCAGTCCCCAAATAGTTAACACACTGGTCGCGGTAATCGTCCCCTTTTGTTGCCGTCTCGGAGCCGAGCTCTGCGGCCGCACTGTGTGTATTGCAGAGAGTCTTCTGCCACAGCATCGCTTTCCTCAGAGCCACTCTCGGGTAAAGGAGTCCTTAGAGATGGATTCGTTTGCGCCTCAGCTCTTCCCGATTTTAGGGTATTAATCACAGTTCCCCAAATTGGACCAAAAGCTGCCACGTCCTTGCCTTTTCCTGATATAGTACAGTCCCACAGACGGTCTCCAAACGCTCTCCATTCCCTTCCCTCATCACACATATCATCAGGCTCTTTGAAACGTCCCTTCGCCTTGCCCAAGGCAAGAAGTGCTGCAAGGTCCTTAACAGGACCTACTCCCCGCTTTTCTAAAAAGCGTTCCAATAATCTTAGCGCTACCCCTCGCTCCACATTCACAATTACTCACACAGCCCTGTGTTTTCAGCGGCGTTTTCTGCGACTTCGGGTATCCCCCCTCGGACTGCAACCACGATCCGGAGCCTGCGGAGCCACCGGCCGGGATTTCCAGGGCGCAGCGGCAGCTGGCACAGCACAGCGAGGCTCCAGAAACCCTAGGGGGCGGCAGGGCTTTCCCGGTGTTAGACCTGAAGTTGAATGAGGACAAAGTCTCGATGGATTTGCTAAAAGTTTATTTAAGATAGGAAAGCAAATGCCGCGCTAGGCGGCCGGGAAGTCGCAGCTTCCCCAAGGCTCGCAAAGCTCGGGCAGCTCAAGCAGGCTTTTTATCCATTGTTTGTTCTCTGACTTGCAGATTTCAGCAGTTACACAAGCAGGAGAGCAAAGGGGATAACAGCACCTGTTAATCGTGAGCGAGAACAGAAAGCAAAGGCAAAGACATAATATTTCATGAAGCAGACAACTCTGTAACCTTGAGATAATGCTGTGCCTCATTCCTTCTTGAACGGGGCGTTTTGTGCCTGGAACAGTGAGGCCGCTTTCTCCTTGCAATCTTTGGTTTAAGCAGCAAATTGATCTCTATTTCTCATTCCCCCCCAACCCCCCCCTCCCAGCTCATCCCTCCCGGCTCATCCCCGTCTCGCGGCCGGGGCTGCGGGGGGGCCGTCCCGGCAGGCGCTGGCGGCTTCGCAGAACCCGCCCCCCCGAGCCCTCGGCCCCGGCGTCCTTGGCACCGGGGCGATCGGCGCCCGAGGCTCGGGACCCCCGGCCGCTCCCCCGCTCCCCGGCCCGGGCAGGGTCCCTCTCCGCTCGCCCCCCCCGCCGGGGGCAAGAGCGCTGCCAGCCTGCGCTGCCGCCGGAGCGCAGCGGGACGAGGAGCTGCAGCGGCCCCGGCAGCGCTGCCCCCCCGGCCCGGGACCCTTCGGCTCGGCTTGTGCGGGACCCCAGCGCCGCAGCCCCCGCCGTGCCTCCTTGCTTTCCCGAAATGATGGCTCTGGCTTTAAATCCTTTCGACATGGCACTGGGAAAGCAACTGGCTGATCGAGCTGCTGAAGAGGCTGCTGTTTCTGCAGGCATCGCGGCTGCAGCGCCAGAGACAGAAAGGGAACTGCCGGGAACAGCTCCTAGCTGTGAGGAGAAGAATTTTAGACTGATTAAGACATTACAGGCAAAAGAGCAAAAGAGTTGGTGGTTTGTCACAGCCCCGGGCAGGTGATAATCACTCCTTTAGTTCCAAGGGCATTGGCCAACAGGGAACAGGATACATTACATCGGGGAAGAGAAAATCTTTTAAAACACTCCAAGAAAGCAGCGACAGGGAGAGCCCTGCGGGAAATGGTTCGTTCAGTTACAGCAATGTGTGGGGTTTGCCGGAGAAACAACGCCAATGCCAATAACGGAGGAATACTCGGGAATATTAAGGAACTTCCCCGGGGATTTTTGGCAGAGAGGCTTTACGGAGTTCCACCCAGAAGAAGGCTATAAAGATCTTCGAGTTGAAGCAGCTCCCTTCTAAAGCTGCGAAACGAGCCCGAGCGCGGGGCTGGGCTGGGCAGGGATTGCCGGGCCCCGCCTGGGAGGCTCCTGCTCGGGAGCACCGGGGCCGCTTCGCCTGAACCAGCTTCTTCCTTCTCGTTCCGCTTCAGCCTCGCTTTGCCTCCCACCGATTGCGTGCTAAGAAAGTTCCCCTGTTCCATTCATTGCTGCAGCCCGGCTCTTGTTCAAACGCAGCGGCTTGAATTTCACGCAGAAACAAAGCGGAGAAAGTAGTTACAGCTTGGAGCTGCTGCTCTTCTTTAACAATTCCCCCCCTCTCCCGCTAACAGATCCATTTCCTCAAAGCACCTGTTTATTACCGTGTAAATGGCAGCTGCCCCGGGGCATCTGACAGAGAATGACTCTGCCCTTGGCAGCAAATCGCTTCTCTCTTCAGCCCCTGTTCGCAGTCACCTCTGCAGCCGTTCCAAACACAGGGAACAAGGAAAGGAGGGGGTAAGGCAGACAAAGTCAGGGTTAGAGCTAAGCCAGGACAGGGCTCTAATGCTGAACAAACGTAAATTCACCTTGGAAAAAGAAGTGTGGTGGTGGTGACAGTGGCATTGACAAAGGACAGCTTTGCAGTAATGCAGTAAGGATTTGCAGTTTCCAAACCCACCGAAGCAAGAGTTAAGCTGCGCTTTCAAGCTGGATTCCTGTTAACTGGCAGATGATACAGTTTTCCTTTGGAGACAGGGAAAAAAAAACCCACTGGCATTCGGCTTTCTTGCTTTCCTGAAGGTACGGGGTAATTTTGTTGCATCTCACCTGAAGCTATGCACATTTTTTTCACTGCTGTTTCTTTATTAATGACCGGACAAAACCAGAGCTTCTAGAATGGATTGTTTATTTTTTTAGAAAAACAGTAAAAAAATGTAGTTTTTAAATGCTCATATAAAAGCTTTATAGTTGTCTTTGATGCTTTTAATTGGCTTCAAAATTGTCAGTCTCAAAGCGTGACATGGAGCACATCCTGTCGGAGCTTAAACTCTCCTTGAACTTCTATCGTGTCTTCAAAAATGAGAGGAAATTACATCAGTTCCTACAGGAATGTTCTCTTGCATTCATCAACTCAAATGATTTTTTTTGGAAAGTGTACAGGAATGATGCCCATCTTGTCTACTCAACACTTGCAGGTGTAACACTCGGTTTCAATTCTCTTTACAAGCCCCCAGAATTCTAATTGTAAAAGATTATAACTTTAGCAAAGCATGATCTTAGAAGAAAAAGTGAGGTCAAAGTCAGGAAAATACTTCATGTACTGCAGTCTGAGATTTTCAGACTTCTTCAAGCCTGGCCACCCATCCCTTTGCTCCTCTGGAGCTTAGAAAAAAAAATTATTGCCTTAGGGTAAGGGTTTTTAGCCTTTAAGATTACTTTGCCAGTGCTGTAATTACTGTTCTTTAAGGTTGTACTACGCGATAATTTATTTGCAGAACGTTTTGGGTGTCTCCATATGAAAATATTGGGTTTGTTACAACGGAAGACCTCATCTGATTGTTAAATTTTCAGGGAAACAAGATTCAACAAACTGTTTTCTTTTCAAAGACTCCTCCAGCCTCAGCTATCCCACAGGTCAATGACCCTCACGTCAGGTATCCAGATAGGTTAGAGACGTAAAGATCGAATAAAACGTTCTCCCATCCTTCAGAGGGATAAGATGAAAGATGGGAAATGGCTCCTGAAGAAGGTTTAGAACAGAAATCTTGTTCAGATTCCCAGGTTGCACTATTACTGCGCATATTGGGGGTGTGAAACGATTGTAACAGCAGGGTTATGTGCAGCCCTAGGAGAAGAATGTTTCTATGCTGATCACACTGGAGTAGTTAGAGAATTCGATGGCTAAACTGAGGGAAGGACTAGAAAAGAGAAAACGAGAACAAGAGGCTAAGGCCTCCTGGTATGAATCGTGGTTTAACCGATCTCCCTGGCTGACCACTTTGATTTCTACTTTAGCAGAACCTGTCATAACGTTATTACTAGTTTTAACTTTTGGTCCTTGTATCATTAACAAATTTGTAACCTTTGTCAAGAACCGACTGGATAAAGTACAATTGATGGTGTTGAAACGATCGGAATTAGAGATGGAGATTTTGCCAAATGATGGTCTTGAGTTGGAAGCGACTCACGATGTTTTGAACAGGTTTAATCAGCAAATTAGTGGTAAATAAAAGAAGGGGGGAATTTGTGAGAAATCTATCTTAAATAAACTTTTAGCAAATCCATCGAGACTTTGTCTTAATTCAACTTCAACTCTAACAGGCACAGGACGGAATGATTTCCATCAGTGCTGGGCACAGAATATACATCCCCCTTAGACGCACCTGTATAAATGCTCCCTGCATATTCGACTGCTTGCCAAGGACCAATTTTATTATGACCTTCCCAACAGCCAAGGCTCCGCTAATCGGAGCTTCAGAGCTCTCTGTTTGACCTCGCATTTTTTAGATGAGTAAAAAAGCGTTGTCTGGGAAATCCTGAAAGTGACAGAAACCCTCAGCATCCACGGACCGTCCCACCGCAAGGATTTAAAGCCAGAGCCATCATTTCGGGAAAGCAAGGAGCCACGGCGGGGGCTGCGGCGCTGGGGTCCCGCACAAGCCGAGCCGAAGGGTCCCGGGCCGGGGGGGCAGCGCTGCCGGGGCCGCTGCAGCTCCTCGTCCCGCTGCGCTCCGGCGGCAGCGCAGGCTGGCAGCGCTCTTGCCCCCGGCGGGGGGGGCGAGCGGAGAGGGACCCTGCCCGGGCCGGGGAGCGGGGGAGCGGCCGGGGGTCCCGAGCCTCGGGCGCCGATCGCCCCGGTGCCAAGGACGCCGGGGCCGAGGGCTCGGGGGGGCGGGTTCTGCGGAGCCGCCAGCGCCTGCCGGGACGGCCCCCCCGCAGCCCCGGCCGCGAGACGGGGATGAGCCGGGAGGGATGAGCCGGGACCTGGGGGGGATGAGCCGGGAGGGGGGGGGGGGGATGGGGGGAATGAGAAATAGAGATCAATTTGCTGCTTAAACCAAAGAACGCAAGGAGAAAGCGGCCTCACTGTTCCAGGCACAAAACGCCCCGTTCAAGAAGGAATGAGGCACAGCATTATCTCAAGGTTACAGAGTTGTCTGCTTCATGAAATATTATGTCTTTGCCTTTGCTTTCTGTTCTCGCTCACGATTAACAGGTGCTGTTATCCCCTTTGCTCTCCTGCTTGTGTAACTGCTGAAATCTGCAAGTCAGAGAACAAACAATGGATAAAAAGCCTGCTTGAGCTGCCCGAGCTTTGCGAGCCTTGGGGAAGCTGCGACTTCCCGGCCGCCCAGCGCGGCATTTGCTTTCCTATCTTAAATCAACTTTTAGCAAATCCATTGAGACTTTGTCCTCATTCAACTTCAAGTCTAACACCGGGAAAGCCCTGCCGCCCCCTAGGGTTTCTGGAGCCTCGCTGTGCTGTGCCAGCTGCCGCTGCGCCCTGGAAATCCCGGCCGGTGGCTCCGCAGGCTCCGGGCGGCTCCTGCGGCGATTCCACCGCCCTTCCCGGAGGAGCTGCCCTCGCTTTGCCGGCGGAGCTGCCGAGCGCGGCGGCCCCGGGAACTCCTCAGCCCTGGCGCTGCGGCTCTCCCCGCCTTGCTGGGCTCAGCCCGGTGCCCAGGACGGCTCTCGTCTCCGGTTCGCCCCACGGCGCCCGTGCCAGGGCAGCTCCGCGGAGAAGGCGGCACAGGGAATCGTGTCTCCCCTTCCCGTCACCAACTGGGGAAAGCGTCTGCTTTTCCGGGACCAATTTAGTGAAAACCAACGCACCTGTGCTCCGGCTTTTGGCTCCTGGGAAAAGCCCTTCGACTTCAGGGCCTTTTGCAGTTCTATGATTTCAGGATTTGGTGCTTTGACGATTTCTCTCAGCTGGGGGAGGGAGCTGGGAGAGGGGACGGGGCAGGGAGCGGGGAATGGGTAGGAAGAGGGGTCCCTCCACCCCCAGCTCCCGGGTGCTCCCAGCGCCCTTTCCTTGGTGCGACCCCATGCTCAGGGTGGGTCCCTCACCATTCTCAGGGTGCCCCTATCACCCCTACCAGGGGGCTCTTACTCTTGGGATGCCCCTCTCCCCCCTCACAGATGGGGTCCACACTGCCAAGGTTCCCCCGCTCCCCCTTCCTTGCTGTGTCCCCATTCTCTCTCACGTGGCACCGGGGCAGCTCTGGCCGGGCGGGGCTGCCCGTAGCAGGACGGGGGCACCGGCTCCTGTCCCAGCCCGCGTGCTCCGCCCGGGGACACCGAGTGGGGCAGGGGCTGCCGGGCTGCACGGCCCCGGGGCCGGGAACCACCAGAGATGCCTTCTGTCCTTCAGAGGAAACGATCTACCCCGGCATCCACCCGACGCTCCTTCCGTTCTTCTCCTGGAAGCTTCTCACCTCTTCTTTAGGGACCTGAGGTCCTGAGCAGCATCTCCAGACTCCTTCAAAGAAGCTACTCGAGAGATTAGTTTTGTCCTTCGGAGGAAACTGGCTCCTGCAGGATCCACCCAAAATCCCTCCCATTCATCTCCTGGAGGGTTTTTACCTCTGCCTTAGGGACTGGTGGTTGCCGGTTTGGGCCTTTCGAACACTGTGAAGCACAGGACAGGGTCCATCCGATACCGGCAACCTCAACTGCCGCTTGGAGGGAAAGAGTGTTTTCCGCCAGGGTCAGATGGATGAAAATCACACGCGCTTCCCGGTTGATGCTGCTTTTATTTGAATCTCATGCCATGTTTTTCCAGTGTCATGTTCCCCAGTTCGGACACTCAGGGATCTCAAAGCTTGTCGCTCTTTTCCCAAAATCTCCAGGGCGTGAAGAAAAAGGCATTAGAATCCAACAGCTTCAGGACATTAAACTGAACTCCACTGGAAGCGTTCAGCAGCTGAGGGCTCGTTTACCTTTCCACACCAATCCCTGCTGCCAGGTCAGTCCTTCCCACCAAAAAGATGCTGCAGTGGCGCAAAGATGGTGCTGGGGAAACAACACCAACAGCAAGAGGAGCACGTTCGACTGAAAATGCTTCTCGGAGAGCTCCAAGAACGAGGGAATTTCTGCCCCCTCGGAAAGACACAACCCCAGCACAACATAACAGAGAGGGAGACTGAAAAACCAGAGGGAACAAAAAGCCCAACCTGTGCCAGCCCAGCCCAGTCTCAACTGGGAAGAGCCCTGGCCCCGCGCCCGCCGCGTGGTCCCGCAACGGCGTGCGGGTTCGCAACGGCCGATGGGAGGAGCGGGGCTCGAGGGGCTGCGCGAGCCCCCAATGGCAGAGCGGAGGTGAGGGCGGCGGCGACGGGCGGTGCGGGGGGGACAACGGCGGGCGGGGGGCACCGTGCGGTGGGGTCCGGGGGAGCCGAGGGGGGGGAACACCCCGAGAGAGATCGCGGTGGCGGAAGGGGGCATCGAGGCACGGCGGGGGGGAGAGACCGTGGTGGAGCGGGCGCTGAGGGGCGGGGAGTGCGATGGGGGGGTCCCCTGAGCAGCGGGGGGTGTCCTGAAGTGTGTGTGGGGTGTGATAGAGGGGAGGCGCTGAGGGGCGGGGAGTGCTTTTGGGGGGGGTCCCTCAAGGGCAAGGGGTGCACTGAGGGGCGGGGGGTGCGACGGGGAGGGGGTCCCTGGGGGGCTCTGGGAGAGGCCCCGGAGGGGGTACCTGGCAGAGAGGGCTGCACCCGGTCCCTCCGCTGCCCCCGCTGACGCCCCCCCCGCAGGCTGTGGCACAGCTCGTGCTCCGGGCGGACCCTCTGGCGCTACTGAAGCTGCACACGATGATCCCCGAGGCGCTGTCCCTGCGGTGGCAGCGCGAAGCCACGGAGAGCGGCGGCGGCGGGCGAAGCCCCACCACCGGCACGGCGCCCGTGAGGCCGGCCAGTCGCTCCCACAGCTCCAGCCAGACGCTGCCCAGCACGGCCGGTGAGCGGGGGGGGATGAGCAGCGGCACAGGGGGGTGCGGGGAGCGTGGCCTGGGCTGCTTGGAGGACAGGCTGAGAGAGTTGGGGCTGTAGGGCCTGGAGAAGAGAAGGCTCCGGGGAGGCCTTGGAGCGGCCTTCTGGTGCCTGAAGGGGGCCTACAAGAAAGCCAGGGGGGGCCTTTTGACAAGAGCAGGTAGTGCTGCTTTAAATTGCAGGAAGGGGAAAGATTTAGATTGGACATGAGGAGAAATTCTTCACAGGGAGGGAGGTGAGATCCTGGCACAGGTTGCCGTGGGAGGCTGTGGATGCCCCCTCCCTGGAAGTGTTCAAGGCCAGGTTGGATGGGGTCTTACTAAGCCTGGTCTGGTGGGAGGTGTCCCTGCCCATGGCTGGGGGGTTGGAACTGCATAATCTTTGTTCCGGTCCCTTGCAACCCAACCCATCCTCTGATTCTGTGAAGCAGGCAGAGCTCTGTGCACTGGGGCTGGGCGATCTGCTGCCCCCCCCTGCCCCCCAGCTGAGCCTTGCTGGCACAGCTGTCTGTTGGCAGTGCCTTCTGACAGCTTGACAGGCTGTTACGGGGTTTTTTGCATCCTGCCTTTCTCTGTGAGCTCTGGAATGTTGCGCTGGCCCCAGGGAGTTGCCTGTTGGCAGTCCCTAACCAGGGGCACTGGAGGGGGGGGCAGAAATGCAAGTAAGTTGGGGCTGGGTTAGCATGAGCTCTGCGAGCCCTGCCCCTCTGGTAGGTGCGCTGTGGAACAGTGCTGGGTTTGCTGTCTCAGCAAGGCTCTCCTCTAGGCTGTTCAGGAGCTGTAAGACAGTATTTATGTGTTGTGAATGCAGGTGAATCTGGATTTGGGATCCAGAGGAAGGCAACAAGTGCTGGGCCAGATCGCTACATTCCCAGCCGCAGCACGATGCGGATGGTGTTGGCCAGTTTTCTCCTCACCAGAAAACAGGACCCTGCTGAGGAGTCACCTGCCATGAAGGTGAGCACGTGGCTAAGTTACAACGACTACAGGAAGCCAACTGTAAGTTCCGTCAGCCGGGGGTGCGTGAGGCTGACAGCCCCAACCATGGCTGCTTCTGGCTCTGGACTTCGAGAGCCTGGGATGAGGTCGAAGCTGTCGGGCTCTTGCATGGAGCGGGTAAACGGGAGCGTGAGCGTAGCTGTTCTGCAGGGACGTTTCCCTGGGCAGCAGGAAGAGCCTCTGCCACTTGTGGTAGCAGCGCCCAGCTCTGGGCTAGTGAGGCTTTCCAATGTGTCGGGGTAGCGGGGCACAAAGCTGTGAGCCTGTGCCCAGTGTCTGCGTGGGGAGCTGTTCTGGAGTGCGTAGGCTGTGCTCTGAAATGGATTGCTGAAGCATTTGGTTCCTTGTGGCTGTGGCTTTCTCCACTGGCCAGGAGACGCTGAGCTTGCCGCTCTTCTGTATGAAAATGGCAGTGTCCCGCTCGCAGTGTCTGAGGAAAAAACACTTGGAGCTGGCTGGCTGCAGCTGACCCCCCCAGTACAGCTGTGCACCTCCTGATTCTAGGAGAAGGGGGCTTAGGTGTGTGCTCTGCCAGCTGCAGTTTTAAGGGCAGCACGGGCTGTGTGTTGGGCTTGCATCTTGCTGAGGGTGGATTGTCTCTGTAGGAGCACCGGAAAGCCTGGGCAGTGAATCTGAACGGCTTTGATGCAGAAGAGGCAAAGATCCTGTGCCTCAGTGGAAAGCCACGGAACACTGCGGCAGGTAAGGTACAGGGTCTGTGCGAGTTGCCGCGGCTGGAGACAGCTGGGCAGGGGAAGAGCAACCCAGAGGTTCCACGTGTGGACACGGGAGGGACCAGTGGGCTTCTGGCAGCTGCCGTGCACCCTGGAGTCTCCCTCATGCCCAGGTTTCCAGAGGCTGAGGGGCTGCATAACAACTACAGCGAATTTATTTACAAAAACTGCCCGGTGCTTTCTGGTACTGCCAGTGGCAAACCTTCCTGATGTCTTGCAAAGGCTTCCAAGTCCCTGCGGTTCGCTTGGTACCTTAACTGTCACTAAACGTAACGGGGTACAGAAACCCAGGTGCTGGTCGGTTAAACTCGTTCTTGCCAATTGCAGAGCGGGAGCTCACCCTGGGTCAGCAGTTGATCCCCCCCAGGGATGTTAGCGCCCTGCGCTCTGCTGAGCGTATCCCTGCTCTCAGGGCTTCGTTTTCAGTGGAAGGGATTTCTGCTTGGCTGAGCAGCGCTGAGCTGGGAGACAAGAGTAACCCAGGTTAACAAAGGCGTTTCTCTTCACACAGGCTCTCAGAAGAGCCTGGAGGTGCTCTGCAGTCAGAGGATGACGGCTGGATCCAGGAGGAGGAATGCCAGATCCATTTCCTCGACGGCAGACCGTGTCCTGGATGCACCGGACATCCTCAATGACTACTGTAAGTGGGCTGCAATGTTGGGTGCTGGGCATTGAGACCCTCGTGCAGTGGGGTGCAGTTCCTAGGATGGTGTGGTGCAAGGAACTGGAGCTCTGACTGGGCTGTTTCAGGACGTGGAACAGGCACTCAGGCTGGCACGCAGCACTTGCGTAGTGTCCCTGTGCAGAGTGCTGTGCAGGGTACCTGGCTGAGGGCTACCTGACCCCGCTAGCTGGGCACGGCTACACCGGTGTGTACGTGTGTGTGCGCGCACCTCCCCGGTGCCGGTGGAAGACTTGGCATGAATGCTGGTGAGGAGCAGGGCTTTCCGGGTAAGCAGAGTGAGACTCGCATTGCTTTGCTCTTGCAAACTGTAGATCTGAATCTCCTTGACTGGAGCGCTCAGAACGTGCTGGCAGTGAGCCTGGACACCTCTGTCTACCTGTGGCATCACACCTCTGGGGAGAACATCAAGCTGATGGAGGTGGAGCGTGTGGCTGATTATGTTTCGTCTGTGTCATGGAGTGGAGACGGAAGGTACCTCGCTGTTGGCACAAGTAATGCCGAGGTGCAGGTGAGTGCAGGAATAAAAGCAGAGGTGTTTAGGGATTTCTGGAGCTGTGGGGCCTCGGGAACAAAGGCTGGGCTGGCCCCGGAAGGATGCGATGCGCTCTGCCGTGACTGGCGTGGGCTGGCAGTGTCCACAGGCAGCGAGCAGCTGCAGCAGCGAGGCAGAGTTTGGTTTGGGGCTTGCTGACCCCTCAAGTCCTCCTCCGTTCTGGAGGCGTGAGATACAAACTGTTCCCTGCTCCCATCCTGACAGGGCTGAACGGCAGAGCGTGTGCCGCGAGGTTCCTTGGGCAAAGCAACAGGGCTGGGGTTTCCTCATCCTCCGGAGAACTTCTTGCTCTGTTTCTCTAGCTGTGGGATGCTGAGCAGCAGACACGTCTCCGGAACATGATCAGCCATTCTTCGCGCGTGGGGTGTCTCAGCTGGAACAGCTCCACCCTCTCCAGGTAAAGCAGCGGGTGGCGGGGCGTGAAGGGCAGTGTGGAGCTGGGGCTCTGGGAGCGGTGCAGGTCAGGGATAGTGGCTTCTGTCCTGTCCTGGGCTCCTTCCTGGGCCTGTTCTGTTGCGCTGTGGGGAGAAGGTCTCTCTTGGCCTCGCTGCCGAAGCTGTGAAAAGCCGCTGTGGCTGCTTCACTCAGCCCGACAGAGCAGCGATGCTGGTAGCACTGGTTTGAAAGCCAGCGGTGGGCGCAGCGGTGCTGCCCCAGCACAAGAATGGATTTTGGAGAAAATCTGTGCAGCCTGACCCTGCAAGGCTTCTCTCTGCAGCGGGGCCCGCAGTGGCCACATCCACCACCACGATGTGCGAGTGGCTGAGCATCACGTGGCCACACTTGCCGGTCACACGCAGGAGGTGTGTGGACTCAAGTGGTCTCCAGACGGGCGCTACCTTGCCAGTGGTGGCGGTGACCACGTGGTGAACATCTGGCCGCGCAGCTGGCGGGGCAGTGGAGGACTCGCTCCTGTCCAGACCTTCACTCAGCACCAGGGCGCTGTCAAGGTGAGCGCAGGGCAGCAGTGGGCACGTGTCTGCGTGCAAGACGGCTGTGCAGCAGTGCCTGTGCCCAGGTTGCTTCTTGCATGGCTCAGGATTATAACCCTCTTCTCCCAGGCTGTGGCGTGGTGTCCGTGGCGGTCAAATGTTCTGGCCACTGGAGGCGGGATGAGTGACCACCATATCCGCATCTGGAATGTGTGCTCTGGCACCTGCCTCGGGGCTGTTGATGCCCATTCCCAGGTGAGCCGGGACCGTGGGTTTGGACATAAACACCTTCTGGTGGGACAGCGGGACAGAGTTGCTGGCTCCTGAGGCCCGCGGGCCTGACAGAGGAGGGGGCTGTGGTGGTCTCTGGGTGGCCAGCGTCAGCACAAGCAGCTGGTCTCACCCGCGCTACTGCCTCTTGCCAGGTCTGCTCCATCCTGTGGTCAACAACCCACAAGGAGCTCATTTCAGGCCACGGCTCTGGCCAGAACCAGCTGGTTCTATGGAAGTACCCATCGCTGGCCAAGGTCACTGAGCTGCAAGGTAGGCTGGGCCCTTTGCCTGGGGAGGGGAGGGCTGCTGGAGGCTGGGGGCAGGGGCGCTCCTCGGTTTGAGCAGAGCGGTGCTCTAGGCTGGAGCGTCCCTGATGCGCAGCGGTGTCCAGGGGCACGTGCTGCTCGAGGGGGGCGCTCCTGTGGGCTGCAGGAGGAGCACTGCAGCTCCAAATACGCGCCCAGGGGGTGAATTCCTGTTGCTGCAGCGCGGTGTGGGGACAGCTCTGCAAGCCGGTGGGATGGTGGGGCGCGTGGGAGTAAATGTGAGCGCGGTGGTAGAAGCAGAGGGAGCGGGACGTGTGGTGATTGACCCATCCCTGGCGGCACGCCTCCTCCTCAGGTCACACCGGTAGAGTGTTGAGCATGGCTCTGAGCCCTGATGGTGCAACGGTGGCCTCGGCAGCTGCTGATGAAACGCTGCGACTCTGGCGCTGTTTTGAGCTGGACCCCATCAAGAAGCGGGAGAGAGAGAAGGCAAACAGAGTCAAAAGCAGCATCCTTGACCAGTGCATCCGATAAGCACGTGGGGTTGTTGTTGGGGGGTGGGGGCTGAGGGGGTGGGGCAGGGCGGGAGATGTTTTTACTACTGTTGAGTATTTAAAATGTTAATAAACTGTTTTAACTTGAATTTTTTGTTCTTGAGTCTGATGGAAGAAAAGGCCGTGGCTCGTTGAACCAAGACCCGTGTAGAAGCTGCAGCGTCACATCCTCATCCCCAAAGGCGCTCACAGATGCCCTGCAATCCATCGAGGCTACAGCGTGACAGGACTCCCCGGCGTGCTCTACTGTGGAGAAGAGCCGTGGCGGGAAGGTAAGGCCTAGCCAGGGCTCTCCCGAGCAGCCGTGCCCACCTCTGCTACTGGCACGTGGCCTGCGTGGGATCAGTCACTGGCTGCCCCCCAGCAGCCGTCGTCTCCAGCTTGGCTCTGCTCCACGGGCCCTGCACGTGCAAGGGCAGCCAGGAAAGGAGTGCTGAACCTGTGGCCAGGTGCCCTCTACCAAGGCCAGGTGCGGGCTCAGCCCAGCGGGCTGTTGGACCAGGGCAGCTGGAGCACCTGCTCCAAACCTGGTGCAGTTGACGCCGTGGCCGGTGTTGGTAAGGGACAGGTCAGGAGCGGAGGCTGCGCCCAGCGGAGCTGCACAGCCAAGGACAGGAGACGGAGAGTGCTGGAAATGAGATGGGGAATGCTGGGGGTCAGGTCTGTGAAGGGCTGGTGGTGGCAGGTGTGGGGAGGGCAGCTGTGCCAGCGCTTCTCCTCCGATGCAGGTTGGACCATCCCGAGTGTTTCTGCGTTGCCGCTGCTCTTCAGAGGGTGCTGCGAGGGCTGTGCTGCACCTTCCCCTCCCTCTACAGGTAAGGGGGCAGGCGCGGGGAGGGGGCAGCACCAGGCCTGGGCTCCCTGGGTGGGGGCATCAGGGCAGCACCAGGCCTGGGCTCCCTGGGTGGGGGCATCAGGGCACCCCAGGACTGGGGTTTGCCTTTCACACCCCCTTCCCCACCCCCAGCAATCCATTTCAGAGCACAGCGTACACACTCCAGAACAGCTCCCCACGCAGACCTCAGGCACGGGAAGAGTTCCTGTCCGCAAGGTCCATCAGGCCAGGGGCACGTGGCCATTGTCACGAGGCTCCATGTGGATGGAGGACAGGGCCGGGGCATCTCCTGGGAGGCGTGACCAGGCTGTGGGCCGAGGAGACAGGTCTTGCTCACATGCTCAGGGAATAGCCGATCGCCAGCTCTGGGGTCAGGAAGGAATTTTCCCCTGTAGGAAGATTGGCACTGGTCCCCAGGGGTTTTTTGCCTTCCTCTGCAGCACTGAGCACGACCACTTGTCAGGGCTCCTCTGCTCCACTTTGCCTGGGTCACTGCCTGCTGCTCATGCACCACGAAGGTTGGCCTGTCGTGACCCCTAGGTGGGAGAGGAAGGCTTTTTTTCCCCAGGGTGAGCTACTGCGTGTCCCTGGGGTTTTTTTGCCTCCTCTGCAGCACCGAGCACAGCCCCTTGCCAGGGCTTCTTTGGGCCGTTTTGGCGAGGTGCCTGCTGCTCGTGCTCCACGAAGGTGGCCCTCGTGCCCCGCATCCGGGGGGAGGAAGCTTTCTGAGACTGCCAGCGTGGCCCCCAAGGGCGGCCCCTGGCAGTTCCTTCTTTTCCTCTGTAGCATTGAGCAGAGCCTCTTTTCAGGGCTACGCTGGGCCTTTTCAGCTGGTTCTCGCCTGCTGCTCCTGCACCTCCAAGGCACCCCTTGTGCCCTGGGATTCTCTGGCCCTCTTGCCCAGTGCAGCTTTTCAGCAGGAGTGAGTTCTGCCCTTCCCTTGGCTCCATTCCCCAGGTTGTGCAAACAGAAAAGAACTGAACAGAAAAGAACTTCACATAAAATAACAACATAAAATAAAAGCCCGTTTCCACTTGTATCATCTGTGTTCTGTGTCCTTGAAAGAGTGGTGGGAGCTGAAACCCCTGGCGTTTCAGGCACATAATCTCACTGTTATTTGACTGACGTGGGGGGGAAGTCGGGAAGGGGAGGGCAGGTTATGTGATGGGGATGGGAGAAGGAGAGGGAGAAGCAACTACCCAGCACTATCGCCCTCCTGCAGCCTCTCATAGCCAGCAAACCTTTGGGCAACTCAGCTCAGCTCTGCACAAACCCACAGAGCTGTACCAGCAGGAAGAGTTCTCCCAGCTTGGAGGGCTCTGGATGGGAATTCAGGGCCACTTTCCATCATCTCCAGCCCCTCACCAGCCTCGTTCCCTTCTCTGCACGCACTCCAGCCCCTCAATGTCCTTCTTGGAGTGAGGGGCCCAAAACTGAACCCAGCACTCGAGGTGCGGCCTCACCAGCGCTGAGCACAGGGGCACAATCACCCCCCTGCTCCTGCTGGCCACGCTGTGTGAACCCATGTTGGCTGGGCCTGATCACCCGGTTGTCCCACCTGTGCTGTAGGATAGCACACAAGATGATCTGCTCCATGACCTTCCCCGGTTCCGAGGTCAGACTGACAGGCCTGTAGTTCCCAGGATTCTCCCTCCGACCCTTCTTGTAAATGGGCGTAACATTCGCCAGTCTCCAGTCAAGCGGCACTTCCCCAGTCAGCCAAGACTGCTGGGAGATGAGGGAAAGGGGTTTGCTGAGAACCTCTGCCAGTTCCCTTAAAACCCTTGGATGGATCCCATCTGGCCCCATGGATTTGTGTTTTCACAAAACCCCGGCTGAGGAGCCAGCAGTGGCTGGCAAGGCCAGGGGGGATTCAGGAACGTTGAGCAAAGCAACAGAGGACAAAGGAGAACACCTGACTCCGCTCTACCCTGAACCCACGGCACAGCCACCCCACTTGCAGCTCTGCTCACTCCAATTCCAGCAGAGGAGGGGAAAGGAAAAGGCAAGACACAGGGCACGGATGTTCCCAGAAACTACCCAGCCATCCCCATGGGGACTCACCGCCAAATCCGTGATGCTGGACAGATTTCAGCTCCAGGTACAGAGTGCACACATAGGGATACGGCACAAGACGGACATTGCCATGGGTGAATCTCATCTTCCATGCTCTCTCCCATTTACTCAAATCTGAGAGCGACGCTAAGAGCTAAGGACACGGCACAGACCTTCGCAAGGAGCGCGAGTCCTGACAAGGCCTTCTTGGAAAGCTCCACAAACCAGACACCTGCACATCCAGACCCAGGAGTAAATCCAATCTGTCGAGGTGTAAAAAACACCAGGAACGTGGGACAAGAAACACATTTCCAGGCATCCTCTCCCATTGGCCGCTTTTATTCCTGGCACCGGCTTTCCTGCCGTGTGCTTGGCTTCAGCCCTGATGTTCCTTCGCAAGAAAGAACATGCCAGGCTCCTCTGGTCCTGGGAATAAAACCTCATTGGCTTCTCTAATTGGAAAGGAATCTCTTTTAAAAATGAGTTTACAAGTGGGAAACAGCAAGGATTCAGAGGAGCAGCATCCTTACATTCCCTGCGCAATTCCAAACGGGAGGAAACCAGCTGGATGGGCTTCCCAGATGTGGGCTGCAATCGCATCAGCTGAGCGTCCTGTGGCTTTGGATACACACGGTCATTTTCCCTGGCTCAATCCCCTTGGGCACGCAGGGGCGATTACCTGCAAACACTGCCAAGCGCTCTGCTCACATTTGTTCTCTCCCTGGGGAAAGCAACAACGGAGGAGGATCTTCAGCCAACAGAAAACCGCGCAGCTCAAAGCAGTTGCTCCCAGTTAAAGCCCTGTGCACTCTGAGACAGGAATGTCGGATTGAGCAGTGCCCAACAGACACAGACACTGGATCTCTGTTGTTTCAAGCAGGAACAAAAGGATACATGGAAAAACAGTGAAGTGGTCTGTGGAAAAGGGATGCAAATCCTCCAGATTGCCAAGGATTACTCGAATCGCTTCCTGGAGAGGCCAAAACCAGAAATGAAGGAAGAGCATCAACAGCAGAGCCACCATTCCACTGGGAAGGACAGTTCTGAAGCCTGGGAACAATTTAAAATTACAGTTTACTTGAACCACAGCAGAGCAGGGTCAGGAGTTTTGCTTTTCCCCCTCCCCTCCTTTGCCCGCTCCCTCCCCTTCCCTTGGAGCCATCGCACCAACAGACTCTGAGGAACAGAAAGGAATTCCTCTCTGCACTATTCCCAACGAAAGCATTCCTCTCTGCTGGCTGATGCCCGTCCTCAGTGATGCCCTTTTCTCAGCCCTCGTGCTCTCCAGAGAATTCCCTGTTCCTCCCACTGGAAATGCTGCGTCAGACAAAACGTCCTTACTCTCCTCACGAACCAAAGGTTTGCCCAGCTGAATGCTCAGCTCAGGGCCCTGGCCCCGCTCCAGCTCCTTCCTCCAACTCCTCGGCGGTGGCATCTGGAGTGTTGTTGGGATCAGGAGCACTGGGAAGAAACACAGAGAGTCAGGCCCAGCCCAAGCCAAAAGCACCGGAGCGACACACGCTGCAAGAGTTTAACCACCACCACCTGGTTCCCACGGCACAGGGAAAACACCCAGCAGGCTCCCAGCTCCCTCTTCTTAAAAGCCATTCGTTATTGCACAGGGACTGTTTCTTGGGAAAGCAGGAGCCAGCAGGACACATCTCTGCGTCCCTTCCACCTCTGTAGAGGTCTCTCCCACAGGCAGGGAGAGCTCCCACAGACTCTTCCCACACCCGCAGCCGGGTGCCAGGCTGCAGGGCCACTGTCAGGCACGGTGCCACCCGCTGACAGGCTGGGAAGGATGGACTCGCTCGGAGCACAGAGCTCCAAGGCGGTGCTGGCTCCCACTGCGTTGGAGGCCAGCTTCTCCACGGCAGCTGGGAAGGGGCTGTGTCTGCATTGCTGCTGGCAATGGGGTTGGTATCACAGGGGCATTTCTGTCACCCCTGGGCGGCGCTGACACAGGGCCAGGGCCATTGCTGCTTCTCCCAGCACCCAACAGTGAGGGCCGGGGCTGCACAAGGAGCTGGGAGGGGACACAGCTGCTACGGCCGATCCCCACGGACCCACGGGATATTCCAGACCAGCCGGCCTCACGCTCAGCAAGGGAACTGGGGAAGGAGGAGGAACGGGGGACGTTGGACGTCAGGGCCTTTGTCTTCCCAAGGAACCATCAGGCATGACAGAGCCTTGCTTTCCCGAGATGAAACCCCTGCCCGCCGATGGGAAGCACGGCAGGAATTCCTGATTCTGCTTTGCTTGCGTGCACGGCTTTGGCTTTCCTTACGAAACTGTCTTTATCCCAACCCGCGAGCGCTCTTCCTTGGACCCTGCTGCCTCTCTCCCTCATCCCACTGCGTGCAGGGAGGCAGCGGCCATGTGGGGCTCTGTTGCCACTGGGCTTCAGCAAAACGGGAGCATTTTTGCACCTCCCATCGCTCTCTCGGGCCAACGCTCGGCCTGGCCAAGTGCAGCAGCGACTTTTAAGCAACCGCTTTGACGGGCACTGGGAGAAGGTAGGGAAGGAGGAGTCCCCAGAACCTGGATTCCAGGTCTCCTTCCCTCCCTGCTCCGTGCAGCCATCAAAGCACAGGCGGACTTTCCGGCAGGAACGCGCTCACCTGCGGAAGCGGCCGCACCGGATTTTAAACTTGTAGACACACGGGCCCGCATGGAGAAACCTTGTGTGGGGCAGCGGCGAGGGGAATGGTTCCAGCGGCACCTCCCGCTCTGCGAGTGCCGGCCCAGGGAAGCAGGAGAGGCCCAGGGCAGCCCCAGACCCTCACAGCTCCAGCTCTGCCAGGCGAGAAGAGGCCACGGGCAGTTTCTCCTCCCGGGGACACCTGCAGCCACAACAGATTCCCACCCCTCGCTGCCACACGGCCCCAAATCCCGGATCCCTGCGTCCCTCCCAGAGCAGCTGGGTGTTCCCTGTGGGATGGGGGCAATTTCCCGCGGGATCGGGGCCTTCCCTGCAGGATCGGAGCAGTTCCCACACGTCAGGGCGATTCCTGTGGGACTGGGGCCTTCCCCGCGGGATCGGGGCCTTCCCTGTGGGACTGGGGCCTTCCCGGCGGGATCGGGGCCTTCCCTGTGGGACTGGGGCCTTCCCCGCAGGATCGGGGCCTTCCCTGTGGGACTGGGGCCTTCCCGGTGGGATCGGGGCCTTCCCCGTGGGACTGGGGCCTTCCCGGTGGGATCGGGGCCTTCCCTGTGGGACTGGAGCCTTCCCCGCAGGATCCAGCCTGGGCTCCCACCCGCTGCCGCCCTTGCCTGAGCAGAGCCGGGCTGCGGCCGAGCGGAGCCCAACAGAGCTCTTGTTTGAACGCCTTGACGAGTTCTGAGTGCTCCTACTAGAAGAAACCTTCAGGGAACTTAGCAGAGCAGTTAGTTTTGACCTGACAGTGAAAACAGACAGGAGAAGACAGATAAAGGGAAGCTGAGCATTTCCAGATCCATAATCCAGCACTCAAGGCACACTTTGCAAGTCTAAATTATTTTTAGACCTGGCCTTGGCTCACCAAGGAAACGTTTACCCACAGCTGAAATGTATCAGAAATGTCTCCTTTAATGGTTTAATCAAACATTCCTGTGGTTTTCACTTCAAATTATCATAGGCAAAATGTGGGTTTTGACTTTATTAAGACTACTTTCCTAAAATACGTATTTAATTAAAAAGAAAAAACATTTTCACGAGAGCTTGTTAGGAAAGAAGATTGCTCAGCTCAGAGAAGAAAGATGAATTCTAAGTTCTATGCCAAATATACTGTCTAGTATATTGATTTATTTTGAACCCTTGCATGGCTGTTCTTCATACTCCCTTTTAGATCACTCACAGTACCAGAGTAGGAACCTCACTACACCCACAACTACACTAAGCCATACAATTTATCCTGTACCTTCCTGTGAGTGGGCAACATGGGATTTCTTTCAATAAACCTGTCTTTGGTTGAGATTTCTGTACAGCTATAGGTTTGTATTAGAGAAATGCAAGCTAAAAATGCCCAACTCTTACTCAAAACCAAGAATAGCTCTGTTTTTGAGAATACACATTTGTTACTGGGAACTGTGTCAGTTTCACATCTACTGACACCACTGAGCAAAGAAACGGAGTGCACCGCTAATAAAACCCAATCATTGACCCAGAACAAGCTCGGTAAGTCACTTATTTCATCCTTCTTGTACACACATGAAATACAATGGATCCTTCTGCTCACCCCTGTCTACAGCAGGAAAGGCAGGGGGTCAATTATTTTCTTTTGAAATAAAGACCCCCAGATAAGAACAATACTGTAAGGACCTTTAGGCATTCTTTTTCACCAATCCTACAGTAATGCACCGCACTGAGTGCAGATCAGTCAGGGCACACATTCTCGATAGAGAGACATCCATAGGAACTAGATCTTCTGAACATAAAGAAAACATATATTCATGTGAGGGTTTATAAACAAACAACGTTACTACAGCAACTTTAGGGTCTTCTCTGCTTAAATACCTCTTATGTTCATCACCTGCTTCAAAAACCTGCAGAAAGTCATTTGCACTAAGAAACAATAAACATGACCATGTGTTTTTTACCTTTAATAATTGTTGTGGGAAGGATAAAATAGGCACTTGCTGAATAAACGATGCTATTTTAAAAAACGCCACTGCCTCGGGAGGAGGGCCGGGGCTGTGCGGCGGGAAGGGGGGCTCAGCATTTTCCTCCGCTCAGGCTGCGGGCGCCCAGCCTGGGGAGTGGGGGTTGGCACAGGTGAGCTGCTGTCCTGTTGGGGCTGGGGACAGGTGAGCTGCTGTCCTGCTGGGGGAGGGGCCTGGAGACAGGTGAGCTGCTGTCCTTTTGGGGCTGAGGACAGGGGAGCTGCTGTCCTCCCGCAGAGGGGGGAGAGCAAGCAGGGGGGGCTCACCCAGCAGGGTGGGGGATGATTTCTACCTGAGCTGCTTCCCACCTGGTGGCTCAGGCAGCTTCCATTGCACGTGTTTGTTCCCTGGGCACAGGACAAACGAGCTTTCTGCGCTGTGAAATTTTCCCGAGTCAGAATTCATGGAATCCTGGGATGCTTTGGGTTGGAAGGGACCGTAAAGATCCTGTGGTTCCAACAGCCCTGCCATAGGCAGGGACACCTCCCACTGAATCAGGCTGCTCCCAGCTCCATCCAGCCTGGCCTGGAACCCTTCCAGGGCTGGGGCACGGAGGATCATGCCCAAAACAAAAAGCAAAGCTCCCGAGTAACAAGCAGATGAGAACTAGGGAGGAAAACAGACTGGAGCTCTGCGCCCTTTGTGTGTGTTTTGCTTTGTAATCCCCAGGAGCGTGCTTCAGGAAGGGGCCTGTGGAAAATGGACGCTACCCAGCAGGGATGAAAGTGCTGAGGACAATTCTGGCAGTGGAAAACCATCTCCATCCTTACCATCAGATGCTGAACATCACAGAACAAGTGGGCCGCAATATCCACACTTTGACACTGGGAAAGCTGCTCACAAGAGAAAAGCTTCTCCCCTGAAGTTCAGGGATCAGAAAGTTTCTACAGAAAAGCCTCCAGCAGGAAAGCAGAGAACTGGCCAAGAAGGCTGTGGCTGGTGTTTTTCTGGTAGCAATGAAGAGCCTGAATATGACGAAAAGCGTGCCCACAAAGAAACACTGGAAGAAGAAAAGTGTGATGCACCCGAAGAACATCCTCTGAATCTTTGCAAAGGTGACGAACTCTCAGAGAATCAGAAAGCAAAGGAGCACGATGAAACACCCCGTGAAGCCCAAGATAACCTGGGATTTGTTGAGGGGAGGAAACCCTTTCAGTTTCTTTCTCGCTCAAGTCAGAGGAATCGAGCAAAGCTGTAATTCTGCAGCACTGCAGAATTCACCTGTAGAAGATGAATAAGTGGCTTCTACAGACCTGGACTTCTAGGACACTTGTTTGCAAGAAAATGCTTCTTTTTAGTTTGTGGGTATTTCTCAGTGGTTATGTTCCTTGGTTTAGCCAAGTACTCACATTCTAAATGTGCAGGTTGTATGAATTGGTTCTGTTAACTTTGCATTTTTCTTTTAGAAGTACAGTGTATAAATTGTGAATTTGCTGATCCTGATTCTGTTGTACTTCTGAGTTAAGCTGTGCAAATGTAATGCTTGTTTAGCCCAGGCAAATCATATGGTGCTGCTTATTGCTGTTTTCTGTGCGAGTTCATCTAGGGAAAACCACTTCCCTTCAAGGCTCTTCAGGGGAAACTTTTCTTAGGTGCCTCACCATGCTCCTTGAGTGGCTGTTAGCCCTTGTCTTCGTGCTGCTGTGTGGTTTGGACCCAGGAATTCTCTGATAGGTGATGCAGCACGAGACGGTACTTGTGAAGTTCGGTGGCTGGGATTCCTGGGCACAATTCAATTCCATGTGAGTGTAAATCAAGATGCAGTGAAGTCTTCTCACAGTACTGGTGCCTCAGGAGGGCTGTGGGGTTGTATTACAGTTTAAGGTAAAGGGGAACAGCTCCGTGCACCTGTAAACATCTCCTCATTCAGAAAGGAAGTCTCACATGACATGATAGAAACAAGCATTAACAGGAGGTTTACGCACAGAAATGCAGCAAAACGAGGTATTTCTCTGAAGGAGAACACGTGGCTGAAGGCCTATACAATTATGTTGTAACCTTTCCTCAACCTCACACGCTCCCTGTGAGCCTTGATGATTGGTGGCAGCCTGGTGTCAGAAACTCTGCTTGCTTTACTGCTCTGTGCCTTTCTCTGCTTTGTGAATTGATTGTGGGGTTTGGCCTGTCCCCTCAGCAGTAGTTGTTCTGGTGGGTGATCAGTTGAGCTGCTGGAGCAGCTGAGGGATTTTTGATTGTTTAACCTGCAAACCCAGATTTCTGTAGAGATGGGGCATAAAATATTGTGTCTGTCCTAGAAAGCATTTGTAGTATATGCTTCCAAGTTGCTACTGTGCTTCAGTTGCTGAGGTTATAAATCCTCAGTTGGATTAGTTTTCAGTGTTACCAGGAGTAAACTGAGGATACCCCTATCCTACAATCAGTCTGCAACAGAGAAATCTGTAAGCATTAACCATGCCCTAATGTGTACTGATGAAATTTAAAAGCAGTGTCTTTCATATTGTAGTTGTATCCATTTCCTTTATCTGCAGGTTAAGCCATCAGACTAAGTTTTGCAATAATTGCTGAGTCTTAAATGAAAAATTGCCTTAACTATTCTGTCTTTATAAATGAGAGAATTGTTCTACTTTAAGGAAACACATCGGCTGTTGGATAGGAGATGTGCAAGTCAGACAGTTGAAGTCAGTGAACTTCAGGTCCTGGCTTGTGACTTCATACCGAAACTGCAATGCAGGTTTGATCAGTCCCTGGCAGGCTGGGGGTGGCGCTGATTTGCTGCTTAGTCTTTGCAGTTAACGTGAGTGATCTGGAAATAATTCCTGAATTTGGGGGTCTTTGCAAAGAAAAAACTACAGATAAGCACAGATTTATTTACTGTTATGTCTCCTAGTGAAGACCTTTGGTTTCAGGGCACCGCAGGAGTTTTCTAATGAAAAGCTTCTGATTAACTTGCTTTATAAAACATGACACTGCAGTAAAACGTTCGATGTCAAATGCCCGCTTAAGGTACCTCTGTGTTTCTGATGGAAAGCATACTGACTTCCTCATTGCCTGTTTGGGAAGACACCAGCATTTTCAAAGTGAGTGTTTCTTCTCTCTCACGTTTATCGAGGGACACAGAAGCAACCAAAGTTGTTCTTCAAATGAAACGCTGTCAGAGCTTCAGCCTGTTTTCCCTTAAGCAGTTTAAGCAGCAGCTCTCGTTCTCTCTATGCTCAACTTTAAACTATTTTTCTTCCACCACACTTTGGGATAAAACCCAACCAAACAACAAAACCCCAGAACAAGCCTAGAAAGGATCAAGGTGGTATTGTGGCAAATATTTGAGTGGGGGGCCGGGGTGGAGGGGAGCGAACAAGGTGGAGAGGGCAGTGGCAGCCTGGGGGCTGAACGGGGACTGAGCACGCCCCGGGGAGTTGAACAGGGACCTGGCAGTGCTGGTGGACAGGAAACTCAACAGGAGCCAGCAGTGTGCCCGAGTGGCCAAGAGGGCCAGTGGTGTTTTGGCCTGCATCAGGAATAGCGCGGCCAGCAGGACTAGGGAGGTCATCATTCCCTTATCCTCGGCACTGGTCAGGCCGCACCTCGAGTGCTGAGTCCAGTTCTGGGCCCTCAGTTTAAGAAAGATGTTGTGAGATGCTGGGGTGCGTCCAGAGGAGAGCGACGAGGATGGGGAAGGGGCTGGAGCACAAGCCCTATGAAGAGCGACGGAGGGAGCTGGGCTTGTTTAGCCTGGAGAAGAGGAGGCTCAGGGGAGACCTTATAGCTCTCTACAAGTACCTAAAGGGAGGCTGAGGTCAGGCAGGGGCTGGTCTCTTCTCTCAGGTGAGCGGCAACAGAACAAGAGGACACGGTCTCAAGCTTCGCCAGGGGAGGTTTAGGCTCCACATTAGGAAGAAGTTCTTTCCTGAGAGGGTGATTGGCCATTGGAATGCGCTGCCCGGGGAGGTGGTGGAGTCACCGTCCCTGGAGGTGTTTAAGGAGAGATGGGTTGAGGCACTTAGTGACGGGCTGTAGCTGACGAGTAGGTGTAGGGGTAGGTGTTGGGGCGTAGGTTGGACTCGATGATCTCAGAGGTCTCTTCCAGCCTTAGGATACTGTGACCCTGTGACAGATCCCCCACTGCAGGGCTTAACGGGGAGACCGGACTGTGCCGTCCCCCTCCGCCTCCCCGGGATGTGATGCAGAGCGCCCCCCACGCAGGGCTTCCCGGTTCCGCTCCGTCTGCCCCCCTTCCCCCACCCCCGGTGCAACCCAACGGTGTCCCAACGGCCCCGCCCGGGCGCTGCCCCTCGAGAGGGACGCGTTGGCACAACTGTCACTCCGCCGGTGTGGGGGGAGCGCGTTGGACGCGGCTGCGGAGCTCCCGCCCTCAGCCCGCCCCGTGAGCGCAGCGCGAACGCCAAGAGTTGGTGCCTTCCTTGCGCTGAGAGAGGAGGAGAGCGCGGCCCCCTCCTCCTTCCGCCCGCCGCGTTCCGCCCCCGGCCCGGCCCGGGAGAGGCGGGGCGGTGCGGTGCGGTGCGGTGCGGTGCGGGTGTCGCCGGTGCAGGCGGGCACACGTGCTTCGGCGACAGAGCCTCGGCTCGGTGAGTGCAGCGGGGCGGGGGCAGCGGCGGGAGCGGCGGGGGGGTGGCTGGGGCTGGGGAAGGCGCAGGGGCGGGGGCAGCGGCGGGAGCGGCGGGGGGGTGGCTGGGGGTTGGCAGCGGCGGGGGCGCAGGGGCAGCGGCGGGGCCGGCGGGGGTGGCTGTGGGGGAGCAGCGCCGAGAGCGGCGGGGGCGCAGGAACGGAGCCTTCTCCAGGCTGAACAAGCCCAAGTCTCTCAGCCTGACCGCAGAGCAGAGGTGCTGCAGCCCTCTGACCATCTTTGCTCCTCGGGACCTGCTCCAACAGTTCCATGTCCTTCTTATGCTGGGGATTCCAGAGCTGAACACAATACTCAGGATGGGGTCTCCTCAGAGCAGAGCAGAGGGGGAGAATCCCCTCCGTCCACCTGCAGTCAGCGCTTCTTGTGATGCAGGCCAGGACACGTTTGGCCCCGATCCAGCTACCTATATCATCAATGAAAATATTAAACAGCACTGGTCCCAGTCCAGACCCCTGAGAAGTGGGGTGAGGGGAGCCCTGCCTGCAGCCTGCACCCTGCTGCTCCCTGCCCTTCTGTCCCCACAGGCAGGGACCATGTCCCTGGGGCCCGAGGAGATGGGATCCCCACGGCCCAGAAGGTGCTTTTCCCCATGGAGCGCCTTTCCCTGAAGTGGGAGCGGATCCACCGGATCGACGCCGGGCTGCAAACCCTTGGGAACACCTGCTTCCTCAATTCCCCCGTGCAGTGCCTCACCTACACGGCGCCGCTGGCCAACTACCTGCTCTCCAAGGAGCACCGGCGCACCTGTGAGTGGGGAGGCCTGGCTCTGGCGAGGGGTGTGGGGATGTCAGGGTGCACCGTCTTTTCTCCCCCCTGCCCGATTCTCCATCGAACGGTCATTCCTGTGTACATCTCCCTTTTTGTGGTCATAGCAGTGTTGCCAAGCTCTGCATCCCTGTGTCCGGGCAGGCATTGTCTGTACTGGTCATAACCAGGCTTAAGATGGGTCCAATGGGGTCTGGTGGCTTCCTGGGGGCTGAGCAGGGGGTCCCAAAGAGGTCTTGCCTGTGGGGACTGCGTGCGGGCAGCAGACTGCGTACAGGCAGCAGCTGCTTCTTCTGGGGGGCTTTGAAAGGGATTCCGGTGGTCACTGCTCCGAGCTGTGAGCCAGGGGAGCCCATGGAGCTCTAGCCCCATCTGCAGGGCTCCGGTGGGATTAGCCTGTTGGTGCCACCCTGTGGGATTGGCAAGTGAGTGCCCATGATCTGTTGTCCATCCCCTGCGATGCTGTCCCGTCTGGGGTGTTGCAGTGGCTGTTACTGTGACTGGGGCTGCGACAGGTGAGGGGGGCGTTGTGCCAGTGCCTGCGTACCCAGGGTGCCCCAGAGCTGCGCCGCAGCACAAAGCTGGTTGGGAAAACTGAGTGTGGCTGAGCTGTGCTGGAGCAGAGATCCCCCGTCCCTGTACTGCCTCCACCTCTCGTGGCTTTGTCCCCAGCATCCTGTCTTCTCTCCTGCTGCAGGTGAGCACAGTGACTTTTGCACGCTGTGCACTCTGCGGGACCACATGATCCAGGCCTTCTCCAACAGCGGCAGCGCAGTAAAACCAACGTCCATCCTCAAAGAGCTCGAGTGTAAGGATGGCTGTGCTCCCCTCTCAGAGCCGTGCAGGGGAATGATGACCAATGTGGGAGCAGAGCCTTTGGGATGGGGGCAGGTCTTGGCAGAGTGCTCTTCGGGGAGGGCTCACAGAGCCTGCCAGGGGCTGGTGACTTTGTGGGCTGCGTGGGGCTTCCCTGGGGCCAGCATGAGTCTGGTTGGGGCTCAGGGGGCTCCAACCGGTGACAGAACAAGAGGACATGGCCTCAAGCTTCGTCAGGGGAGGTTTAGGCTTGTTATTAGCAGAAACTTCTTCCCTGAAAGGGTGTTGGGTCACTGGAATGCGCTGCCCAGGGAGGCGGTGGAGTCAGCATCCCTGGAGGTGTTTAAAAGGAGATTGGATGAGGCACTTAGTGCCATGGTTTAGATGATGAGTGGGTGTTGGTGTTGGGTCATAGGTTGGACTCAACAATCTCAAGGGTCTTTTCCAGTCTTGTAATATTGTGATACTGTAATACTGTAACCCCAGATTCCCTGCCCCAGAGGAGGGAGGGAAGGTCTGCATCTGTTGCAGCACGTGCTGGGGCTGATTCCTCTCTCCCCCGCAGACATCGCCCAGCACACCCGCTTTGGCCGCCAGGAGGATGCGCACGAGTTGCTGTGTTACACCCTCGATGCCATGCAGAGGGCCTGCCTGACCGGCCACACCAAGTACGGACGATGCACCTCTGATGGCCCTCGCTGCTCTTCTCTGCTGTCCCCTCACCGGCCCCTGTGCCTGTGGGGCGAACGTGTCCCCCAGGTTGACTCAGAGGGAGGTGCTGACTGCAGGGCCTTGGGCGGATGGGCCAACTCTGCCCCGCTGTGACACAGCTCTGGCTGTTGTCTGCCTTCTCCCTTGTCCCGACCCTCTGCCCCAGCACAGCTCTGGTCCTCTCAGCAAATCCTGAGGCTGCCGTGGGCTTGGGTCCTGTCCCAGCTGCCAGGGAACCCAGGCGTGCTGGCTGGTTGGGCCCCATCTGTGTGGCTGTGGGGGAGCAGCTTTCCCCGGGGCCCTCTGTCCCGGGAAGCTGCGTTGCCTCTGCCTGCGGTGCCCAGCTCAGAGCTCCAGTTCTGCTCCTTGGAGCAGCGCGGTGCCACCCCTTGAGCTCTGCCACTGGGGGAGCAGAGTGACAGAGGCTGCCCCTTGCCTCTGCTCCCAGAGCTCTGCTGGCCAGAGCCCGTCGGGCAGCTGTCCTGAGGGCACAGCGGTGGCCCGTGGGCAGGGGTGGCCGTTGCGAGGGGCACTGTGAGATCCCGTGCTGCTGTCTCGAGGTTGGATCGTGAAAGCCAGGCCACAACGCTGGTTCACCAGATCTTTGGCGCTTCCCTGCGATCCTGTGGTGAGTGCTGGCTGCCAGGGCCTGTGGCTCTTGGGGCTGCTGGTTCCCTGAGAGCCTTCCAGGAAAACTCGTTTGGGAAAGTTGCTACGAATTTTAAATTTGGGGAAAATGACTCAGTGTGAGTAAATTTGGGGAAAGTTGCTACAAATGTGTAAGTTTGGGGGAAATTGCCAAGAATTTGTAAATGTTGGGCAATAGCTAAGTATGTGATGGGATGGAGAAAGCTGTTGGCTGTGGGTCCCCAGCTGCCTGACCCCAGCAGAGGAAGCTGTGTTGCCAGCTGTCAGGCAACACTTGCTGTCCCAGCCCAGGGGGAACTGCCGCCTTCGTCCTTGCCAGGTTGTGGGTCCTGGTGCTGCCATGGCAGAGCCCAGAGGCGGGGAGCGGGAATGCTGCCCTGCCTGTGCTGGGCTGGGGTGATGGCGGGCGCTGCTGTTGTGTCAGGGTGTGCTCACTGCTCGCTCTTTTGCAGTGACGTGCACAGCGTGCAAGTGCATCTCGGACACCTACGAGCCCTACCTGGAGGTGGTGGTGGAGATCAAGGTACTGCGGCAGGGTCGGGGTTGGGGGGGGGAACTCAGCTCTTGAGAGGCTGTTCCTGCAATGCACCATTGCTGCTCTCCAGGCTCCGCAAGCTGCCGGTGTCAAGGCGCGGTGCAGACACCAGGGAAGCGGATTCTGCTGTTGTGCCCGTTGCCCCAGCACGAGCCACGGCTGCTCTGGAGGCTCTGTGGTGTCGGGGGACAGTGCAGCTGCCCCTCGCGGCACGCTGCTGGCAGGATCGTGGGCTCGGTGCAGTCTGAGGTCTCGTACTCAGGCTCTGTGCTGGTTTTTGGGACCAGTGTCTGAGCAGGGAGCCAGGCTGTCGCACGGACAGGCCACTTGTGGCCTGACCTCTCCTCTGTCCTTGCGGGAAGCCGAAAGCATCACGCAGGCACTGGACACGTTTGTGAGGCCAGAGACTGTGGGAGAGGACACTGCCTACGTGTGTCAGATGTGAGTGTGAGGGGCTGCGGCGGGAAGGGGCCCCCGGCTGTGCCAGGGGGAAGCAGGGAGGGCTTCTCTACCTGCCCCATGGCTAAAGCGGGAGGTACGCGGCCTTGGAAGCCTGCGATGGAGCCTGCCTCTCCTGAGCTCCCTCCTCGTGTGAGGAGGACCTGGGCGAGCAGATGTGGCCGTGAGCAGGTGCCCTGGAGTGGTGCCTGGTGTCAGCAGGGTCATGGGGTCCATGGGGTTTGCCACTTGGCCAGGGCTGGCAGTCGTCTGGGTGGTGGAACAGCTGGAATAACTCAAGCTCTTCCTGTGCAGGTGTCAGATGAAAGTGCAAGCCACCAAACACTTCACCATCCACCGAGCGTCCAGTGTTCTCACGCCCTCATTGAAGTGGTTTTCCTACTGGAATGGAGGCAAAATGTCCAAGGTGAGTCCTTGGCACTGCAGCGCTCGGGCTGTGTCCTGGCCCGAGGCCCTGCTGCCCAAAGCAGGTGGGAGGTGCCCAGCATGAGCTGTGCCGCAGCCCTGCAGCCCTTCTCCAGCTGTGCGGTGGGAGTTGGGCTCATGCTGGTGTCTTCCTTCCTGTGCCCTCTACCTGGGGAGAGTGAGTCCCCCTCTCTGAAGACATGGGGCTCGTAGGAGCTGCTCTTGCTCTAGCAAGCAAGTGTGCTGTGCAGACTCCTGAGATGTCCTCTCTCCACAGGACGTGGGGTACCCCGAGACCTTGGACATCCGACCTTACATGTCGGAGAATGACGGGGACCCCTTGATGTATGAACTCTATGCAGTGCTGGTGCCCTCTGGCTACAGCTGCCACTCGGGGCACTATTTCTGCTACGTGAAGGTGAGCCCAGGGCACTCTCTTGGCCCCCTCTCTGAGCTGGATGCTGGTGGGTCCTCATGGATCCCTGTAGCGCCCAGAAAGGAGGGCGCTCAGCAGATGTGGGTGGTGTGGAGCGTGGGAAAGCGGGTACAGGCTGTGCTGTGCTGCAGGAAGGTTGGAGGTCTGTTCTCGCTGGATCCCCTTGCCTGCCCCTGGGCCGCCTGTGGGTTTGGGGAGAGGAGCTCTGCCGCTGGGCGCTGTTCCTGCTGCTCTACAGGCCAGGAGTGTCTGTGGATGCAGCCTGAGCCCGTTGTCTCTTCTTCTCCTGCAGGCTGGCGATGGGCAGTGGTATAAAATGAACGATACTGAGGTGCGCCTCAGGAACATCCAAGTGCTCCTCAAGCAGCAGGCCTGCGTGCTCTTCTACCTGAGGTGAGAGCGCCCTGTGTCTCCCAGCCCCTCTGCCCACTGCTCTCAGCATTTGGGCCGGGGCTGGCAGCACGTGTGTGGGTGTGGGATGGAGCTGGCTCAGAGGAGGGAGGCAGGGCGAGGTCCTAGAATCATGGAATGGTTGAGGTTGGAAGGGACCTTCAAGATCATCCAGTTCCCATCCCCTTGCCATGGGCAGGCGCAGCCCCTTATTGTGGTTTTGCTGTAGGTGAAGAGCACCTCGGCTCCTTGGAGCTTCTGACTCCTCTTTCCTTTGTGCCTCTCTGAGGAGAGAGCTGCAGGTGCTGAAACCCTGGCAGTTAACACCTGCGCTTCTCTGCCTTCTCCAGAACGTCCAGCTCCATGACGAGCTTTGAGGGCCCCATTGCCCAAGGCGCCTCCAGCCTGGCCAGGCACACTGACAATGCTGCCCATCACAGCAAGAACAAAGTGACCAAAAAGCGCTCATGTTCAAAGCTCAAGCGTTCCGTGTAGCCTGAGGATGCCCTGGAGCCGAGCAGCACCGCGTCACCGCCCCCAAGCAAGAAGCAGGCGCTGTCTGCCGAAAAGGTGAGTGTGAGGTTGTGCCCAGAGTCCGCAGTAGGCGCCTCGTGCCTTCTGACGTGGGGCTTGTGCTGGGGGCAAGCGTAGCTCTTGCTGGGTGTCTTGCTAAGCCGGCAGCGGGTGGGGAGGCCCCTCAGCCCCAGGGCTGTAGTGGTTGCTGCGCCCTCCCCCAGGGTTGGGGTGTGGTGAGGGCAGGACCCCAAAACCCCTGGGCTTGTACCCCTCCTCTTCTCCAGACTAAACAGCCCCTGGTCCCTTTCCTTTACTCCCCGGCACTTTACTTGAGCTTAAGTGCAAATGTTGGACGTTCTGTAATAGTCACTTCTCCCCAAGCAGCCACCTGTGGGAGTGGCAGCGCGTCCCTGGATCCCGAGGAGGAGATGCTGGACAATGAACTAAATAGCGACGTAGACCTATGAGAAGGAGGCCGTGACAAAGAGGACGTGGGAGATGACAGGCGTACAAGCTGGAGGAACGAGAAGAACACGAAGGAAAATATTGGCCCAGGCAACTGTTAAGCAAAGAGTTGACTCTTGACCGATAACAGGAGTGCTTAGGAATTCCTTTGGACAGGAATGGCTGGCAAAAGAACCCTTGAAAAACAGGGAAGAGAAGCTAAAGAAGAAAACCGAGCAATGTGGTATGAACTTACTGACAATGCTTTTCTCTGCACTGTGATGAAAATGGGGAAATGTTTTTTACTCTCTGTGCCTGCGGCGCTGCCTTCCTGCTGGGATGGGTTTCAAGTGGGAATCTCTTGTTTCCCTCCCGTTTCCTGACTGAAAATATACAAAGAAGCGCCGTTTGCGTTGGAACGGGTTTTGCTGCCCCAATGCTTTGATAAAGCTGCTTGGTAGAAAAGGAACCCAAGGCAGACACTTTTGTCAGGCAGCTCTTGGGGCCGTTCTGTCTGTGTGTCCTTCCCCTGTGAACGGCAGAGAGGTGCCTCGGGGACAGGGATTAGAGCTGTGGGTTTGGCAGACAGGAGGAGGGAGCGAGAGAAGAGTTTTGGCAGTCACTTTCTGTCTCCCTTCTGTAGGAATAAAGATAGGGTCCTCAGTTTTGAAGTTTCCTCCAGGCAAGACGGGGCTGCTGTTGCGTGGAATTTTTTGGAGGCTTTTTATTTGTTTTGGGTTCTGTTGTTGTCTTTTGGTTGGGTTTGAGTTTGGTGGGTGAGAGTGTGTGCGTATACAAAGCATAGCAGCCTGCTTTTGAAGTCCTGGGAGCTGCTCTAAGGTCTCCCCAGAGCCTTCTCTTCCGCAGGCTGGACAAGCCCAACTCTCCCAGCCTGGCCTTGGATGGGAGGTGCTCCAGCCCTCGGCTCGTTCCTGGGGCCTCCTCTGGGCCCGCTCCAACAGCTCCGCGTGCTCCCTGTGCTGGGCACTGCAGAACTGGGCCCAGGACTCCAGCTGGGGGCTCAGGAGAGCGGAGCAGAGGGGCGGAATCCCCTCCCTCGCCCCCCGGCCCCCTTCCCCCCTCACGCCCTCTCGCTTCCAGCGCTGCAATATCGGCTGTTTGCTTTCCCAAACTCCAGACGAGTCTCAGAGAGTTCATTTCTTTGCCGGCACTTTGGGTCTCGCTCCCGCAGCTTCCCCCGCCTCCCTGGCGCCCCCGGGGTCCCCAGCGCCTCCGCCGTCCTCCCGTGTCCCCCCCCCCTCCCGATCCTGCCGCTCCCCCCGTGCCCCCAGCCCCAAGGCCCCCAGCCCCCGCCCCGTGCCTCTGGGGGTCGCCCCCGCCCGCGCTGGGCCGGGCCGGGCGAGCGGAGCCCCGAGCAGCCCCGCCCCGCGGCCGCCGCCTCGCTCTGCCTGGCTCCGCCCAGGGCGCGCGGGGGCCGCGGAGAGCGGTGAGCGGGGTCCGGGGGGTGGGGACGGGGGGCCCGGGGAGACCCCGGGCTGGGGGTGGGAACCACGGGGGGAGCAGGGTGTCCGCGTCCGGGGGGAAGCGGGCGGGACCGGGAGAAGCGAGGGGTCCGGGGGGAGAACGGGGAGCGGGCGGGAGCGGGAGGCTCCAGGGCAGAGCGAGAGGTGCGGAGGGAGCCCGGGGGAGCGGGGGCAGAGCGGGGCAGCGGGGGGTGCCGAGGGCAGAGCGGGGCAGCGGGGTGGGGAGGAGAGCGGGGGAGTGCGGCTCGCGCGGGGCCCGAGCGGGAAGGAGGCGGTGGCGGCGGGGCTCGGGCTCCCCCCGGGCTGCAGCCCCCGCGGGGCACGGGGGGAGTCGGGGAGCGGGGTGGGGGGCCCGGCGGGGCCGTGTGCTGGGCGGCGGGGCCCGCGCCCCCCCTCCGACCCAGGGGCGGGGAGGGGGCAGAGGAGAAACCCGGGGGGGACGTGGGGGCTGCGGGCAGGGGGAGCGGAGGGACGTGAGGGGCTGCAGGGGGGAGCGGAGGGGGGGCTGCGGGCGGGGGGGGGGACACGGGGGCTGCGGGGAGAAGGCACGGGGATGCTGTGGGCTGGGGGAGCGAGGGGCACGGGGGTACGGGGGGGGGGGAATAGAGTCTGGGGGGACATAGGGGGCTTGGAGCAGGGGGTTGTGGGCGGTTGCAGCAAGGGGAGAGGGGGACACAAGGGGTTGCGGGGACGACGACGACACAGGGGCTCCTGGAGGGGACACGGGGGGCTGTGGGCACGGGGAGTGGGAGGACTGGAGGGGTTGTGTCTGGTTGTCCGGCTGTTGGAGGAGCAGGTTTGTGCAGTGGGCGAAGCTCCAGCAGGGTAAGGGCAAAGAGAATTCCTGTGAGGGTAAAGTTGCCCCAAATCCCAAGGAAATGTCGCATCTGGAGGTGTGGGATTTGGGGAGCCCTGGCGGTTGGTAGGACAGGAGGCAGTGTTGGAGCAGAGGGCAGTGCGTCCAGCGCGGATGGTGATGCGTCACGTGAAGTCAGAGGTCTGGATTTTAGCTGGCCAGCTGTGAAAATGTTGCTTCTTCGTCATTGATCGGCACCTAAAGGGTGTTCCTTGTTCTGCAGAGTTGTCTGAGATGAGTTTTGCAGCAGTCTGGTGGAAGTTGTGTGTGAGAGGACACACGGGGCGATGTTTGTCCTCCGAAGGAGCCAGGTCTCTCTTTGGCCAGCAGGGCCCAGGGGCTGTGAGACATGGAACTGTGCTGGTGGCTCTACGTGCTCAGGTTTATCCAGATGGGCAGGAGTCTTACGGAGACTTGGAAATGCAGAGGAGTTTTTATTCCTTTCTGTTTAAGAGAAGATTCCATTGTGAATCTGAAGTTGTGTGTTGGGAGAGAGGAGACTTTGTGAGGGGCCGGTGTTTGGGGCCACACAGGAGCTGGCAGAGTTGAAAAGTGCAGCTGATGTTGAGCTGGAAGAGCTTTTCACCTGGGATTGCTGCTGCTGAGGGAGGGATGGGTTATTGGTTGTTACAAACTGGTGAAATTCATAGAAAATAGTAATTTTCTTAATCTGATTCTCGTCTTGTGTTAGAGTCGTTTTAAGGAGATAAAGCAGAGGTGTGTCAGCTTGACAGCAGCTCCCAGGCAGGCAGGAGGATACACGCAGTGAAGAAGGATTGTGCCCTTGTCCTTGTCAGAGGGCTCCTCTGCCTGCAGAACCCAGGTTTAAAATTTTTGCAGTCTGCCACCGAGGTGATGCTGAGCCTCGGCTTCTCTGTTGCCCTGTGGCGAAGAGGAGATCCCTGGTGCCTGCTCTGCCAGCTGTGCTTGGGGAGCTCAGTCTGTGTTTCAGCTCTGCTCGAGCTGGAAATGTCACTTTTGAGTTGGTGCAATTTTCCCACGTTGTTAGGCAGCGTCTGGGGAGACCCAGCTCTATGGAGAGGGGGAGGCTCTGGCCCAGGTTGCCCAGGGAAGTGGTGGCTGCCCCATCCCTGGGGGTGTTCAGGGCTAGGTTGGAGGCGGCTTTGAGCCTCCTGATCCAGTGGGAGGTGTCCCTGCCCACGGCAGGGGGTTGGAATCTTCGATTAAATTCAGACATTCACTAGGGCTCAGGAAGCAAAAGGTGCCAGGAAAATCTGATTTCTCTGTGTCCTTTGAGATACATATTCTTTTAACAGCAGGTTCTGTAATATTCTAAACTCTTCCCTGCAGACTTTTGGGGGGATAAATTGCTTTGGAGTTCATAAATTTAGAGCAGTTTTTCTGCTTTGACACATTTATGACTGAGAACAATGCTTCGCTGTCCAGGAAAGGAGCTGAAAGCCTCTGCAGATGACGCATGATGAAAATATGGAGGTCGCTCCCTGTGGTACTTGTTCTCCGGCCCCTCACCAGCCTCGTTGCCCTTCTCTGCACATGCTCCAGCCCCTCAATGTCCTTCTTGGAGTGGGGCCCAAAACTTAACGCAGTGGGGTAGCTTTGGGGATATTCGAGAACTACAGTATAAGTGGAGTATAAGTATATGACTGCAGTATAAGTATCTTTGGGACAGGGAGAATCTTTTGAGGTTTATACATTGCCTACCACAAAGAGGTGCTGGCCCTGGGTGGCATACACGTAGTAAATGTGAATTCCCTTTCCTCTGTAGGACTGGTACCCCCCCGAAAATAGCCCTGTTTAGAAAACATCATGGAAAGCTGGGTAAGAACTGACCATAGTGATTTTGAGTTTGTCAAACTGGAGGACATACAGAAGCAGCAAAACATTGTGAGGTGTTGTCTTGCAATATCCATGCTCGGGGTGCCAGGGTTGGTCCCCTGTCCCCAGTCTGAAGGCTTCTCTGGAAGGCAGGAAAGGACATTTAACAGTCTGAATTCATCTCAGCTGCATCCTTTAATATTTATCTAAGTGCTTCCAGCAGTGCTGCACAGGAGAGTTGAATGATTTTACTGCTGTCCTTAACCTTATTGTGACCAATTCAACACAAGAATTATAAAAAAGAATCACAGGCAGGATGAAGCAATGATAATTCCCAGTTTCTCTTTGTATAACACTTCCCCCGATGCATCTCACTCCGTATAAATCTTGTATCACCTCTGAAGCATAGCGTCCTGGAAACACTGTATAATAGAGGTATTACTTTTCAGATCTCACTCAGAATAATTGCACGCTGTATTGTGATGTTGGGAACTCAGTTCTTTGTGATATCTACAAATAAATACAAAACCAATGTGATATCTACAAATAAATTCTTAGCTAATGCTGACCAGCAGCTAGGTGGCAGGTATTGGAGATTATTTGGTAAAGGGAAAATCTGTCCTGCAACGAAAAGGAGTATAAATTGGTTGGTATTTCCTGCAAACTGGGAATGCAGGAACTCAGAGATAGTGGCGTGCAGTGGGCATTCAGATGACAAGAGCACATGTGAAATCCTGCAAGCCCAATTGCATGGCTGTGCAGAAGCCCCGGCCTTATTTCACACATCTTGGCTGGCCATGGGGCATGAAGTGTTTGTTGATAACCCGGCTCCGGAACACGACCCAGTGTTCATCTGTGTTTCTGAGCTGCTCCACTAAGCTGTGGTGTTTCCTTTAGATTTACTTCCACTCAAGAGGACTACACGCTGCAGAAACGAGGATTCTATCCAAGCCAGTATTTCTGTAAAAGTAAAAGACAGACCACCCTTCTATATAAATCACTGTTTCCCCTCAGTACAAAAGCATCTCCCCTCAGATGCTGGCAGAGCTGTGTGACAGCTTTTGAGTTGCTGATCAAATTGCAGAGCAGCAGGAATGTGTCCACTCAGGCAGATGAGCTTAGAGCAAAGTGCCCTGGGCTGTAAACAGTGATCACGCCTTTCGTTCTCTCTTCTGTTTGTTATTCTAATTGGACGCCAACTACACTGTTTCTCTCAATGCCGACATGGTTGAGGATGCAAATTCAAATTCTCTTCTCCTTCCATTAGCAAAGAAAAAAAAGTAAGCACGGAGCAGAAGCGAGGCTGCAGCGCCTCAGTTCTTTTCCTAGCCACGTCCCTGGCTGGCAGCAGAACAAGGGGCTTCAAGCAGGCCAGTCTGGCTTGCAAGAAGCAATCCAGATCAGTCTGTGCGGTGCTCGAGCTGCTGGACTGCTCACTGTGCCAAAAGGATGAGTGCTTAACATCCAGCAGAGCATCTCTCCAGACCGGCACAGTCAGCAGCAGCACACATGCCGTGAATAGCTACAGTGCGACTCGGACAGCCAGGGATTTTTCAGGGACTCAAACGGGAGCCAGAACAGGTTGGAAAGGAAGACGACTGTTAGTGAGGTATGAGCAATACATTGGGAAGAGGTTGGGAATAAGCAAGGAATCGGTGTCGTGTTCAGAGAGCTGACCTGCGTGTTGGCTAAGAGGGGCAAAGAATTTCTTCTTGCGGCATGTTATCCTGGAAATAAGGCACAACACGATGCATCTCGTAGAGATAGGCTTTCTAAGCCATTCATTTTCTGTGACTGCAATATTCAGCATACCCTTCCGATTTCCCATATCTGGGTTTCTGTGTAGTAATTTCCTCCCACCCCTTTACTTCTGGGAAATTAAAAGTTGTCCCAGTGGTTCGTACTATTCTAAAGCCTGACGCCAAATGCCAGAGGCAGTTCTGGGACCAGTTCTGTTATATAAAAGGGGAAACGCTTCCTTTGGGAGTCGGGCAGGGACAACTTGCACAAATAGTTGCGCAGCAGCAAGTCCTAGCAGAAGCCTGAGGTCTGCTCCACCACAGTGGGTTTTGCAGTGGGGTCCCGCATCGCCATTCAGCAGTTCTCCAATCTCCAATACTTCAAGCACGCCCTTAATCCTAAGCATCAAGTCAGAATTAAACTGCAAGACTGGCTTGGAAAACTTCACCCAAGGATTGTGGAATGAACAAGCTGTACTGCAATCTCACTGTTTAGGGGTAGCTGCTCTTAAGTGTTCAAAACCTTGCAGTACTGCAGAGTAAAAATAATGCCGATGGCTCCGTGTCTAATTGGAGCTTTGGTCAGTCACTTCACCTCCATGCAGTTCTCCTCCCACCACGTAATTTAAGATTTTGCTGTGTATTTTTAGCCTTGGAAGTCTGTGAAAGTTTGTGGTAGTCAAGTTTTGAAGTTCCTGTTAAAAAACTCTGCATTTTCCAAAGAGTTAACTTTTTCTAAAGCATTAAATATGAGAAAAATCTATATTTTTTGGCAAAGCCAGCGCTATCTTACTTGCATGTGGGCCGTCTTCTCTAGGTGCTACAGAAACACTATCGTCTGTTCTGACCACCTGATCCGAACCTACTCATAACAAGGAACTGTGGAGCACTGGCTGAGTGATGTACTGAAGCCGTTGTGGTTGGTCATGGGCATCCAATGCTTTGGGACATGCTGCACATTTTCCGTATATGTAGGGAAACCAGAAAGCTAATTCTGTGCACAGTCTGTCTTCTGCGGACTTGGGAACTGAAATAAATCCCGCGGAGACGAGAACTGCAAGCAGCAGCTCTCACTTGTCAAGTGACTGACTGTATATTTTTGTCCGTCATGAGGCGAAAAGAACTGGACGGAGCCAGAATTCCCTTTGAATGTCCTTCTGAGATGGAAGAGGAAAATAAAACCTACATGCTGGCAGGTGCTAAACAAAGCATTTTTAACAGCAGGCTGCAGAGGAAAATTCACGAGCTGCTCTCTGTGGCAACACCTAGGTTCTATCACATGTGCTGCCTCCCCTCTGTCCTTCGTGCCCTTCCCTTCTCACTCTCCCGCCCTTCACATCCCGCTGTTCTTGCGCGGGTCCTGCCCGCATGGCTGTCCATGACACCTGGCAGTTGCAGGCAATTGCGGAGCGGCGGGGCACGCGGTCGAGCGGGAGCTTCTCGGCGCTCTGGGGGCTTCGGAGGGCCGGGGCGCTGCCTGGGAACGCGCTGTGCTTAGGGAGCTGCTGAAAGGGGCAGCAACCGAGTGCAGAGAGGAGCCGCTGAGGGCGCCGGGGTTGTTCGGGCTTCTAGAAGAGGAGGCTGAGGGGAGACCTTGTCACTGGGTGCAGCTGCCTGAAAGGAGCTTGTAAGGTGGTGCGAGTCGGTCTGTCAACTAACGAGTGATCTGAGAGGAATTGGCCTCGAGTTGCACCAGGGAGGTTAAACTGAGACATGAGGACAAATTTCTTCACTGAAAGGGTTGTCAGGCACTGGCCCAGCTGCTCAGGGAGGTGTTTGAATCAGCAGAGCTGTTTAAAAGCTGGGTAGACAAGGTGCTCGGGGGTGTCGTTTAGTGGTGGACACGTGTGGTTGGACTCGATGACCTTGAGGTCTTTTCCCACCAAGTGATTCTGTGGTTTATGGATGTCCTGGCTCGATTGCCTGGCGCTTCTCTGGTCACAAGTTCTTCAGTGTAAAGCAATGCTAACCGTGTGTCTAATAAATAGGGGGCAGCTTTTTAGGTATAATCAGACTCCAGGAGTGAGCGGTGATGACAGAGCAGCCGAGGAGGCAGGGTGGGCTGCCTGCTGGGTGCTGTTTTCTTTCTACGGCGGGACAGACTCGGAATCGCAGAGTCATTTAGTTTGGAAAAGACCTTTAAGGTCATTGAGTTCAACGCTGCCAAGTCCACCAGTAAACCGTGTCCCCAAGCACAACCCCTACCCGTCTTTTAAATGCCTCAGGGATGGCGACTCAAGCGCTTCCCCACGCAGCCTGTTGCAATGCCTGACAAGCCTTGTGGGGAAGTGTTTAAACCAGGGAGGGTTTAATGTCTAATATCTGGTTTAAACCTTCCCTGGGGCAACTTGAGCCATTTCCTCTCATCCTGTCACTTGTTCCTTGGGAGAAGAGACCAACGCCCTCCTCTTTACAATCCCCTTTCAGGTAATTGTAGAGAGTGATAAGGTGTCCCCTCGGCCTCCTCCAGACTAAACCACCTCCCTTCCCTCAGCCCCTCCTCAGTGCTCCAGACCCTTCCCCAGCCTTGTAGCTCTTGTCTGGACACGCTGCAGCCCCTCAGTGTCTTTCTTGTAGTGAGGGCCCCCAAACTGAGCCCAGGATTTGAGGTGCGGCGTCCCCAGCGCCGAATACATTTCCCTAGTCCTGCTGGCCACACTCTTTGTGTCAGTCCTCCTTGTTGTGAGATGGGCAGATTTAGATGTTCTGTGTTTGTAAACTGTACCCTGCTAAGGGCAACAGAGTTTGTGCAGCGTGCGAGTGTGTCAGCTTGAAACACAGATGTTCCAGGCCGCTTTGACAGGCCGTGGCCCATATCCAACTGGTTTGTTCCCCCTCCTGCTCTGCTCTGCCTGGGGTTTTGCTCGCTTCTCACAGGCCCAGGTATCTTCTCAGTGAGCACTCATGTTTTGAAATCTTGGTGTGAGGTTTTGGCTGTCACCGTGTAGTAGCGTAGGGAGGAGGTGAAGACCACGCCTTGATTTGCATTCAAGTTGGCAGATTTGTTGGTCATTGAACGCCAAGATTAAATGTTTTTCTCCTGTGTGCCGGAACTTTGTTTCAAGGGTGGTACAGTTGTGATAAATAGACTTCACGTCAGTTGGATGTTGATGAAACTGTTATATAGTCAAAGGATGTGGCACTGACCTAGGTGGGTAAGAGAGAAGGAGAGGTTGCGTCACCGTTGAGAGAGGGCATTAAAAGGTCCTGCAACCCTGGGTAGCGTGGGAAGAGAAAGAAATGAAAGGCAAAGAGGCTAAAGCTTGTTATTGTAGACCTCTTGCTCACTTTGAGAGCAACGTAAGGTAGGAGATGGCTTCCAAACCCTGCTAGTAGTTGTAGGACAAGGATTACTTGCTTTGTAATCGTAAAATAAGGGCAATAGTTTTTTTAAGGCAGCGTTCCTGGGAAGTGGAAAGCACATGGACTCATAGAAGCATCTTGGTTTTTCTTAAGGATGGAACATTTTCAGCTCTAAAATTAAATGTTTGAGATAAGTGTAATTCAGCGTTTGTGAAATGCAGTTTCTGCCATGTTTTAGTGGTATTCTAAGGCAACGCTGTATCGGGGCATCTATTTATGGGCCTCAAACCCACTTCATCTGAAGAAAAGAACTAGAATTGGAATGTATGGCTCTATGGGAAATACACCACAGAACTAGTTAGGAAGTCTTTTTTTTTGCCTGATAGATCTTCAAGAGCTCATCTTTTTCCTTGTTTGTCAGAGAGGTGTCTTGAGACCCAAAAGCTTCAGGTAAATGGAATGGCACAGTGCTGCAGCACGGCACACTCTGCAGAAGCACTGAGCTGCTGCAGAAAGCTGCTGTTACGCTGTGAAACAGCAGCCACTGCGTAACCCTTGGTTGGAATAGCGCACCTGTCTTCCGCTGTGTTTGAGCTGGTAGTTCCTACCTGGTACTTCAAAAAAGTTTCAACTCTTACAAGAAATGCTTTAAGCAAAGCTTCCTTGTAGATGGTGTAGAGGAGAAGTCTTCTGTAAGTATGATCTGCTAAGGAATGTGTCTTCTGTCATCACCTTTGTTCCTAGTCTCTCTCTCTGTCTAAAGAATTCAAGGCCCCAATTAGTGGAGATTTGGCTGTTGGGAAATTCATAATAACGTTAAATTTAGTCCTTGGAAAGTAATAGGATAAGCGTAAGATTTCTGGGGAATGTTATACATCTGCATGTGGGTGGGAAATACATTCTGTAACTTAAGTCTTCTCTCGTTCCGCATGATGGATGGAATTATTCCTCCGTGCATCCAGCACTGTAATAAAGGGTGGTTGCTTTCTGAGACTCCCGACGGAGTAGTAGAGAGTTTATTTGCCGGTGTTTTCGATATCCCTAATGGCCCCAGAGAGAGATTTCAACCTCTCTTACAGTGGCAGGGTAGAGGATGAAGGCAGAGCAGTTTCAGCTGAAAGCTGTTAACTTCTCTGGCTTCTTCCCAAGTGAAACTTAAACACCAGAATGATTTTTCTCCAGAGGTATGTCAGTAGATCAAGTTTGTCTCAAAGATGAGGAGACCCAGCGGAATGGGAAACGGGCAGAATTTCCTACTAGGGGCCTTTGCCTACCCGCTGGTCTCCTGGTTGTTAACTTTCACATCTAAGTTGTCTTATAAAGGCTGTATTTTTCCTGCAAGTTCCAGGCTGAGAAACCAAGAGGTGTATGAGTAAGTGTCATGTATTTTTTTGGTGGGGTTTTGCAGAGCTGGGAGGACCCCCAGTTTCCCCAACACAGAAGAATTGCCTCTCTAACCTGATGCATATTTACCAGAGATTTCCAACTTCGAGGCATACATTTTCAGGCCTGGTTGGTTGCTTTGGAATCATTGGGACACACTCCCCGCTACAGAGTATCTTAGAAAAAATAGAGGGCCCATAAAATATAATATTTAATTTTTTGGCTTGACCTAAGTTTACCTATAAGATCTACATGTCTTGTGAAATCCAAATCAAAACTGGAACAGCATTGCCCCCAAACATGAGAGAATTTTCAATGGAAATTCTGACTATGAATTTTATTGCCAGTTGGCTGATCAGACTCCCCTTTGCCTGCAGAGCATACCCTCCCATGATTAAAAAAATGAAGGAATAAAGAAGTAGTCCCATATTTTATTTAATTCAGTGCTAAAGAGCTAATTCTCCCTCCTGTTTTGGAGATTAACTTATTCTTTAAGAGCTTGGTACCTTCAGGAATACTGTGAGGTTGGCGCAAGCTGTGTGTTGTGTCACTGACCGCTGATCTAAATGATGCCAGGCAATTTCATCCTGCAGACCTCGTTGCTATGAGAAGAATTTCACAGCCTTCACAGGATTAGCACTGTGTTGTGCACCAGGAAGCGCCTCAGATTTCACGTGTATTGAGTTGTTTCAAAAAATGTATTAATTATTTCATGAAGTAATTCGTAAAGCTTTTTAACCCAGGCCGAAATAGATTGCAGACATCAGTCACGGTGTATTAAGCGTTGTTTGTTCAGCTTTCAGGACATAAAATTGAAGACCTTTCCCTTCCTTCTGACCGTTTTCCCTGCCTCCTGCTGCTGACAGTCCGTGGGGACGGGGAATGTGCTGAGATATGAGTATGCAATAGGAGCTGGGGATATGCTGTTTTTATCTGAATCTGTCTAAAATCTGTTGCGTAGGCTAAACCTTGGCTTTATGAAGATAACGTTTTCCATATGTAAAGTATGCAATTTGTAGAATGTAGTGTGAGTAGAGACAGATAAGCATTTTCATCAAAAATACTACTTCCCAAATTATTAATCCGAAGCTGTTGCCTGACAAAAAAAAAAGTTTACGTAATTTCTCTAACGTTATCAGACGTGTCCTGACCTGTGTGTGTGCATTGTTAGTTTGCTGAAATCTTTGTTGTTGGCAAACAAGTGTTAGAGCATTTTTAATAATGGATATAAATAATAAATTCATTTCAAATCCTTGTAAACAACTTCAGATTTTTTTCATGGTCTTTAAAATCTTTTCTACGATTGATTTAATGCCTTTGAGATCTCTCTTTAGTATTCCCTCGTTGCTTGATATTTGGCATCAGGTCCGTGTGCTGAGTTTCAGTCTTCACTGCCGGTGATTTCTTTGAAAAAGGAGCACGTTACAGCGTACATCAATAAAATCTCATGCTGTATTGAACATCGATTTGGGAGAGAAATCAATCTGGGTAAATTTCTTGATGTCTGAGGTTTGAGTGATTTTTGGGGGTTGGTTTGTTTTTTTTTTTGGTAACAGACCTTCATTTCAACTGGGTTAAAAATTACAGAGGCGACTACACAAATCTGAAAGATGACTTCTTCCGTTTTTTGTTTCTTGGACCAAAGAAAAGAGTAACTGTTACACAAAGTAAACTGCTAAATACAATTTGACTTCAAAGGGAAAAGAGCTGGTTCAAAGGTGATATTTGTGTGCTCTTAAAATAAACTAAGAAACAAACACAAGAAATGTTCAGACACTTCAGATGAGTATACATTTCAATAGAAACAATGTTTGAAGAGAAGTGACAAGATGGGAGGCTAATTTTGTCTTCTGGTACAGCCTTGCTCTTGTTTAGGTATTTTCACTGAAGAGGGTCTTCTTCGGTGTGCGTAACTGAAAAGCAATTTGTTTGAACTTTGGTTCAATTCTGAGGTGCCTAAAAACGTTCTCCACAATTACAGGCATGCCTGCAAAACTGGATGGAAACTGATTATTACACACATAATATCTCTCGGCAAATCTAGGAGGTTTTATGTTAAAGTGCTCTTACAGGACAGCAAGGACCAACTAAAAATTTGGTCTGTATTGTATAAAGCATCTCACCTTCAGAAAGCATTGTTGTAAAAGTTGCTGGGTGAAACTGAAAGCGTGTACCCTTTTTAACTGAAATGCTGATACTGTTCTGTTATCTTGCTTATCATTCTGAAATGTTTAACTATTCTGTGCATGTGGAAGATGCATTTATAGTAGTTAAGTGTACTGGAGTGTATGCGTGTGTGAAATGGCGTGGTAGCGTGTATGCAGTTTCAAGGTGACATAACAGGCACGTCTCTGTTACTCGTTAGTAGAGTTTCATTAACTGCTAACACCAAATTTATGGGTAACACTAGACTTGCAAGCACTCCGCAAAGCTAAAATGACTCTGTTGTGTTCCCCAGTGTTTCCGGTGCCTCTCACACAGCGGTTAAAACACGGCTTCTCCAGAGAAGCTAGCGGTCTGGTGCGTCTCCAGCTTGAAATATCCTTTAAATGGTCTGGCAAAGTTCCTGAGGGCCACACCTTGAAGACGAGCCTGATGTGTCCTTCAGGGTACCCAAGGTTTGACACCTAAAGGTCCATCTAGCTCAAGTTTCTGCAAGCTTTTGAAAATCTTGCCTGTTGTGACTTTTAGGAGGTATGTAGCAACAGAGGAAAACCAAGATGTGTGTTAGCCTGCTGCTAGTTTCATGTAGCGACCAGTTTGGGCCTCTGCAAGTGACTCCTTTGTGTACCAGTCCAGTGTTCTTCTGTGGATCAGCAGAAGATGCTGCTTTAAGTTGTGAACTGAAAAACGTCCATGAAGATCTTTCATTCACAAGTCATTTGCCTCTGACTCTGTTTGTAAGTAGGTGTCTGCTTGTTTTGGCCAATCTTTAAAATGATCTCTAACTTAGTCCACTTCCAAAGCCTTGTAGGTGTCCACAAATTCAGGTAATTTTCATGAAGGTGCCAGTTTGTCCCTCCCGTTTCATTTCCAGCAGTAAGATACGTTTGGAAAAAGCACATAACCGCTGGTGAGAATGCAGTTGGAAAGGTAATGAATATGCAAAATCAGCAAGTTGGAGAAAACGTTTCCTTCGTTGTACTCCAAAGGCGCTGAAACCTAGAGGGAACTTGATGTCACCTGCCTCTTGGTTTCTGATCCCTCCCAGCCTATTTTGGCTGTGCATACCTGTTCCCTTCCAGGTATGTGATGGCACTGGTTTCTAGCTTCCGCTTTTCCCTTTGTTAGGCCAACTACAAATAAAATAATAAAGAGAATTTGTTTATAAACTAATAAACATAGTATTTACCTGGGCTTGAATGTAGGACAATGCTGATACGGAAGGGAATACACACGCAACAGGAAGAACACTCGGTTCAGGCTCACTTGCCAGGCTGTCGTGCCATTTTGGATGATGCTGCGCGCTCCCTTGCATTTTAATCTCAAATAATAAAAAAGTCCCATGGTGACAACTTTGGCCTATAATAATTCTGCATAAAATGCGTGGCCGTTTCCTTGCTGATCATTTCATTATGTTTACTTCATTTAGAAAGCCCCCTTCTGCTGTGGAGAAGATGCATTTCTGCAGCTGAAGAGAGTCTGCTGTACTGGGATCCCTGTTGGAATTGCGCTGACACTTGTAGAAAGCAGGTGAGCACCTACCTATGGATTTATGTACCTGACTTTAGTTAAACATGTTGACATAAGAGACTGGGACAAAGACACATCTTTCTGACAGGGAAAGATTCAACGAGGGACCCCAGGAGCCGTGGTGCCCTGACATTTGCTTAATCCCTTGGGGACTGTTTGAGTCGTCGCTGCGCTCCTTGTACGAGGTTGGCCCACCCCAGCCGTGCCAGTTGGCACGGACTCTGTGGAGGCAAGGAGAGTCTCCTTTGAGAGCGAGCGTTCAATCTGTAAATTCTAGGGAAGATTTGCAGGCCTGTTCTGAGCAACATCAATGGTGTCTCCCCAGGCACTTTGACTTTTCTCACTGCAGCCCCTGAGTGGTCTCGCATAGTCTGTCAGCATAGGCCTGAGAACACCTGGTGTCTTTTTGGAAAAGAAGCATTTCAGCACTAAAATATAATAATAATAATAATAATAATAATAATAATAATAATAATGGTAGTCGTAGTAACAGTAGTATCAGAAGTAGTAGTAGCAATAACAGCAGCAACTATATCCCAAAGGTTTATCCATAGAGGAAAATACGTAAATTACCAGAACGCAAATAAAACGTTCATTTCTAGGACTGTAATTGTGTTTTCTTGCGTCTCTTTTGCAGTGTGTCTGTGGCAGGTACACCTGCCCCAAGAGGGAGAAGGCCTGAGACGTGGTGCAGGAGTGCAGCACTACCCTGGTGCTGCTTCGGAGAGCACTCCAGCCAGTAAGTGTCACCAGGGGCGACTTAAGGGGCGCAGAAGGGGCTCTATACGAGTCTCCATAGGGGGGAATGAAGGGCGCTGTGGGGGCTCTGTAAGAGTCTCCATGGAGGGACTTAAGGGCGCAGTATGGGCTCTGTAAGAGTCTCCATGGAGGGACTTAAGGGGGGCAGAAGGGGCTCTATAGGAGGCTCCATAGGAGAATATCAAGGGCGCTCTGGGGACTCTGTAACAGTCTCCATGGAGGGACTTAAGGGCGCAGTAGGGGCTCTGTAGGAGGCTCCATAGTGGGGAATGAAGGGCACTGTAGGGGCTCTATAAGAGTCTCCATGGAGGGACTTAAGGGCGCAATAGGGGCTCTATAAGAGTCTCCATAGGGGGACTTAAGGGGCGCAGAAGGGGCTCTATAGGAGGCTCCCTAGGGGGGAATGAAGGGTGCTGTAGGGGCTCTATATGAATCTCCATGAAGGGACTTAAGGGTGCAGTAGGGGGCTCCATCAGAGCACACACTTCAGTGGGTTAAGTGTGTGCCTGCTAAGAGGTTCTGGTTGTCCTTGTAGTAGTGTTTTTCCTGCTCAGTGATCCCTACTGGCTTGTACCTGAGTGTAGCCCAGCTCCTGCCACGTACCGATCTTGGATGTGGATTCTGTAACCATGTTTAAGCATCCTATGTATCTTTTTAACCTGTTAGGTTTTCAGCACATGGGCTTAATTGACTTGGTTTACACGCTTTTGAATTTTTAGCAATACTCCTTCTGTTGGGTTTCGACTGTTGATAATTTTTCTATTACTTTCTGGTTTTAGCATCACATCTTATTTTGTAAGTCTCACAGATTGTGACTAAGGCAGATTTTAAAGCTAGGTAGCCACCAAGGATTTTACTGAAAAATTGTCAGATTGCAGTGAATTCTTGGGCTTTGTATTCTCAGCTCTGTGGAAACCGAGATCCTTGCTTGTCTATTCGATTCTGTGTCTACAAGGTCAGGGTAATGGCACGTCCAGCATATTCAGGGTGCTTTGTTACTTCCTCTCTATCCTCAGTATAACATCAGAAAGGAGCCATGCAAGGTGCTTCTGTATACGCTGGAAAAAGTAATGTTTTCAGTGTGTTCCAACCAGGCACACATAAGAGAAAGTAATTTCTTTTGTTTTCCTGGGAAGAGATCTAAGTGGTCAAGTACCTTTCTTAAGTGGTCAGTTTTCAACGAGTAATTGAGTATCATCTTGTTAGCCTGGTCTCTTTCCTTCTCTTCTGCTAGTCAGGTTTGGTTTTGAAGGAGTTGGGTTGTGTCATCGACATCTTTCCCCTTCACTCGATTTATCACTTCAACATTTGAAAAGCACAGTAGAGCTGAATTACACCTAAGAGTGTCCATTGCAAGACAAAGACAATAGACCTGTGAGCGGTGTTGTGAAGAAAATTGTTACTACAGGTCATAATATGTGAAACCAAGATAGAGTATGGAAGAGGTCCTTGAAGTGTGATTTCACTAGCAATGAAGAAAGTTACTTCTCAAGTACAACTCATGATCTGGAATTGTATTTGTGTCATTTTTCATTTTTTAATCTGCTAGCTGTATACCTGGGAATTTTTCAGTGCCCCAGTCGGCAGGAAGTGCTAGAAACTCCTGGTGGGTATTTAAGTCGACAGCCTGTTGATAGGGTCTGGAGGTGTAATGCTAACGTTGAGATCCCTTGTTTTTTGGCTCCCTCTTAGCCTGGTTAGGGATTCCTGAAGCACGGGGCAAGTTTATGCTATGGATGTGTCTTGGTGATCCTGTCTCACACTGGCCCTGTGTTAGACTTCCTGCTGCCAGCACTTTTATAGTGACAAAACTGTTGTCATCCGTGTGGCTTCTTTCAACTGGAAGAGGAATAGGGGAGAGGTTTTATTAGACTGGTGCCGCAGGTGCTGTGCTGGAACAGGAGTGATTTGTCAGTGTCATGTAGCAAACTTTGTGTAAGAGAAACCTTTCTCTGGCAAAGGCAGAGACAGCCGCATTGTAACCTTTAGGGAGACTTCACATGAACAGCGACACCCTGTAATTTGTTTCGATTCCCTTTGCAATCTTAACCTTCTTCCCGTGTCCTTTGAAAATTAAGAAACCATTTGAGATCAAAAGCGCTTTCCTGATGTCAGTGGAAAAGCATAATCTTTGTCCAAAGAGAGAGTTAAGAGTGGAAGTGCTGCCGTGGGGGATGGGTTTACCTTGGGAAAGGGTGATTGGACGGGGAATTTGGGCCCCTCTGTGCTACGGAAGCAGTGGAGCCCGGGAGCCTGCCGGTAAATGCACTGATTAAACTTCTTTATTTGTCTAAAGGCCAGCTAACGGGCCATTTAATGTGCCTCATTGTTTCCTCCCCAGGGCTACTCCTCAGGTACAAACTGGGACAATGGGCGGAGACGGAGGGTTCAGTTTGGGTGCCCACTTTGCTGGAGGCATCAGAGCATGTAAAGCAGGAAGAGATTATAATCTCCTTTTTGTCCTTCACTCTGCTGTTTGCTGTACCCCGGGAAAATACTGATCTTCTGTTATTAAAGGCAAGAGTGTGTTTGTCCTCCACACTTGAGACTGTCTCTGCTCGAACCTTCTGAAGATTTTTAGTCCAAGTGCAGCAAAACATTGAGGTCATTGCTGATGAAAGGGTAAGCTATGACGTAGTGAAACTGTCGTAATGAAAGGAAAACATAAAATCTATAGAAATTCTACGGACAGATTTTCTTAGTGTAACTCTTTCTTGTAATTTTAGCCTCTCCGAGCAGTTCCCATGGAAAACACCACTGAGGTGAACTTTGTGATCACAGTATCTCACCTGACCTCCCAAGAGACACAAAGAAACTTTTGTGACTGAGTATTGGGCATCAATCACTTCCCTTTGCACGGCAAAATTGACCTCTGTGCTCTGTGAAGTTACTTCCCTTGGTTTCTTATGCTGTACAGTTGAGCGCTGGGACTCTGCCCTATGGCAAAAACTCAGGAGAGAGCAGCCAGACTTGACCTTGGCTGTAGGCAGGCACTGCTGGCAGCCAGGGCACAGGCAGGGATTGCCGTTGTGAGCGTTCCAAACCACATAACCATAGAATGATTACGTAGGTGCTTTATTCAGCGCTGGCGATGCGAGGGATCTCTCCTCCACCAACGTGCCCACCCTTCCAGCAGCTCATCCCAGTTTAAATGCAGTAAAATGTTACATATTCCTGTGATTTCCCAATACGCCTGTCCATATGCATCACCTGTCCCTGCTTCGTATTCAAATGAAGTCTGCTCCCCGTTGCGCTTGCGCGGTGCCTCCTGGTGGTGGTCGTTGGTGGTGGTGAGGATGAAGTGGTCATCTTCAAGGTTGAAGTTTTACCTTTTAGTCTTGCGCAGACTCAGTCATTCCTTGGCTTCCTTCAGACCTCTGAGCCAATTTTAACCGGTCCTTAAGGCAGGCTGTACCCATTTATCAGAACTGTTCCCTGACGGTTCTTGCTTCAGGGATTTCAGACAATATGTTATTCTTTGAATATTCTATTATGCACATAGCTACAGTTTTTACTTAGCTAACGAAATCTTGTCCTACCCTGTAGCCCTAAAACCTAAAAATCCCCAAAACTCCTTTTCAACTCAAACCCTTTACATCTATTAGATAAGCAATACATAAGTATATTCCATATTCCTTATATCAATTATCGATCCTCACTGTGACCCCATCAGCCTTCATCTCCTAGTTACAATTTCCTTTAATCATGCAAACAATTACTTCAACATCGTTACGGTGAGTCAGTTCAGGGCAGCCTTTGGTGACAGCTTGGTAGAAATTTGATTTAAACTACTGAGAGGAAAGTGTTACCAGAGCAAGAGGGAAGGTCCTTCCTCCTGTTATAAATGACCACTCTGCCAGTCCAGTTCAGCAGCGAGGTGCTTTATTGTTGGGTACAGGGAATTTTAAGCAATACAGCGCGCTGGAGACACGGGAGATATTTCTGCCATAAACGTGCCCAACTCATCAGCCACTGCTCCCGGTTTATATACAGTTAAATAGTAGATATTCATGTGGTTACCCCATACGCCTAGACATGTGCATCACCTGTCCCCACTTCCTATTAAAATTAAGTCTCCTCCCAGTCACGCTTGCGCAGTGTCCTCTGGTGGTGGTCTTCGGTGGTCGCGGGGGATGAGGTAAATAGTCATCTTCAGGTTTGAGCTTCTTACCTTTCGGCTTTGCGCATGCTCAGTGGTGCCTTTTTTGCCTCTTGCCACTTCTGCGTACCAGAGCTGATCTTGGTTTCTCATAATAAACATTCTGCTCGTCCTTGTCGGCTCTTATCAGACTTCAGTAGTTCTGGACAATGTCTTCTGTTAGCAGTGTCCTCTGTTAAAAGCTAATCGGCTTCTATTGTGAGCAGTTACTTCATCGGTTCTGCTTTTTAAAACTGAAGTCTAAAATTCTAAGTCTAGAGACCCCCTCTTCAGTTCCCCCCCTTTTCTTCATAAATTCTTTTACTACTTCTATAACTACAGTTATGGAATGTACTCTTTCTGGCTACGCAGCACCTCTGGAGAAGTACGGTGCATGACTTTAATTGTTAAGGCTAAACGTGACACTGGGCTCCTCATTTTCCAATTTAAAACATACACAGTCACAGATGGAATTATACATGAGGCTGAGTTGCAAAACTGCGTTCGTGCACAGTTAGTCCTTGCGTAAATGTCAAACCCGCAGTTTTCGTTTCGTGCTTAAGCCACAGGTAAACACTTACTCCAATACCCTCTTTCTCTTTCTGTGATTGTGACACGAATCTGTACTATCTATTCTCACACTCAGCAGCTCTTTCTCTGTCTTCACTCAACAACACGATGGGAAAATCCTCAGGACACTTCATAACCCATCGCCCAACAAGGTTAACTGGCTTTATTTTAGGTTTGGCTTTAGCCTTCTCTCCAAGGTGCGAAGCTCTGTTGACTGAGCTACCCTGAGTGGCAAAAAATCCTTTTTGTTTTTCAGGTTTCCAGCCTGGATTTGATGAATCTGGAACAGGTGACATAGGGATGGAGTGAGCTGGGAAGGGTTTCAGATATGGTACTAGTGATGTTTCTGTGGAGATCCTGAGAGTAGCCCAAACGACTTGAGAGCTGTTTCTCTTTGGGAGTGTTGCCGAAGCTTTTTGTTGATAGGGAGACTTGATAAGATGTTTCTCATGTAAACTATTACTGAAAAGAGGCTCGTGGAAAGGCAGTGGCAAGGTAAAGCATGGCTGTGTCCTGTGCCTTCTCATACTGGTCTTGGCCAGCCTGTGATTCCTGCCCCTCACGCCTGAAATGCCTTTGGGGGAAGTTTGCCATGCTACCTTCTTTTCTTGCCTTTTTGTGGTCAGAGCAGTGTTAAATTCCATCCCGCCAACAGGGTACGGGGTGTTCAGGTGGGGCCCAGGGGAAGCCAACTTATTGCAGGGCAATGCGAAGACGTCAGGAGGGCCCTGTGTGCGTCGGGTAACGTGCTGGCAATTGCAGGAGTTACCTGGCAGCTCGTAGGGGTTGGTGAACCGTCTTTCTAGAAATCACAGTGTTATTACAATGTGCATTTAACTGAGTCCCCAAGGAATAAAATGATAAGAACCAAACAGCTGTAAAGGTTTATATTCGTCTTTGATGTGCAGTGTATTTGCAAATAGTCTCTGTTTCTGTCTCTGTTTTTGTAATTGCTGTGAGTCACTGTGTGTCTGATGAGCAGTGCAAATTATTAGGCCAGATTAAATTCTGGAGTCTTTAAAACTGCAGATTTTAATGTGTTGATTTTCACCTACATTTAAAGATGACAATTTTAAAACCAAAACCCAAAGCCACCAAACATGATTTTCAGTGAGTAGCGCTGCTTCTGTTACTGAAATGAAAAACTTAGAGCGTGTTCTGACTTGGAGGATAATGACACCGTTGGTGTCTGATCTAAGATGAGCACTAATGGTTGGGGGGACGGACAGGAGCTGTATGTTATTGCCCACTGAAGGATCTTGGCATCTGCTAATAAGAATTTTGATTGTTTTGAAGATCATCTTGCACCTCCATCATCAGTTTCCCTTCTTTCAGGAGTTCCAGTGTTTCACTAAAGCTCTTTTTGCCGGCTTTTTCCAAGGTTACAGAGCCATTTTGTAATTTTCATGGTTTCTCCGTTCCCCCTGACCCTGACCCTGACCCTACATTTTTTCTAACTAGGAAATTTGTGTTTGAGGTTGTTTTTGAAAGCAGAATAGATATGTCCTGTATTTATTTTTTGGAGTTTTGTTTTCATTAAAACAACACAAAGTCTTCTGTATAAACCTAGCTCTTCAGAGGAGAAAGTTGTCACTGATGAGAGAAGCTCACCTCTTGATCTAACTATTGAAAGTCTACTTTTCTGTTTTATTTAAGTGACTTTATACTGCAGGAAATTAAGCTCATGAAATGAAAAGGTTATCCTGAAGCAGTCGCGTTGCGTGCCTGAAATCCCCCCGCTTTTACAACCAGCCTTTCCAAACCGGTGTCAAATGAGCAAACACTGCAGTAACACTCAGGCTTGCTGATCTTGTGACCTTTGGTCTCGCCCTTGGTTTAGAAGCTCTCCAGGTACTTGAGGATGACTTGCTTTTTGAAGGCACATGAACAGTGGCAGTGTGCAGTTTATGAGTCAGCAGTTTCTCTGTTTTCGCTGAGTAAAGGAACCACAGAATTGTTTAGGTTGGGGAAGACTTTTCAGGTCTCCAGCACTGCCCCGGGCAGCCTGTTAACAACACTGTCCTTTTCCTGATATCCGGTCTTAACTGTTCCACACCCTGGCACGACTTGAGACCGTTTCCTCGTCCTGTCACTTTTTGCCACCACTGCCACCCCTTGCCAGTGACAGGCTCTGGCACTCCCTGCAGACTGTGACTCCCGTACGTCCTTGCGTATTGGCGGGATCTCTGCATGTTTGATCCATAACCAGGCAAGCAAATTCCACTGATGGAAGCAAGGATTATTAGGCAAACTTCCTGAATTTGGGAGTCGTAGGAAGCAAGGACCCTGTGGATCTGTGTTAGGTGTGTGTCACAGAGAATCCTCCGTCTTTAGTTTAGCACCCTTTGCTGAATAACTGAGCCTGGTGCGTGAGAACTGGGAGTTAAGACCTGTGTTTTCTCGGAAGAAGGTTTTGGGATTGTTTTATGAAATGCAAAAGCGAGTGGTGATCCGTGTACCTTTTCATGGTCAATATAACCGTAGCATTTTGCTTGACTTTAGGAACAGGCAGACTTCATGGAACTTGAAAGTCTGCAAATGAATATAACTTGCTGTTTTCCTTTTTCCCTAGAAAAATGACTGAGGGTTTTTAAAGAAATGCATGTTTTCCAAGATTGTCTTTGAAGTCAGGTTTCCATACAGGCGCTTTCCGTACAGCCACAAGTAAAGCTGACACCGGACCCATCGCATGGCAGAAACCTCTGAGAAAGACATAGGAACATTGTGAAATCTGGTATTTCAAAGCTGGAGGCGCTAGGACAGCCTTAGTCGAGGCCCCTGCAGGGTGTGCGTTATGCTCTCTGTTTTCTTCTTCTTTTCCAGTCTGGGAGGCTGAATAGAAATGTGAAGATGCTCCAAGGAGAATCAGAGTTCTCAACGTACAACGCTGGATTAGTTTCAGTTTGTTCTGCTAGCGGACGCAGCCTTTGCTCTCCTAGCTGCTGTTCATCTACTTTTAAGTTGGATGGGAATTGCCTTCAGCCTTTTCCCAGTTCCCTTTCAGGGCTCCCTGAGGGATGCTGCCTTGAGCCTTCCCTGTGAGGAGCTGAGCGTTCACACTCTTCAGGAACTGCTGAACTAGAAATGGTGAAGTGTTTTCCTAATGAGTAAGTTGGAGGAGTAAAATGCATATTTAACCAAAGCCCGTGAGACAGCCTAAGACACTGTTCTTAGAGAAAAGCAGGCGTTTGAAATAACTCAGAGGAACAGTAAGAACATATTTTTAAAATTCAGAATCTCATGGAAAAAGACCTTTGGTGTCGAGAGGATGGAATACAGATTGAAGCTCCACCACCTCCCTGGGCAGCTGTGCCAATCCCTGACCACTCTTTCAGTGAAGAGATTCTTCCCAATGTCCAGTCTAAACCTCCCCTGGCGCGACTTGTGGCCACTTCCTCTTGTCCTATCGCTGTCACCTGAGAGAAGAGCCCAGCACCCACCCCGTCACAGCCTCCTTTCAGGCAGTTGCAGGCAGTGATGAGGTCTCCCCTCAGCCTCCCCTTTTCCAAGCTAAACAACCCCAACTCCCTCAGTCTCTCCGCGTCGGTGCAGCCAAAGCGTAGGCGCAGGAGACTGTGGGCCTTGGCCGGTGGTGTCGTACACCCCGAGCTAGGAGCGGGGAGCCAACGTGTCGGCCAGAGCGCCTTTTGCCACGTAGATGTTTGTGTGTGTGTGAGACAGCCCGGATACAGGATCCTCCTCGGTGCTCCCTTAAGAAGTGGCGTTTGTTGGTGTTGGCGCTGCTTGGGAATGTGATGGCTTTCTCTGCCTGCAGTGCTTCCCGTGCTCCTCCAGACAACATTGCCCCAACACACGGGCAGTGCCTGGTGTCCAAAGGTGCGCTGTGGTTTCCCTGCCACTGCCTTGGCAATTCCCCGTGGGATGGGGGCAATTCCTGCAGGATCAGGGCAGTTCCCTGCGGGATTGGGGCAATTCCCGTGGAATCAGGGCAATTCCCTGCAGGATCGGGGCAATTCCCGCAGGATCGGGGCAATTCCCCGCGAGATCGGGGCAATTCCCCACGGATGGGGGCAATTCCTGCAGGATCAGGACAATTCCCCGCAGGATGGGGGCAATTCCCCACGGGATGGGGGCAGTTTCCTGCGGGATCAGGGCAATTCTTGCAGGATTGGGGCAATTCCCTGCGGGATGGGGGCAATTCCCCGCGAGATTGGGGAAATTCCCCATGGCAGGCAATTCCCGCAGGATCGGGGCAATTCCCCGTGGGATCAGGGCAAGTCCCTGTGGGATCGGGTAATTCCCACAGGATCTAGACAATTCCCCACGGATGGGGGCAATTTCTGCAGGATCGGGGCAATTCCCCACGGGAGGCAATTCCCGCAGGATTGGGCCAATTCCCCGCGGGATCGGGTAATTCCCGCAGGATCTAGACAATTCCCCACGGATGGGGGCAATTCCCCGTGGGATCAGGGCAAGTCCCTGCGGGATCGGGTAATTCCCACGGGATCTAGACAATTCCCCACGGATGGGGGCAATTCCCGCGGGATCGGGGCAATTCCCGCGGGATCGGGGCAGTCCGGGAACTGAACAGAGCGGTTAGTTTTCAGGTGACAGTGACAGTGACAGGAGAAGACAGTAAAGGATAAACATGGTCTTGTGGCAAATATTTGAGCGGGGGCCGGGGCGGAGGGGAGCGAACAAGGTGGAGGGGGCAGTGGCAGTCGCGGGGCTGGACGGGGACCGGGTCCCGCAGTGCGGGGCTTACCGGGGAGACCGGACTGTCCCTCCCTCCCCGGCATTTAATGGAAACCACCCCCCCCCGCGGCTTAACGGGTCCGCTCCGCCCCTCCCCCCCGGCACCTCAACGGCCCCCGCGGCCCCGCCCCTCCCCGCCTGGTCCCGCCTCCTCTGCCGCTGCAGCCAATGAGCAGGCGCGGCCCCGCCCACGCGCCGCCCGTTTGCACGCGGATGCGCAGGCACAACTGTCAATCGGCTCCAGTCGTGCTTCGGCGGCGGAGGCTCAGCTCGCTCGGTGCGGCGGGGCGGGCGCAGAGCCGGGACGTGCGGGAGGGGTGGGGGAGAGGTGGGCCCGGCAGGGGCAGGGGCAGGGGCAGGGGCAGCGGCGGGGGTGGCTGGGGGGCAGGGTCGGGGCATTGCCGGGCCCGGCAGCGTCGGGGCAGGGGCATTGCCGGGCCGGGCGGGGGGGGCGCAGCGCCGGGCAGGGGCAGCGGCAGCGGCGGGGCAGTGGCAGCGGCAGCGGCGGCCCCGGCGGGGATGCGGGAGCGCCCAGAGTGGTGGGCGGGGCCGCGGCGGGGCCGCAGGGGCCGGTGCTGCGGCGGGGGCACGGGGCGGCCCCGGGCTGGAAGGCGGCGGAACGGAAGGGGCTCGCGCCCAACCGGCCCCTCCGCTGCCCGCAGCCCATTCTTGTTGTACCGCGGCCCCTTCCCTCCCTTGAAAGCGGCCGAAGCGCCGCCACCTCGCAGCTCGTCCCCGCCCGAGCGTGCAGGGGCGGCAGCTGGGGGCCCCTGTTCTGCGGGCGAGAACGGCGAGGAGGAGGCGTCCCGCCCCCCCCGAGAGAAAAGCGGGAGGCGAGGGGAGTCGGTGTTCCTGAGCGGGGAGGAGGCGCGGGAGGAGGGCGCGGGGGCTCCGGAGGAGCCAGGCTGCCGGGAGCCGCCTGTAGAGCACGGGAAGGGGAAGGAAAACCGGAACGGAAAAAACAGAAAAGAGGAAAAAAAAGAGGGAAAAAAAAAAAAGGAGGAAAAAAGAGAAAAAAAAACAACAAAAAAAGTGAAAAAAAGCGGAAAAAAGACTGAAAAAAGTGAAAAGAGTGAAATAAAAATGAAAAAAGTGAAAAAAAGTGAAAAAAAATAAAAGTCGAAAAAACAAGAGTGGAAAACAGTGAAAAAAGAAAGTGAAAAAAGTGAAAACAGAGTGAAAAAGTGAAAAAGAAATAGAGAGAAAAAGAGTGAAAAAAGAGTGAAAAAAGAGTGAAAAAAGTAAAAAAAGAAATGAGTGGAAAAGTGAAAAAAAGAGAACAAAAGAAAAAATTGTGAAAAAAGAAAAAAGAGTGGAAAAAGAAAAAAGGAGTGAAAAAAGTGAAAGAAAAGAAAAAAGAGTGGAAAAAAGTGAAAAAAAGAAAGTGATAAAAGAGTGAAAAAAGAGAGAAAAGTGAAAGAAAAGAGAAAAAAGAGTGGAAAAAAGTGAAAAAAGAATGTGAAAAAAGTGAAAAAAAGAATGTGAAAAAAGTGAAAAAAGTGAAAGAAAAGAGAAAAAAGAGTGAAAAAAAGAAAAAAGTGAAAGAAAAGAAAAAAGTGGAAAAAAGAAAAAACGGGGAAAAAAGTGAAAAAAAAAGTGAAAAAAGAAAGTGAAAAAAAGAAAGTGAAAAAAAGAAAGTGAAAAAAGAAAAAGTGAAAGAAAAGAGAAAAAAGAGTGGGAAAAAAGAGAAAAAAGGTGAAAAAAAGAAAGTGAAAAAAGAGTGAAAAAAATTGTGAAAAAAGAGTAAAGAGTGGAAAAAAGTGAAAAAAGAGTGAAAAAGAGAAAAAAGAGAAAAGAAGAGTGGAAAAAGGAGAAAAAAAGAGTGGGAAAAAGTGAAAAAAGAAAGTGAAGAAAGAGTGTAAAAAAGATAAAAAGTGAAAAGAGAAAAAAGAGTGGAAAAAAGAAAAAAGAGTGGAAAAAAGTGAAAAAAAGAAAGTGAAGAAAGAGTGAAAGAAAAGAGAAAAAAATTGAAAGAAAAGAGAAAAAAAGAGTGGAAAAAAGGTGAAAAAAGAAAGTGAAAAAGAGTGAAAAAAGAGAAAAAAGGAAAAAATTGTGAAAAAAGAGAAAAAAAGGAAAAAATTGTGAAAAAAAAATAGTGGAAAAAAGAGTGGAAAAAAGTTAAAAAAGGAGTGAAAAAAGGAGTGAAAAAAGAGTGAAAAAAAGAAAAAAGTGAAAGAAAAGAGAAAAAAAGAGTGGAAAAAAGTGAAAAAAGAAAGTGAAAGAGTGAAAAAAAGAGAAAAAAGTGAAAGAAAAGAAAGTGAAAAAAGAGGAAAAAAGAGAGAAGCGCGAAAGCAGAGTGAGAGAAGCCCAAAGAGAACAACAAGTGCGAAGGCACAGAGTGAGCCGAGCGGTGAGAAGGTGCCGAGCGCTGGAGGCCCCCAAAGCCTCGTGGCGGGCGCCGGCCCTTCAGCAGCCTGGGCAGCTCCCAGAGCAGCTCTGAGGGCCCCAGGGCCCGGCCTGGCTCCAGCCAGAGCAGGGAGAAGGCTCCCGGAGGAGGCGCCTGCGGAACGCCCAGAGGGGGCGTGCAGGAAGAGGCAGTCGGCGAGGCAGCAAGTGCCCAGAACAAGGCGGGCGCTGGGCATCACCGAGTGGCCCCGAGCCCCTGAGCGAGGGCAGGTGGGTGCTGGCTGCGTGTGGCGCTGGGGCGGGGGAGGGCAGGGCAGGGCAGGGGAGGCAGCACCCCCCGTGCTCTGAGCCCAGGACCCTTCCTGTCTCTGCCCGGCAAAGACGACCGCAATTAAACGGAAGCCGGGCTGGAAAAGAGCGGTGACGTCCCCCCGCGTCCCCTTGTTCGAGCTGCCGTGGAGCCTGGCAGGGCTGAGTCCCCTGCCCCCCGAAGCTCAGCGCCCGCGCCCCTGCATGGCAGCCACCGCGCTGCCCTGCTGCCACCGCATCGGTGCTGGGGGGCTCTGGCACCTCCTGCCTGGGGCGTGGGTGCTGCTGGCAGGGCCGTGGGCCGGGTGCCGTCTGTGGCCCCGTGCTCAGGCCCTGCGCTGGCTTTAGGGCCTGGGTTTGAGCAGGGAGCCAGGCCGTCGCAGGACAGGCCGCTCGTGCCCGCACCTCTGCTCTGTCCTTGCAGGAAGCCGGAAGCACCACGCGGGCACTGGACATGGTTGTGAGGCCAGAGATTCTGCACCCGCACGCCGCCGCTCCCTGCCCTTCTGTCCCCACAGGCAGGGACCACGTCCCTGGGGCCCGAGGAGATGGGATCCCCACGGCCCAGAAGGTGCTTTTCCCCGTGGAGCGCCTGTCCCTGAAGTGGGAGCGGATCCACCGGATCGGCGCCGGGCTGCAAAACCTTGGGAACACCTGCTTCCTCAATTCCACCGTGCAGTGCCTCACCTACACGGCGCCGCTGGCCAACTACCTGCTCTCCAAGGAGCACCCGCGCACCTGTGAGTGGGGAGGCCTGGCTCTGGCGAGGGGTGTGGGGATGTCGGGCAGCGCCGTCTCTGCTCCCCCTGCCCGATTCTCCTGGCAGTCCCTGACCAGTGGCACTGGAGGGGGGGGCAGAAATACAAGTGAGTGGGGGCTGGGATAGCATGAGCTCTGCGAGCCCTGCTCCTCTGGGGGCTGCGCTGTGGAACAGTGCTGGGTTTGCTGGCTCAGCAGGGCTCTCCTCTAGGCTGTTCAGGAGCTGTAAGGGTGGCCCTGGGAGCTGCTTGTTGTCGTCTCTGGCACTGGGCACAGCCCCTCGCCAGGCCTCCCTTGGGACTTCTCTGCTGGCTTCTTGCTGGCTGCTCTTGCTCCTGGTTTGGGTTATTGTGTCTCTTTTATGGTGTTTTAGAGGTGTTTCTTATGATCTGGAATGATATTTTAGAAGGGTTTTTTTTCTTTTCTGCTATTTTAGATTATTTTCTGACTCTCTGACGCCATTTCGTGTTATTTGATATCACCTCCACGTCACAGACGCGTCAGCCGGCAACGCAGCCGTCACCAAGCCCCAAGAGGCAGAAACAGCAGCCTCCTGAGTTGCGCTGCCAGACCTGGCCCGACAGGCAGCCTGGACACACTCGAGAGGAGGTCGTCGAACAGCCCGTGGAATTCCTTGGAGGAAACAGAGGCTGAGCGGAGGTGGTGGAGACGAGAAGAACCACTGCCTCTTGGAGGTGCCGGAGGCTGTTAGGCTTTGCCAGCTGGACAGGCCTGGAGACCAAGGCAATGCCATCGTGTGGAGCCCTGCAGAGCGTGCCATCCTTGTCTGCTGTGGAGCCAAGGGCAGCAGGTGTAAGAAGTGAGATGCGCAGGTATTTCAAGGGGTGGCGGTGCTTTGGAGCACCCACTGGTGTCCTGCCGGGCACGGGAAGGGTTCCTGTCCACAAGGTCCCTCAGGCCAGGGGCACGTGGCCGTTGTCACGAGGCTCCGGGTGGATGGAGGACAGGGCCGGGGCATCTCCTGGGAGGCGTGACCAGGCTGTGGGCCGAGGAGACAGGTCTTGCTCACATGCTCAGGGAATAGCCGATCGCCAGCTCTGGGGTCAGGAAGGAATTTTCCCCTGTAGGAAGATTGGCACTGGTCCCCAGGGGTTTTTTGCCTTCCTCTGCAGCACTGAGCACGACCACTTGTCAGGGCTCCTCTGCTCCACTTTGCCTGGCTCACTGCCTGCTGCTCATGCACCACGAAGGTTGGCCTGTCGTGACCCCTAGGTGGGAGAGGAAGGCTTTTTTCCCCAGGGTGAGCTACTGCGTGTCCCTGGGGTTTTTTTGCCTCCTCTGCAGCACCGAGCACAGCCCCTTGCCAGGGCTTCTTTGGGCCGTTTTGGCGAGGTGCCTGCTGCTCGTGCTCCACGAAGGTGGCCCTCGTGCCCCGCATCCGGGGGGAGGAAGCTTTCTGAGACTGCCAGCGTGGGCCCGAAGGGCGGCCCCTGGCAGTTCCTTCTTTTCCTCTGTAGCATTGAGCAGAGCCTCTTCTCAGGGCTACGCTGGGCCTTTTCAGCTGGTTCTCGCCTGCTGCTCCTGCACCTCCAAGGCACCCCTTGTGCCCTGGGATTCTCTGGCCCTCTTGCCCAGTGCAGGTTTTCAGCAGGAGTGAGTTCTGCCCTTCCCTTGGCTCCATTCCCCAGGTTGTGCAAACAGAAAAGAACTGAACAGAAAAGAACTTCACATAAAATAACAACATAAAATAAAAGCCCGTTTCCACTTGTATCATCTGTGTTCTGTGTCCTTGAAAGAGTTGTGGGAGCTGAAACCCCTGGCGTTTCAGGCAAATAATCTCACTGTTATTTGACTGACGTGGGGGGGAAGTCGGGAAGGGGAGGGCAGGTTATGTGGTGGGGATGGGAGAAGGAGAGGGAGAAGGAAGGGGGCGTTTATACGCTGCCTAAGGCTGTGCATGACAAACCCTGACGTAGGTGTGAGGGCTCCATCCAGCAGAGCAGGTCTCTGCAGTGCAGGTCCCAGGCGCCCCCAGGAGACAGGGTCAGAGATGGGCACCCCTACAACTTGGCTCAGGCAAGGACTGAAGGCCCCAGGCCAAGCTGAGACAGCACCTCCCCTGGGCCCTTGGCAGGAGGCAGTGGGGGGGACTGGCCCTAGCGTTGAGCTCTGACGAACACTGCTGCTGGCTGCTCACCAGGCAGATGTAGCCCCACTCACCACACGCCTTCAGCCCCATCCTTCAGCCCCATGCCTGCTCATCTCACAGCTGGACAACCCACCCAGAAGGATGCTGAGGGACAGTATCAAAAGCCGTACTAAAATCTAGAAGAACTACATCAACTGCCTTCGTAGAAGGGCTTCAGGTGGGTTGGACAGACATCCTAGCAGACAATTTAAGCTTGACAATGCCACACTCAACAGCAGGAGTCTCAAGGTCTCTGTAGTCTACAGATGGGCATGAAGGAGCATCATCCAAGAGTCTATCAGCTGGTTTTGGTTTGAAGTCCAGTACAGCAATGATCTGGGCTTCTTATTTGTTCATGGTAGTTTTTTATTTTCCCTTGTGAAATATCTTTCTGGAAGACTGGAAAGGGCTAAGAAGAAAAAGTGCTCTCCTGAATCTATGCAGTTCTCGGAAGAGCACAAGCGTGTTGGCTCTGCAGTTGCTAGTATTTGATTTCAAGTTGGCTGCAGTGGCTGCAGAGCTCAAATGCCACCTGTTGAAGCTGCAGCTTGTATTTTGCTGTCCAAAGTCCGTACATCTGTAGCAGCCCTACGGCTGGTCTCTGCTCCAAGCTCTCTCAGACCCCTTACTCCATCCCAATGCTTCCATTTCGTGAGTATTGTAAAAAAACTCACAAGCTTATTGTAAATATTCCTTTTATGGTACTAAAACGCTTGATCCCTTTTCAGATGACAGTTCACAACACCTCACCCCTCATTCTGCACAGTCTCTTGCACTACAGTTGCGTGTGATACAGGTATGCGCCACACAAGGATACCATCCGTAGCTGCCAGGTCCAAAAGCACTGATCATTGTTGCTGTGGTTCTTTATCTAGGAACTATTGTTAAGAAGACTGTTCATCTCACACAGAACGGTTGTGACTCTGCGTTTGGAAGGCTCCATCACTGCTATGATTATTAGCCTGTGTTTTTCCAATCTTATTCCTGTCCTTGCCTTTTCCTATAAAGCTTTGCTTCAGTCTAACAGTAAAAAAAGTCGACATCTGCTTGTAGCGCTCATTTCTATTTGGATGTTCCGTTGTAGTGAATCCTGGCAAGGCCATCAGTGAGTGCGATGCTCTCTATCACTGTACACGCCCTTAAAATTCATTTATTAGAGAAAGCTTTCCGTTTGAACTCCCACTGCCCTCGTAGGGGTCTTCCTAGGTTAAACAAGGCATCTCCAGGGAAGAAGTCTGTGCGGTTGGTGCGAGCTTGTTCTCAGCTTAGCTTTGGTGTTGTTTCCAAGGATTTAAAGATGAACAAAAGTTAAAAAGCAAGTGGAAGGCTAAATCATCAGAGAGCTGGAGAAGGGTGTTTCCGTGAGTTCCATTAATCTTCCCGAGACACTCGAAAATGACAGACAAGTCCCTTGGCTGGGTCTGATGAAAGCAGTCGTGAAACTAAGCACTAATTGGACATTTCAAAAATAAACCTATTTCAAGACAGTTTTTAGTTGGAACGAGGATGACTTCAAGGCATCAGGAGGCCCAAAAGACCACGTACCAGATCCTCACCCGGTGCAAACCAGTATCAGTCCACTGCACCCAGTGGGGCAACACCGGCTGGCACCAAGTGAGCTGCCGACTCTTCGCTACCGTTTGCCGTCCATGAAGTCCGGGCAAACAACCCCTTCAGGGAGCGGAGAGGGACCCTGCCCGGGCCGGGGAGCGGGGGAGCGGCCGGGGGTCCCGAGCCTCGGGCGCCGATCGCCCCGGTGCCAAGGACGCCGGGGCCGAGGGCTCGGGGGGGGCGACCGGACCGGACCGCTCCTCAGCCCCGTGGGCGCGCGCCGGGTGGGGATTCCCGTGCCTGCGGCACCGGATTAGAGCCTGCGGCTGCTCCAGGTGCTTCGGGGTTACGGAGCTTCTCTCCCTCTTTCAGTGACCCCCCCTCCCGGCTCATCCCCGTCTCCCCCCCTCCCCCCGTATCGTCCCACCCTCCCCTCCCGGCTCTCTTTCCCCCTCTCCCGGCTCATCCCCCCTCCCTTTCCCGGCTCATCCCCACCCGCCCAGGCTCATTCCCCCCCCTCCCACCCCCCCCTCCCGGCTCATCCACCCCCCAGGTCCCGGCTCATCCCTCCCGGCTCATCCCCGTCTCGCGGCCGGGGCTGCGGGGGGGCCGTCCCGGCAGGCGCTGGCGGCTCCGCAGAACCCGCCCCCCCGAGCCCTCGGCCCCGGCGTCCTTGGCACCGGGGCGATCGGCGCCCGAGGCTCGGGACCCCCGGCCGCTCCCCCGCTCCCCGGCCCGGGCAGGGTCCCTCTCCGCTCGCCCCCCCCGCCGGGGGCAAGAGCGCTGCCAGCCTGCGCTGCCGCCGGAGCGCAGCGGGACGAGGAGCTGCAGCGGCCCCGGCAGCGCTGCCCCCCCGGCCCGGGACCCTTCGGCTCGGCTTGTGCGGGACCCCAGCGCCGCAGCCCCCGCCGTGGCTCCTTGCTTTCCCGAAATGATGGCTCTGGCTTTAAATCCTTGCGGTGGGACGGTCCGTGGATGCTGAGGGTTTCTGTCACTTTCAGGATTTCCCAGACAACGCTTTTTTACTCATCTAAAAAATGCGAGGTCAAACAGAGAGCTCTGAAGCTCCGATTAGCGGAGCCTTGGCTGTTGGGAAGGTCATAATAAAATTGGTCCTTGGCAAGCAGTCGAATATGCAGGGAGCATTTATACAGGTGCGTGTAAGGGGGATGTATATTCTGTGCCCGGCACTGATGGAAATCATTCCGTCCTGTGCCCAGCGCTGAAATAAAGGAAGCTGCTTTCGAACCCCCCAAAACGAGTCTGAGAGAGCTGATTTGCCGGCATTTTCGGTATCCTTTGGCCACCCGGGTGGGATTTGCTTTCCGGATTTCGCATCTGTGGGGGTCGAGACACCTCCACCCCGCCTTCCCGCTCCCAGCCCGTGTCTTGGGAGCAAGGATTCCACAGGCAAGATTAAAGCGCCCTTCCTGCTTTTCCGTTTGGTTCGGTTGCCCGCTCGTAAATGGGAGGCGAGGAGCCCCGCAGCGCTGGGCTGGAACGGTCCCTAATGTGGAATTTGGAGCTGTAGATCCCTGACTCGAAAGCGAGAGAGGCCGAAGCCTTGTTGTTCCAGGACAGCTCTCTGGAGTTGTGCGTTCCCAGGGAGCCCCACGGGAAGAGAGGGGGCTTTTGCCGGCACAAGGACTGGAATCAAGCACACGCAACAAACTGAAGCATCCCTGGCCAGGATTCCGAAACCTCCAGCAGGGGCTGGTTTGCACTGTCAGGCGCATCAAGCGGAGAAATGCGACGTGGCACTGGGAAAGCAACTGGCTGATCGAGCTGCTGAAGAGGCTGCTGTTTCTGCAGGCATCGCGGCTGCAGCGCCAGAGACAGAAAGGGAACTGCCGGGAACAGCTCCTAGCTGTGAGGAGAAGAATTTTAGACTGATTAAGACATTACAGGCAAAAGAGCAAAAGAGTTGGTGGTTTGTCACAGCCCCGGGCAGGTGAGAATCACTCCTTTAGTTCCAAGGGCATTGGCCAACAGGGAACAGGATACATTACATCGGGGAAGAGAAAATCTTTTAAAACACTCCAAGAAAGCAGCGACAGGGAGAGCCCTGCGGGAAATGGTTCGTTCAGTTACAGCAATGTGTGGGGTTTGCCGGAGAAACAACGCCAATGCCAATAATGGAGGAATACTCGGGAATATTAAGGAACTTCCCCGGGGATTTTTGGCAGAGAGGCTTTACGGAGTTCCACCCAGAAGAAGGCTATAAAGATCTTCGAGTTGAAGCAGCTCCCTTCTAAAGCTGCGAAACGAGCCCGAGCGCGGGGCTGGGCTGGGCAGGGATTGCCGGGCCCCGCCTGGGAGGCTCCTGCTCGGGAGCACCGGGGCCGCTTCGCCTGAACCAGCTTCTTCCTTCTCGGTTATTCTTCATGTACTTCATGTACTGCAGTCTGAGATTTGCAGACGTCTTCAAGCCTGGCCACCCATCCCTTTGCTCCTCTGGAGCTTAGAAAAAAAAATTATTGCCTTCGGGTAAGGTTTTTTAGCCTTTAAGATTACTTTGCCAGTGCTGTAATTACTGTTCTTTAAGGTTGTACTACGCGATAATTTATTTGCAGAACGTTTTGGGTGTCTCCATATGAAAATATTGGGTTTGTTACAACGGAAGACCTCATCTGATTGTTAAATTTTCAGGGAAACAAGATTCAACAAACTGTTTTCTTTTCAAAGACTCCTCCAGCCTCAGCTATCCCACAGGTCAATGACCCTCACGTCAGGTATCCAGATAGGTTAGAGACGTAAAGATCGAATAAAACGTTCTCCCATCCTTCAGAGGGATAAGATGAAAGATGGGAAACGGCTCCTGAAGAAAGGTTTAGAACAGAAATCTTGTTCAGATTCCCAGGTTGTACAAAATGCTCTCTAAAGTTCTCTCATGGATGCACTTTCTGTAACATACAGTGAGAAATCAGTTGTCTTCTGGAAGGATTTAGTTCAAATCCTTCTGTCAGCAGCAAGCCTGACAATAGTCAGCATTAGGCGGCAGAAACCTGTTGCTATCTGGGCAATACAGATTCTGGAAGCCTGCGACGAGCGGAGGGAAGCAAGACACGAATTCAATGTGAACCATAAGCAAGCTCCCCCTTTATTGCTCCAAGCCATCACTTCTATACACAATCAGTTAATTATGCCTACTGGTCATTATCTTATTGGCCAAGCTCTAAAAGCAACCTTAACATTTTCCTCCTACTTTCAGTTACAGCTTCTATGTTATTTTGCCCGGATCTCAGCTCCTCTTCAGTTGTTTATCTCTTTCTCAAGGGCAGACTGGTTTTGCCGACTTGCCAAGTTATGCTGCCTTGACAAGTTCTATCCCTGGCCTAACGGCCGTATAATCTTCTGACCCTGCCTTGCACAGCTCCTCCGTGTCTTTGCTCTCTAAGCCAATTTCCCAACAATTCCCCCGGTATTTTTCTTTTTGTGCAAGCAGGGTCACTTTAAGCCCCTTTCTATGTTTCTCTCATTCTCTGTATACATTATATGACACACAGCATACATCTCAAAACATATAAAAACTAATAAATCCAAAAGGGCACCTCACCCAAAATTCTTAAATCATTAAACTGTCTTCCAAGAATATTCCATCCATTATAAAACCTGTGCTGTTTGCTTGCTTCTATTAAAGTGATGACAGGTGAAGTTAGGCTTAATGTTAGTGTTAGTGTCAGTAGGGTTAGTAGGGCACTAACTGCAGGGCTCTTTCCTTATATTGAATGGAATATTCTCCTCATGTTTTGTCCCCACAAATGAAAAAGGAATACCCCTGATAGCAAAGCCAATGGTGCATTGTTTGATTTTGATATGTTTGCTGTTGTACTATTAGACCACTTATTACTATTTCTAAATATCCCTAAAGATGAACTTGGATTTTACACAAAAGATTTTTCTCTCCTGCTACTTATAACTAAACACCACACAACCATCCATTTTATTAATCCTAACAACACGGTTATTGACATTGGAAGAACACTTTCTGCAGCAATGTCAGCACGAGCCATTGGTCTGCAGGCCGGTCAATCAGACAGGTAGAAATAGGTTTTCCAGGGATGCTGCAGTCAGACATGTCAAGTCCGTCCCGTCATGTTGGTTAGGGTGATCCACACATTTGTTCTCTGTTCTGCGGGCATGCAAAATGCTGCAGCTATGGTCCAAGTCAGGACGATGATAGTACTGGCCGAACATTACGTGCGGGTATCCATTGAGGTCCACGATCTGTGGAAACGCAAGCACACCCTCTTCCCCAGGTTAGCAAATCACAGGGAGCCGAGCACTGACCTGTCTGCAAGTCTCGCATCATCACTTTCACTCCCCGACCCAAAATGTCGTAAAATTGGGAGTTCCTGTAGATCACCAGTGATATGCAAGAAATTCAATACATAAGTTACCTTGTTCAAACGTGCCTCTAAGGCGCCATGGGCATGTTCCACAATGCCTGCCCGTAGGAGAGTGGGAAAGTCCCGTGACATGTCTCACCCCCCCATAGTTGTAAAAAGGATTTCACTCTACCAGAAACATATGCCGAAACATTATCAGTCTTAATCTGCTGTGGAAGCCCTGCAATAGAAAAGGCTCATTGCCAATGCCGAATAGCATCACATGCTGTTTTGCCCGTATGAGCAGTAGCAATAACAACTGAAGAAAAGGTACCAATAGACGCATGTACGTATTTTTGTGTGACATCAGTCTGCCAGATCTGAAGAGCTCAAAGTCCATAGGGGTTGGTACCATAAAAGTGTGGCACATGCTGGCCTTGGCAATCAGGACACACTGCAAAGATGGCACGAGCATCCGTGTTGGATAAGTGAAACTGACGCTTCAAAGCTCGATACCCCTAATGATAAAATTGATGAGATGCTATTGCTTGTTGCTTCACACTCAGGGTAGGTCCTAGGGCAACACCAGACGCAAGTGCCCTAGCATTTCCTTCAACTATAAACCAAGGCAAGGTTGTATGACTTCTAAAATGCATTATATAATGAATATGGCATCGTTTCTGTCTCTCTAACCATAAGTGTTTTAAGACACCGAACAAGTGTTCATTGGTAGTGTGTTGTAATACGGCCTTATCCAGACGTCACACCAACCCAGCTCCATAAGCTGAGTCAGTCACTGTGCTTACAGGACAAAGAAAATGCTGAAATACCATGGGCACTGCTCGAAGCTCCACCACTTGGGGAGATCCCTCTTGATATTCCATTTCAGTTTGCCATTGCTGTCCATCATACCAAACAATAGCTGCTTTACCCGTCTTACCTGACCCGTCAGTAAATACTGTGGGACCCTGCACAGGGTTGGCCTGGGATAATTGTTTCTGGCCAAATCGAAGCTGACTACCCATTTTAATTAGTGGATGAGAGGGCAAATGAGATGTTATTTGACTCGTATTTCCATGAGTGCAGCTTGCAACACAGTACTGTTTGTTAGCAAGACACCACTCAAAATATTCAATCTGAATGGGCATCATAATAATTTCAGGGTCTCTTGCTATTAATTCAACACAGCGAGTTCTGGTTTTTGCAATAAACTGAGCTATAAGTTCAAACAAACCAGGAGCCGTTTTCTTAGATTTCAAAGGTAAAAAGGCCCATTCATTCCAAGACACGTAGCCGATCTTGCCAATTGATATTCCATTGTGCTATCATGGCAAATGGTATCGTATCATCTATTAAAATAAACACTTGTATTGCACAGATAAATCAATCCTCCACACATGTTTTTTCATGAGTGCTTGTTCTACCTCTGCTACCACTTGTTTTGCTTCCAGCGTTAAAGTACGTGGTGCATAAATGTCTCTATTTCCTTTTAAAAGTTCAAACAAAGGCTGCAACTTGGAAGATGGGATTCCGACTTAAGGTTGAATCCAATTTATTATTCCTGCACATCATTTAACGTTGCAACTGAATGGGTTGTGGCAAAACTGTTTGATCCAAAACCTTCATACCCAGATAAAGCCATGGCTGCTGTCGTTGCACCTTTTCTGGGGCAATGACCAGTCCATGCTGTTGCAAAGACTCGCATGCTTTAGCTTCTATTTCATCTGAAATTTGCAGGGAAGGAGCAGCTACCAAAATGTCATCCATATAATGATAACAATATCCTAAAGGAAATTCAGCACCTGCAGGAGTCAATGCTTTCACCACAAACCACTGATAGGTAGTTGGTGAATTTTTCATTCCTTGTGGCAATACCTGCCAGTGATACCTCTTTGCTGGTTGCACGTTGTTTACTGAGGGTAATTTTTCCATATCTTGTTCTACTAAAGGAATAGTAAAAAAAAAACCCCAGTCTTTCTAATCTATTACATCAATTTCCCATTGCATTGGAATCATGGTTGGCGATGGTAATCCAAGCTGTAATGCTCCCATGGTAGCCATTACACCATTGATCTTTCTCAAATCATGTAATAAACGCCATTTTCCAGACTTCTTTTTAATAGCACACACAGCTGTATTCCAAGGGCTATGAGAGGCTTCTGTGTCCCGCAGCTAATTGCTCTGTAACCAAAGAATGCAGGGCACCAAGCTTTTCTTGATTAAGGGGCCACTGATTTACCCAAACTGGCTTTTCGGTTAACCATTTCAATGCCAGAGTTGGTTGTGATACGCCCTGCAACACAGTGACCCCTGTCAAAAATCCGTCGTAATTCGCACCCCCCACTGAGCGAGACAATCCCTTCCCCACAAATTTAAGGGTGCTGCAGTCACATAAGGTCTAACAGTAACCTTCTGTCCCTCAGGGTTAGCAATGAGTACAGGCTTTGCTGCCATAAGGGTATTGGCAATTCACCCAAGACCCACTACTCCTGAGGTGGTTGAAACCAAAGGCCATGATGCGGGCTGCTCTCATTGCAAGATAATAGTTACATCGGCTCCAGTGTCCGATAGCCCAGACAATTTTGCATAGGAGAGGTGTTGTCCATTCTAAGTGTACAAACCATTTGTGGTCCCTTGTCCGACACACTCCGGGACCAGAAGACAAGTGGTTTCCCTGCGGAGCCAAAGCCGCCATCACCTCAAACAGCCTGTTCAGACCTAGAAACACAACTTATGAATGGCACAAGTTGAGCAATTCGTGTGCCTTGTTCAATAGTAACAGGTGGAGTTGTTGTAGAGACCGTCGCACAAATTTGTCCTGTATAATCAGCATCAATTACTCCGACCTGTACAGTCACTCCTTGTAAAGTACTACCTGAGCATCCTATCAGTAAGGCGCTTAATCCTTTACCAGTTGGACCCCATGGTTTAAAAATTTTTGCAATGCTTTTGACACGTAGCCTGGACCATTATCAGCTTTTAGAGCTACCAAACCCGCAACGTTGCAAATGCCGTTACTAAAGGGCGGTGGATCTCTCGTGCTCCTTCCCCTCCGCGCTAGAGCACAGACGCTGCTGTCCCAGTGACACCAGCGCCGCTCTCCATCAATCCTGTTCAAACCCCTCGGTGTGCAGACGGCTGGGAATCGATTCCCATGTCAAAGAGGGACGGTTGAACCCCCGGAGGAACAAGGCGAACTGTAGGGGTTACCAAGCCCGCTGTGCCTGCGGGCAGGGCCGCTCCCGCTGCCCGTTGTTCCGCGGGATTCCCTCGCCTGGGGGAGGGTGGAGCGGGGCGTGGGGGGGTGGGGGGAGCACTCGCTGCGCCCGGGCCGGGCTGCGGCTCTCGGGATGCCTTTGTTGCCTCCCGCCCCCCGGCTGCCCCCCTCCAGGTCCGTTTGGTGGCCCCTCGGTGCTGCCAGGAGGATTTTGATCAAACACCGCTTTCTGAGTCGGTGCGAAAATGAGAACCGGTAAACAAGTGGGTCAACAGTGTCTCTGTCAGGTGGTTCCTCGCTCTCACCGTCATCCTTTGCCATATTCTCTGCTGCCCGCTCCGTGGGCACCAGTGCCGACCCCCTCCTGATCAGGGGGCGGCGGTGCCGATGGTCCAACAGGTCGGGCTCGCAAAGCTGCCGCTGCCCCCGTCGCTACCTTGTGTTCAGTTCCGAAGTCCCGTAAGGAACCAGTAACCAGTCCCCAAATAGTTAACACACTGGTCGCGGTAATCGTCCCCTTTTGTTGCCGTCTCGGAGCCGAGCTCTGCGGCCGCACTGTGTGTATTGCAGAGAGTCTTCTGCCACAGCATCACTTTCCTCAGAGCCACTCTCGGGTAAAGGAGTCCTTAGAGATGGATTCGTTTGCGCCTCAGCTCTTCCCGATTTTAGGGTATTAATCACAGTTCCCCAAATTGGACCAAAAGCTGCCACGTCCTTGCCTTTTCCTGATATAGTACAGTCCCACAGACGGTCTCCAAACGCTCTCCATTCCCTTCCCTCATCACACATATCATCAGGCTCTTTGAAACGTCCCTTCGCCTTGCCCAAGGCAAGAAGTGCTGCAAGGTCCTTAACAGGACCTACTCCCCGCTTTTCTAAAAAGCGTTCCAATAATCTTAGCGCTACCCCTCGCTCCACATTCACAATTACTCACACAGCCCTGTGTTTTCAGCGGCGTTTTCTGCGACTTCGGGTATCCCCCCTCGGACTGCAACCACGATCCGGAGCCTGCGGAGCCACCGGCCGGGATTTCCAGGGCGCAGCGGCAGCTGGCACAGCACAGCGAGGCTCCAGAAACCCTAGGGGGCGGCAGGGCTTTCCCGGTGTTAGACTTGAAGTTGAATGAGGACAAAGTCTCAATGGATTTGCTAAAAGTTTATTTAAGAGAGGAAAGCAAATGCCGCGCTGGGCGGCCGGGAAGTCGCAGCTTCCCCAAGGCTCGCAAAGCTCGGGCAGCTCAAGCAGGCTTTTTATCCATTTTTTTTCTCTGACTTGCAGATTTCAGCAGTTACACAAGCAGGAGAGCAAAGGGGATAACAGCACCTGTTAATCGTGAGCGAGAACAGAAAGCAAAGGCAAAGACATAATATTTCATGAAGCAGACAACTCTGTAACCTTGAGATAATGCTGTGCCTCATTCCTTCTTGAACGGGGCGTTTTGTGCCTGGAACAGTGAGGCCGCTTTCTCCTTGCATTCTTTGGTTTAAGCAGCAAATTGATCTCTATTTCTCATTCCCCCCCAACCCCCCCCTCCCAGCTCATCCCTCCCGGCTCATCCCTCCCGGCTCATCCCCGTCTCGCGGCCGGGGCTGCGGGGGGGCCGTCCCGGCAGGCGCTGGCGGCTCCGCAGAACCCGCCCCCCCGAGCCCTCGGCCCCGGCGTCCTTGGCACCGGGGCGATCGGCGCCCGAGGCTCGGGACCCCCGGCCGCTCCCCCGCTCCCCGGCCCGGGCAGGGTCCCTCTCCGCTCGCCCCCCCCGCCGGGGGCAAGAGCGCTGCCAGCCTGCGCTGCCGCCGGAGCGCAGCGGGACGAGGAGCTGCAGCGGCCCCGGCAGCGCTGCCCCCCCGGCCCGGGACCCTTCGGCTCGGCTTGTGCGGGACCCCAGCGCCGCAGCCCCCGCCGTGCCTCCTTGCTTTCCCGAAATGATGGCTCTGGCTTTAAATCCTTTCGACATGGCACTGGGAAAGCAACTGGCTGATCGAGCTGCTGAAGAGGCTGCTGTTTCTGCAGGCATCGCGGCTGCAGCGCCAGAGACAGAAAGGGAACTGCCGGGAACAGCTCCTAGCTGTGAGGAGAAGAATTTTAGACTGATTAAGACATTACAGGCAAAAGAGCAAAAGAGTTGGTGGTTTGTCACAGCCCCGGGCAGGTGAGAATCACTCCTTTAGTTCCAAGGGCATTGGCCAACAGGGAACAGGATACATTACATCGGGGAAGAGAAAATCTTTTAAAACACTCCAAGAAAGCAGCGACAGGGAGAGCCCTGCGGGAAATGGTTCGTTCAGTTACAGCAATGTGTGGGGTTTGCCGGAGAAACAACGCCAATGCCAATAATGGAGGAATACTCGGGAATATTAAGGAACTTCCCCGGGGATTTTTGGCAGAGAGGCTTTACGGAGTTCCACCCAGAAGAAGGCTATAAAGATCTTCGAGTTGAAGCAGCTCCCTTCTAAAGCTGCGAAACGAGCCCGAGCGCGGGGCTGGGCTGGGCAGGGATTGCCGGGCCCCGCCTGGGAGGCTCCTGCTCGGGAGCACCGGGGCCGCTTCGCCTGAACCAGCTTCTTCCTTCTCGTTCCGCTTCAGCCTCGCTTTGCCTCCCACCGATTGCGTGCTAAGAAAGTTCCCCTGTTCCATTCATTGCTGCAGCCCGGCTCTTGTTCAAACGCAGCGGCTTGAATTCCCTTTGCCCCTGCTGTCTCGCCCGCTCTTCTCTCTGCTCAGTAGGACGGGGTTCGGAACCAGCCCTGGCAGGGGCTCTCAGGGGACACAACTCACAACTTTCTCTTCGCTCCCGGCAGCTCCGCAGGAGCTTAGAAATCTTCCAGCACTGAATTTCTCGTAACACCGACCCCACAGTCCTTGCCCCCCTCCCAGACACACCTCCCGCTCCCCCAAATGAATTACTGGACCTGGAAAAGGAAATTCAAATAACCCCAACAAACCCAAACCACGAAGTCTGAGTTTTCACGCAGAAACAAAGCGGAGAAAGTAGTTACAGCTTGGAGCTGCTGCTCTTCTTTAACAATTCCCCCCCTCTCCCGCTAACAGATCCATTTCCTCAAAGCACCTGTTTATTACCGTGTAAATGGCAGCTGCCCCGGGGCATCTGACAGAGAATGACTCTGCCCTTGGCAGCAAATCGCTTCTCTCTTCAGCCCCTGTTCGCAGTCACCTCTGCAGCCGTTCCAAACACAGGGAACAAGGAAAGGAGTGGGTAAGGCAGACAAAGTCAGGGTTAGAGCTAAGCTAGGACAGGGCTCTAATGCTGAACAAACGTAAATTCACCTTGGAAAAAGAAGTGTGGTGGTGGTGACAGTGGCATTGACAAAGGACAGCTTTGCAGTAATGCAGTAAGGATTTGCAGTTTCCAAACCCACCGAAGCAAGAGTTAAGCTGCGCTTTCAAGCTGGATTCCTGTTAACTGGCAGATGATACAGTTTTCCTTTGGAGACAGGGAAAAAAAAATCCACTGGCATTCGGCTTTCTTGCTTTCCTGAAGGTACGGGGTAATTTTGTTGCATCTCACCTGAGGCTATGCACAGGTTTTTTCACTGCTGTTTCTTTATTAATGACCGGACAAAACCAGAGCTTCTAGAATGGATTGTTTATTTTTTTAGAAAAACAGTAAAAAAATGTAGTTTTTAAATGCTCATATAAAAGCTTTATAGTTGTCTTTGATGCTTTTAATTGGCTTCAAAATTTTCAGTCTCAAAGCGTGACATGGAGCACATCCTGTCGGAGCTTAAACTCTCCTTGAACTTCTATCGTGTCTTCAAAAATGAGAGGAAATTACATCAGTTCCTACAGGAATGTTCTCTTGCATTCATCAACTCAAATGATTTTTTTTGGAAAGTGTACAGGAATGATGCCCATCTTGTCTACTCACCACTTGCAGGTGTAACACTCGGTTTCAATTCTCTTTACAAGCCCCCAGAATTCTAATTGTAAAAGATTATAACTTTAGCAAAGCATGATCTTAGAAGAAAAAGTGAGGTCAAAGTCAGGAAAATACTTCATGTACTGCAGTCTGAGATTTGCAGACTTCTTCAAGCCTGGCCACCCATCCCTTTGCTCCTCTGGAGCTTAGAAAAAAAAATTATTGCCTTAGGGTAAGGTTTTTTAGCCTTTAAGATTACTTTGTCAGTGCTGTAATTACTGTTCTTTAAGGTTGTACTACGCGATAATTTATTTGCAGAACGTTTTGGGTGTCTCCATATGAAAATATTGGGTTTGTTACAACGGAAGACCTCATCTGATTGTTAAATTTTCAGGGAAACGAGATTCAACAAACTGTTTTCTTTTCAAAGACTCCTCCAGCCTCAGCTATCCCACAGGTCAATGACCTTCACGTAAGGTATCCAGATAGGTTAGAGACGTAAAGATCGAATAAAACGTTCTCCCATCCTTCAGAGGGATAAGATGAAAGATGGGAAATGGCTCCTGAAGAAGGTTTAGAACAGAAATCTTGTTCAGATTCCCAGGTTGCACTATTACTGCGCATATTGGGGGTGTGAAACGATTGTAACAGCAGGGTTATGTGCAGCCCTAGGAGAAGAATGTTGTTTCTATGCTGATCACACTGGAGTAGTTAGAGAATTCGATGGCTAAACTGAGGGAAGGACTAGAAAAGAGAAAACGAGAACAAGAGGCTAAGGCCTCCTGGTATGAATCGTGGTTTAACCGATCTCCCTGGCTGACCACTTTGATTTCTACTTTAGCAGGACCTGTCATAACGTTATTACTAGTTTTAACTTTTGGTCCTTGTATCATTAACAAATTTGTAACCTTTGTCAAGAACCGACTGGATAAAGTACAATTGATGGTGTTGAAACGATCGGAATTAGAGATGGAGATTTTGCCAAATGATGGTCTTGAGTTGGAAGCGACTCACGATGTTTTGAACAGGTTTAACCAGCAAATTAGTGGTAAATAAAAGAAGGGGGGAATTTGTGAGAAATCTATCTTAAATAAACTTTTAGCAAATCCATCGAGACTTTGTCTTAATTCAACTTCAACTCTAACAGGCACAGGACGGAATGATTTCCATCAGTGCTGGGCACAGAATATACATCCCCCTTAGACGCACCTGTATAAATGCTCCCTGCATATTCGACTGCTTGCCAAGGACCAATTTTATTATGACCTTCCCAACAGCCAAGGCTCCGCTGATCGGAGCTTCAGAGCTCTCTGTTTGACCTCGCATTTTTTAGATGAGTAAAAAAGCGTTGTCTGGGAAATCCTGAAAGTGACAGAAACCCTCAGCATCCACGGACCGTCCCACCGCAAGGATTTAAAGCCAGAGCCATCATTTCGGGAAAGCAAGGAGCCACGGCGGGGGCTGCGGCGCTGGGGTCCCGCACAAGCCGAGCCGAAGGCTCCCGGGCCGGGGGGGCAGCGCTGCCGGGGCCGCTGCAGCTCCTCGTCCCGCTGCGCTCCGGCGGCAGCGCAGGCTGGCAGCGCTCTTGCCCCCGGCGGGGGGGGCGAGCGGAGAGGGACCCTGCCCGGGCCGGGGAGCGGGGGAGCGGCCGGGGGTCCCGAGCCTCGGGCGCCGATCGCCCCGGTGCCAAGGACGCCGGGGCCGAGGGCTCGGGGGGGCGGGTTCTGCGGAGCCGCCAGCGCCTGCCGGGACGGCCCCCCCGCAGCCCCGGCCGCGAGACGGGGATGAGCCGGGAGGGATGAGCCGGGAGGGGGGGGGGGGGGATGGGGGGAATGAGAAATAGAGATCAATTTGCTGCTTAAACCAAAGATTGCAAGGAGAAAGCGGCCTCACTGTTCCAGGCACAAAACGCCCCGTTCAAGAAAGAATGAGGCACAGCATTATCTCAAGGTTACAGAGTTGTCTGCTTCATGAAATATTATGTCTTTGCCTTTGCTTTCTGTTCTCGCTCAGGATTAACAGGTGCTGTTATCCCCTTTGCTCTCCTGCTTGTGTAACTGCTGAAATCTGCAAGTCAGAGAAAAAAAATGGATAAAAAGCCTGCTTGAGCTGCCCGAGCTTTGCGAGCCTTGGGGAAGCTGCGACTTCCCGGCCGCCCAGCGCGGCATTTGCTTTCCTATCTTAAATCAACTTTTAGCAAATCCATTGAGACTTTGTCCTCATTCAACTTCAACTCTAACACCGGGAAAGCCCTGCCGCCCCCTAGGGTTTCTGGAGCCTCGCTGTGCTGTGCCAGCTGCCGCTGCGCCCTGGAAATCCCGGCCGGTGGCTCCGCAGGCTCCGGGCGGCTCCTGCGGCGATTCCACCGCCCTTCCCGGAGGAGCTGCCCTCGCTTTCCCGGCGGAGCTCCCGAGCGCGGCGGCCCCGGGAACTCCTCAGCCCTGGCGCTGCGGCTCTCCCCGCCTTGCTGGGCTCAGCCCGGTGCCCAGGACGGCTCTCGTCTCCGGTTCGCCCCACGGCGCCCGTGCCAGGGCAGCTCCGCGGAGAAGGCGGCACAGGGAATCGTGTCTCCCCTTCCCGTCACCAACTGGGGAAAGCGTCTGCTTTTCCGGGACCAATTTAGTGAAAACCAACGCACCTGTGCTCCGGCTTTTGGCTCCTGGGAAAAGCCCTTCGACTTCAGGGCCTTTTGCAGTTCTATGATTTCAGGCTTTGGTGCTTTGACGATTTCTCTCAGCTGGGGGAGGGAGCTGGGAGAGGGGACGGGGCAGGGAGCGGGGAATGGGTAGGAAGAGGGGTCCCTCCACCTCCAGCTCCCGGGTGCTCCCAGCGCCCTTTCCTTGGTGCGACCCCATGCTCAGGGTGGGTCCCTCACCATTCTCAGGGTGCCCCTATCACCCCTACCAGGGGGCTCTTACTCTTGGGATGCCCCTCTCCCCCCTCACAGATGGGGTCCACACTGCCAAGGTTCCCCCGGTCCCCCTTCCTTGCTGTGTCCCCATTCTCTCTCACGTGGCACCGGGGCAGCTCTGGCCGGGCGGGGCTGCCCGTAGCAGGACGGGGGCACCGGCTCCTGTCCCAGCCCGCGTGCTCCGCCCGGGAACACCGAGTGGGGCAGGGGCTGCCGGGCTGCACGGCCCCGGGGCCGGGAACCACCAGAGATGCCTTCTGTCCTTCAGAGGAAACGATCTACCCCGGCATCCACCCGACGCTCTTTCCGTTCTTCTCCTGGAAGCTTCTCACCTCTTCTTTAGGGACCTGAGGTCCTGAGCAGCATCTCCAGACTCCTTCAAAGAAGCTACTCGAGAGATTAGTTTTGTCCTTCGGAGGAAACTGGCTCCTGCAGGATCCACCCAAAATCCCTCCCATTCATCTCCTGGAGGGTTTTTACCTCTGCCTTAGGGACTGGTGGTTGCCAGTTTGGGCCTTTCGAACACTGTGAAGCACAGGACAGGGTCCATCCGATACCGGCAACCTCAACTGCCGCTTGGAGGGAAAGAGTGTTTTCCGCCAGGGTCAGATGGATGAAAATCACACGCGCTTCCCGGTTGATGCTGCTTTTATTTGAATCTCATGCCATGTTTTTCCAGTGTCATGTTCCCCAGTTCGGACACTCAGGGATCTCAAAGCTTGTCGCTCTTTTCCCAAAATCTCCAGGGCGTGAAGAAAAAGGCATTAGAATCCAACAGCTTCAGGACATTAAACTGAACTCCACTGGAAGCGTTCAGCAGCTGAGGGCTCGTTCACCTTTCCACACCAATCCCTGCTGCCAGGTCAGTCCTTCCCACCAAAAAGATGCTGCAGTGGCGCAAAGATGGTGCTGGGGAAACAACACCAACAGCAAGAGGAGCACGTTCGACTGAAAATGCTTCTCGGAGAGCTCCAAGAACGAGGGAATTTCTGCCCCCTCGGAAAGACACAACCCCAGCACAACATAACAGAGAGGGAGACTGAAAAACCAGAGGGAACCAAAAGCCCAACCTGTGCCAGCCCAGCCCAGTCTCAACTGGGAAGAGCCCCGGCCCCGCGCCCGCCGCGCGGTCCCGCAACGGCGTGCGGGTTCGCAACGGCCGATGGGAGGAGCGGGGCTCGAGGGGCTGCGCGAGCCCCCAACGGCAGAGCGGAGGTGAGGGCGGCGGCGACGGGCGGTGCGGGGGGGAAAACGGCGGGCGGGGGGCACCGTGCGGTGGGGTCCGGGGGAGCCGAGGGGGGGGAACACCCCGAGAGAGATCGCGGTGGCGGAAGGGGGCATCGAGGCACGGCGGGGGGGAGAGACCGTGGTGGAGCGGGCGCTGAGGGGCGGGGAGTGCGATGGGGGGATCCCCTGAGCGGCGGGGGGTGCCCTGAAGGGCAGGGGGGGGGTGATAGAGGGGAGGCGCTGAGGGGCGGGGAGTGCGATGGGGGGGGTCCCTCAAGGGCAAGGGGTGCACTGAGGGGCGGGGGGTGCGACGGGGAGGGGGTCCCTGGGGGGCTCTGGGAGAGGCCCCGGAGGGGGTACCTGGCAGAGAGGGCTGCACCCGGTCCCTCCGCTGCCCCCGCTGACGCCCCCCCCGCAGGCTGTGGCACAGCTCGTGCTCCGGGCGGACCCTCTGGCGCTACTGAAGCTGCACACGATGATCCCCGAGGCGCTGTCCCTGCGGTGGCAGCGCGAAGCCACGGAGAGCGGCGGCGGCGGGCGAAGCCCCACCACCGGCACGGCGCCCGTGAGGCCGGCCAGTCGCTCCCACAGCTCCAGCCAGACGCTGCCCAGCACGGCCGGTGAGCGGGGGGGGATGAGCAGCGGCACAGGGGGGTGCGGGGAGCGTGGCCTGGGCTGCTTGGAGGACAGGCTGAGAGAGTTGGGGCTGTAGGGCCTGGAGAAGAGAAGGCTCCGGGGAGGCCTTGGAGCGGCCTTCTGGTGCCTGAAGGGGGCCTACAAGAAAGCCAGGGGGGGCCTTTTGACAAGAGCAGGTAGTGCTGCTTTAAATTGCAGGAAGGGGAAAGATTTAGATTGGACATGAGGAGAAATTCTTCACAGGGAGGGAGGTGAGATCCTGGCACAGGTTGCCGTGGGAGGCTGTGGATGCCCCCTCCCTGGAAGTGTTCAAGGCCAGGTTGGATGGGGTCTTACTAAGCCTGGTCTGGTGGGAGGTGTCCCTGCCCATGGCTGGGGGGTTGGAACTGGATAATCTTTGTTCCGGTCCCTTGCAACCCAACCCATCCTCTGATTCTGTGAAGCAGGCAGAGCTCTGTGCACTGGGGCTGGGCGATCTGCTGCCCCCTCCGCCCCCCCCCCCCCCCCAGCTGAGCCTTGCTGGCACAGCTGTCTGTTGGCAGTGCCTTCTGACAGCTTGACAGGCTGTTACGGGATTTTTTGCATCCTGCCTTTCTCTGTGAGCTCTGGAATGTTGCGCTGGCCCCAGGGAGTTGCCTGTTGGCAGTCCCTAACCAGTGGCACTGGAGGGGGGGGCAGAAATGCAAGTAAGTTGGGGCTGGGTTAGCATGAGCTCTGCGAGCCCTGCTCCTCTGGTAGGTGCGCTGTGGAACAGTGCTGGGTTTGCTGTCTCAGCAAGGCTCTCCTCTAGGCTGTTCAGGAGCTGTAAGACAGTATTTATGCGTTGTGAATGCAGGTGAATCTGGATTTGGGATCCAGAGGAAGGCAACAAGTGCTGGGCCAGATCGCTACATTCCCAGCCGCAGCACGATGCGGATGGTGTTGGCCAGTTTTCTCCTCACCAGAAAACAGGACCCTGCTGAGGAGTCACCTGCCATGAAGGTGAGCACGTGGCTAAGTTACAACGACTACAGGAAGCCAACTGTAAGTTCCCTCAGACGGGGGTGCGTGAGGCTGACAGCCCCAACCATGGCTGCTTCTGGCTCTGGACTTCGAGAGCCTGGGATGAGGTCGAAGCTGTCGGGCTCTTGCATGGAGCGGGTAAACGGGAGCGTGAGCGTAGCTGTTCTGCAGGGACGTTTCCCTGGGCAGCAGGAAGAGCCTCTGCCACTTGTGGTAGCAGCGCCCAGCTCTGGGCTAGTGAGGCTTTCCAATGTGTCGGGGTAGCGGGGCACAAAGCTGTGAGCCTGTGCCCAGTGTCTGCGTGGGGAGCTGTTCTGGAGTGCGTAGGCTGTGCTCTGAAATGGATTGCTGAAGCATTTGGTTCCTTGTGGCTGTGGCTTTCTCCACTGGCCAGGAGACGCTGAGCTTGCCGCTCTTCTGTATGAAAATGGCAGTGTCCCGCTCGCAGTGTCTGAGGAAAAAACACTTGGAGCTGGCTGGCTGCAGCTGACCCCCCCAGCACAGCTGTGCACCTCCTGATTCTAGGAGAAGGGGGCTTAGGTGTGTGCTCTGCCAGCTGCAGTTTTAAGGGCAGCACGGGCTGTGTGTTGGGCTTGCATCTTGCTGAGGGTGGATTGTCTCTGTAGGAGCACCGGAAAGCCTGGGCAGTGAATCTGAACGGCTTTGATGCAGAAGAGGCAAAGATCCTGTGCCTCAGTGGAAAGCCACGGAACGCTGCGGCAGGTAAGGTACAGGGTCTGTGCGAGTTGCCGCGGCTGGAGACAGCTGGGCAGGGGAAGAGCAACGCAGAGGTTCCACGTGTGGACACGGGAGGGACCAATTGGCTTCTGGCAGCTGCTGTGCACCCTGGAGTCTCCCTCATGCCCAGGTTTCCAGAGGCTGAGGGGCTGCATAACAACTACAGCGAATTTATTTACAAAAACTGCCCGGTGCTTTCTGGTACTGCCAGTGGCAAACCTTCCTGATGTCTTGCAAAGGCTTCCAAGTCCCTGCAGTTCGCTTGGTACCTTAACTGTGACTAAACGTAACGGGGTACAGAAACCCAGGTGCTGGTCGGTTAAACTCGTTCTTGCCAATTGCAGAGCGGGAGCTCACCCTGGGTCAGCAGTTGGTCCCCCCCAGGGATGTTAGCGCCCTGCGCTCTGCTGAGCGTATCCCTGCTCTCAGGGCTTCGTTTTCAGTGGAAGGGATTTCTGCTTGGCTGAGCAGCGCTGAGCTGGGAGACAAGAGTAACCCAGGTTAACAAAGGCGTTTCTCTTCACACAGGCTCTCAGAAGAGCCTGGAGGTGCTCTGCAGTCAGAGGATGACGGCTGGATCCAGGAGGAGGAATGCCAGATCCATTTCCTCGACGGCAGACCGTGTCCTGGATGCACCGGACATCCTCAATGACTACTGTAAGTGGGCTGCAATGTTGGGTGCTGGGCATTGAGACCCTCGTGCAGCGGGGTGCAGTTCCTAGGATGGTGTGGTGCAAGGAACTGGAGCTCTGACTGGGCTGTTTCAGGACGTGGAACAGGCACTCAGGCTGGCACGCAGCACTTGCGTAGTGTCCCTGTGCAGAGTGCTGTGCAGGGGACTTGCCTGAGGGCTACCTGACCCCGCTAGCTGGGCACGGCCACACCGGTGTGTACGTGTGTGTGCGCGCACCTCCCCGGTGCCGGTGGAAGACTTGGCATGAATGCTGGTGAGGGGCAGGACTTTCCGGGTAAGCAGAGTGAGACTCGCATTGCTTTGCTCTTGCAAACTGTAGATCTGAATCTCCTTGACTGGAGCGCTCAGAACGTGCTGGCAGTGAGCCTGGACACCTCTGTCTACCTGTGGCATCACACCTCTGGGGAGAACATCAAGCTGATGGAGGTGGAGCGTGTGGCTGATTATGTTTCGTCTGTGTCATGGAGTGGAGACGGAAGGTACCTCGCTGTTGGCACAAGTAATGCCGAGGTGCAGGTGAGTGCAGGAATAAAAGCAGAGGTGTTTAGGGATTTCTGGAGCTGTGGGGCCTCGGGACAAAGGCTGGGCTGGCCCCGGAAGGATGCGATGCGCTCTGCCGTGACTGGCGTGGGCTGGCAGTGTCCACAGGCAGCGAGCAGCTGCAGCAGCGAGGCAGAGTTTGGTTTGGGGCTTGCTGACCCCTCAAGTCCTCCTCCGTTCTGGAGGCGTGAGATACAAACTGTTCCCTGCTCCCATCCTGACAGGGCTGAACGGCAGAGCGTGTGCCGCGAGGTTCCTTGGGCAAAGCAACAGGGCTGGGGTTTCCTCATCCTCCGGAGAACTTCTTGCTCTGTTTCTCTAGCTGTGGGATGCTGAGCAGCAGACACGTCTCCGGAACATGATCAGCCATTCTTCGCGCGTGGGGTGTCTCAGCTGGAACAGCTCCACCCTCTCCAGGTAAAGCAGCGGGTGGCGGGGCGTGAAGGGCAGTGTGGAGCTGGGGCTCTGGGAGCGGTGCAGGTCAGGGATAGTGGCTTCTGTCCTGTCCTGGGCTCCTTCCTGGGCCTGTTCTGTTGCGCTGTGGGGAGAAGGTCTCTCTTGGCCTCGCTGCCGAAGCTGTGAAAAGCCGCTGTGGCTGCTTCACTCATCCCGACAGAGCAGCGATGCTGGTAGCACTGGTTTGAAAGCCAGCGGTGGGCGCAGCGGTGCTGCCCCAGCACAAGAATGGGTTTTGGAGAAAATCTGTGCAGCCTGACCCTGCAAGGCTTCTCTCTGCAGCGGGGCCCGCAGTGGCCACATCCACCACCACGATGTGCGAGTGGCTGAGCATCACGTGGCCACACTTGCCGGTCACACGCAGGAGGTGTGTGGACTCAAGTGGTCTCCAGACGGGTGCTACCTTGCCAGTGGTGGCGGTGACCACGTGGTGAACATCTGGCCGCGCAGCTGGCGGGGCAGTGGAGGACTCGCTCCTGTCCAGACCTTCACTCAGCACCAGGGCGCTGTCAAGGTGAGCGCAGGGCAGCAGTGGGCACGTGTCTGTGTGCAAGGCGGCTGTGCAGCAGTGCCTGTGCCCAGGTTGCTTCTTGCATGGCTCAGGATTATAACCCTCTTCTCCCAGGCTGTGGCGTGGTGTCCGTGGCGGTCAAATGTTCTGGCCACTGGAGGCGGGATGAGTGACCACCATATCCGCATCTGGAATGTGTGCTCTGGCACCTGCCTCGGGGCTGTTGATGCCCATTCCCAGGTGAGCCGGGACCGTGGGTTTGGACATAAACACCTTCTGGTGGGACAGCGGGACAGAGTTGCTGGCTCCTGAGGCCCGCGGGCCTGGCAGAGGAGGGGGCTGTGGTGGTCTCTGGGTGGCCAGCGTCAGTACAAGCAGCTGGTCTCACCCGCGCTACTGCCTCTTGCCAGGTCTGCTCCATCCTGTGGTCAACAACCCACAAGGAGCTCATTTCAGGCCACGGCTCTGGCCAGAACCAGCTGGTTCTATGGAAGTACCCATCGCTGGCCAAGGTCACTGAGCTGCAAGGTAGGCTGGGCCCTTTGCCTGGGGAGGGGAGGGCTGCTGGAGGCTGGGGGCAGGGGCGCTCCTCGGTTTGAGCAGAGCGGTGCTCTAGGCTGGAGCGTCCCTGATGCGCAGCGGTGTCCAGGGGCACGTGCTGCTCGAGGGGGGCGCTCCTGTGGGCTGCAGAAGGAGCACTGCAGCTCCAAATGCGCGCCCAGGGGGTGAATTCCTGTTGCTGCAGCGCGGTGTGGGGACAGCTCTGCAAGCCGGTGGGATGGTGGGGCGCGTGGGAGTAAATGTGAGCGCGGTGGTAGAAGCAGAGGGAGCGGGACGTGTGGTGATTGACCCATCCCTGGCGGCACGCCTCCTCCTCAGGTCACACCGGTAGAGTGTTGAGCATGGCTCTGAGCCCTGATGGTGCAACGGTGGCCTCGGCAGCTGCTGATGAAACGCTGCGACTCTGGCGCTGTTTTGAGCTGGACCCCATCAAGGAGCGGGAGAGAAAGAAGGCAAACAGAGTCAAAAGCAGCATCCTTGACCAGTGCATCCGATAAGCGCGTGGGGTTGTTGTTGGGGGGTGGGGGTTGAGGGGGTGGGGCAGGGCGGGAGATGTTTTTACTACTGTTGAGTATTTAAAATGTTAATAAACTGTTTTAACTTGAATTTTTTGTTCTTGAGTGTGATGGAAGAAAAGGCCGTGGCTCGTTGAACCAAGACCCGTGTAGAAGCTGCAGCGTCACATCCTCATCCCCAAAGGCGCTCACAGATGCCCTGCAATCCATCGAGGCTACAGCGTGACAGGACTCCCCGGCGTGCTCTACTGTGGAGAAGAGCCGTGGCGGGAAGGTAAGGCCTAGCCAGGGCTCTCCCGAGCAGCCGTGCCCACCTCTGCTACTGGCAAGTGGCCTGCGTGGGATCAGTCACTGGCTGCCCCCCAGCAGCCGTCGTCTCCAGCTTGGCTCTGCTCCACGGGCCCTGCACGTGCAAGGGCAGCCAGGAAAGGAGTGCTGAACCTGTGGCCAGGTGCCCTCTACCAAGGCCAGGTGCGGGCTCAGCCCAGCGGGCTGTTGGACCAGGGCAGCTGGAGCACCTGCTCCAAACCTGGTGCAGTTGACGCCGTGGCCGGTGTTGGTAAGGGACAGGTCAGGAGCGGAGGCTGCGCCCAGCGGAGCTGCACAGCCAAGGACAGGAGACGGAGAGTGCTGGAAATGAGATGGGGAATGCTGGGGGTCAGGTCTGTGAAGGGCTGGTGGTGGCAGGTGTGGGGAGGGCAGCTGTGCCAGCGCTTCTCCTCCGATGCAGGTTGGACCATCCCGAGTGTTTCTGCGTTGCTGCTGCTCTTCAGAGGGTGCTGCGAGGGCTGTGCTGCACCTTCCCCTCCCTCTACAGGTAAGGGGGCAGGCGCGGGGAGGGGGCAGCACCAGGCCTGGGCTCCCTGGGTGGGGGCATCAGGGCAGCACCGGGCCTGGGCTCCCTGGGTGGGGGCATCAGGGCACCCCAGGACTGGGGTTTGCCTTTCACACCCCCTTCCCCACCCCCAGCAATCCATTTCAGAGCACAGCGTACACACTCCAGAACAGCTCCCCACGCAGACCTCAGGCACGGGAAGAGTTCCTGTCCGCAAGGTCCATCAGGCCAGGGGCACGTGGCCATTGTCACGAGGCTCCACGTGGATGGAGGACAGGGCCGGGGCATCTCCTGGGAGGCGTGACCAGGCTGTGGGCCGAGGAGACAGGTCTTGCTCACATGCTCAGGGAATAGCCGATCGCCAGCTCTGGGGTCAGGAAGGAATTTTCCCCTGTAGGAAGATTGGCACTGGTCCCCAGGGGTTTTTTGCCTTCCTCTGCAGCACTGAGCACGACCACTTCTCAGGGCTCCTCTGCTCCACTTTGCCTGGGTCACTGCCTGCTGCTCATGCACCACGAAGGTTGGCCTGTCGTGACCCCTAGGTGGGAGAGGAAGGCTTTTTTTCCCCAGGGTGAGCTACTGCGTGTCCCTGGGGTTTTTTTGCCTCCTCTGCAGCACCGAGCACAGCCCCTTGCCAGGGCTTCTTTGGGCCGTTTTGGCGAGGTGCCTGCTGCTCGTGCTCCACGAAGGTGGCCCTCGTGCCCCGCATCCGGGGGGAGGAAGCTTTCTGAGACTGCCAGCGTGGCCCCCAAGGGCGGCCCCTGGCAGTTCCTTCTTTTCCTCTGTAGCATTGAGCAGAGCCTCTTTTCAGGGCTACGCTGGGCCTTTTCAGCTGGTTCTCGCCTGCTGCTCCTGCACCTCCAAGGCACCCCTTGTGCCCTGGGATTCTCTGGCCCTCTTGCCCAGTGCAGGTTTTCAGCAGGAGTGAGTTCTGCCCTTCCCTTGGCTCCATTCCCCAGGTTGTGCAAACAGAAAAGAACTGAACAGAAAACAACTTCACATAAAATAACAACATAAAATAAAATCCCGTTTCCACTTGTATCATCTGTGTTCTGTGTCCTTGAAAGAGTTGTGGGAGCCGAAACCCCTGGCGTTTCAGGCAAATAATCTCACTGTTATTTGACTGACGTGGAGGGGAAGTCGGGAAGGGGAGGGCAGGTTATGTGATGGGGATGGGAGAAGGAGAGGCAGAAGCAACTACCCAGCACTATCGCCCTCCTGCAGCCTCTCATAGCCAGCAAACCTTTGGGCAACTCAGCTCAGCTCTGCACAAACCCACAGAGCTGTACCAGCAGGAAGAGTTCTCCCAGCTTGGAGGGCTCTGGATGGGAATTCAGGGCCACTTTCCATCATCTCCAGCCCCTCACCAGCCTCGTTCCCTTCTCTGCACGCACTCCAGCCCCTCAATGTCCTTCTTGGAGTGAGGGGCCCAAAACTGAACCCAGCACTCGAGGTGCGGCCTCACCAGCGCTGAGCACAGGGGCACAATCACCCCCCTGCTCCTGCTGGCCACGCTGTGCGAACCCATGTTGGCTGGGCCTGATCACCCGGTTGTCCCACCTGTGCTGTAGGATAGCACACAAGATGATCTGCTCCATGACCTTCCCCGGTTCCGAGGTCAGACTGACAGGCCTGTAGTTCCCAGGATCCTCCCTCCGACCCTTCTTGTAAATGGGCGTAACATTCGCCAGTCTCCAGTCAAGCGGCACTTCCCCAGTCAGCCAAGACTGCTGGGAGATGAGGGAAAGGGGTTTGCTGAGAACCTCTGCCAGTTCCCTTAAAACCCTTGGATGGATCCCATCTGGCCCCATGGATTTGTGTTTTCACAAAACCCCGGCTGAGGAGCCAGCAGTGGCTGGCAAGGCCAGGGGGGATTCAGGAACGTTGAGCAAAGCAACAGAGGACAAAGGAGAACACCTGACTCCGCTCTACCCTGAACCCACGGCACAGCCACCCCACTTGCAGCTCTGCTCACTCCAATTCCAGCAGAGGAGGGGAAAGGAAAAGGCAAGACACAGGCCACGGATGTTCCCAGAAACTACCCAGCCATCCCCATGGGGACTCACCGCCAAATCCGTGATGCTGGACAGATTTCAGCTCCAGGTACAGAGTGCACACATAGGGATACGGCACAAGACGGACATTGCCATGGGTGAATCTCATCTTCCATGCTCTCTCCCATTTACTCAAATCTGAGAGCGACGCTAAGAGCTAAGGACACGACACAGACCTTCGCAAGGAGCGCGAGTCCTGACAAGGCCTTCTTGGAAAGCTCCACAAACCAGACACCTGCACATCCAGACCCAGGAGTAAATCCAATCTGTCGAGGTGTAAAAAACACCAGGAACGTGGGACAAGAAACACATTTCCAGGCATCCTCTCCCATTGGCCGCTTTTATTCCTGGCACCGGCTTTCCTGCCGTGTGCTTGGCTTCAGCCCTGATGTTCCTCCGCAAGAAAGAACATGCCAGGCTCCTCTGGTCCTGGGAATAAAACCTCATTGGCTTCTCTAATTGGAAAGGAATCTCTTTTAAAAATGAGTTTACAAGTGGGAAACAGCAAGGATTCAGAGGAGCAGCATCCTTACATTCCCTGCGCAATTCCAAACGGGAGGAAACCAGCTGGATGGGCTTCCCAGATGTGGGCTGCAATCGCATCAGCTGAGCGTCCTGTGGCTTTGGATACACACGGTCATTTTCCCTGGCTCAATCCCCTTGGGCACGCAGGGGCGATTACCTGCAAACACTGCCAAGCGCTCTGCTCACATTTGTTCTCTCCCTGGGGAAAGCAACAACGGAGGAGGATCTTCAGCCAACAGAAAACCGCGCAGCTCAAAGCAGTTGCTCCCAGTTAAAGCCCTGTGCACTCCGAGACAGGAATGTCAGATTGAGCAGTGCCCAACAGACACAGACACTGGATCTCTGTTGTTTCAAGCAGGAACAAAAGGATACATGGAAAAACAGTGAAGTGGTCTGTGGAAAAGGGATGCAAATCCTCCAGATTGCCAAGGATTACTCGAATCGCTTCCTGGAGAGGCCAAAACCAGAAATGCAGGAAGAGCATCAACAGCAGAGCCACCATTCCACTGGGAAGGACAGTTCTGAAGCCTGGGAACAATTTAAAATTACAGTTTACTTGAACCACAGCAGAGCAGGGTCAGGAGTTTTGCTTTTCCCCCTCCCCTCCTTCGCCCGCTCCCTCCCCTTCCCTTGGAGCCATCGCACCAACAGACTCTGAGGAACAGAAAGGAATTCCTCTCTGCACTATTCCCAACGAAAGCATTCCTCTCTGCTGGCTGATGCCCGTCCTCAGTGATGCCCTTTTCTCAGCCCTCGTGCTCTCCAGAGAATTCCCTGTTCCTCCCACTGGAAATGCTGCGTCGGACAAAACGTCCTTACTCTCCTCACGAACCAAAGGTTTGTCCAGCTGAATGCTCAGCTCAGGGCCCTGGCCCCGCTCCAGCTCCTGCCTCCAACTCCTCGGCGGTGGCATCTGGAGTGTTGTTGGGATCAGGAGCACTGGGAAGAAACACAGAGAGTCAGGCCCAGCCCAAGCCAAAAGCACCGGAGCGACACACGCTGCAAGAGTTTAACCACCACCACCTGGTTCCCACGGCACAGGGAAAACACCAGCAGGCTCCCAGCTCCCTCTTCTTAAAAGCCATTCGTTATTGCACAGGGACTGTTTCTTGGGAAAGCAGGAGCCAGCAGGACACATCTCTGCGTCCCTTCCACCTCTGTAGAGGTCTCTCCCGCAGCCAGGGAGAGCTCCCACAGACTCTTCCCACACCCGCAGCCGGGTGCCAGGCTGCAGGGCCACTGTCAGGCACGGTGCCACCCGCTGACAGGCTGGGAAGGATGGACTCGCTTGGAGCACAGAGCTCCAAGGCGGTGCTGGCTCCCACTGCGTTGGAGGCCAGCTTCTCCACGGCAGCTGGGAAGGGGCTGTGTCTGCATTGCTGCTGGCAATGGGGTTGGTATCACAGGGGCATTTCTGTCACCCCTGGGCGGCGCTGACACAGGGCCAGGGCCATTGCTGCTTCTCCCAGCACCCAACAGTGAGGGCCGGGGCTGCACAAGGAGCTGGGAGGGGACACAGCTGCTACGGCCGATCCCCACAGACCCACGGGATATTCCAGACCAGCCGGCCTCATGCTCAGCAAGGGAACTGGGGAAGGAGGAGGAACGGGGGACGTTGGACGTCAGGGCCTTTGTCTTCCCAAGGAACCATCAGGCACGACAGAGCCTTGCTTTCCCAAGATGAAACCCCTGCCCGCCAATGGGAAGCACGGCAGGAATTCCTGATTCTGCTTTGCTTGTGCGCACGGCTTTGGCTTTCCTTACAAAACTGTCTTTATCCCAACCCGCGAGCGCTCTTCCTTGGACCCTGCTGCCTCTCTCCTTCATCCCACTGCGTGCAGGGAGGCAGCGGCCATGTGGGGCTCTGTTGCCACTGGGCTTCAGCAAAACGGGAGCATTTTTGCACCTCCCATCGCTCTCTCGGGCCAACGCTCGGCCTGGCCAAGTGCAGCAGCGACTTTTAAGCAACCGCTTTGACGGGCACTGGGAGAAGGCAGGGAAGGAGGAGTCCCCAGAACCTGGATTCCAGGTCTCCTTCCCTCCCTGCTCCGTGCAGCCATCAAAGCACAGGCGGACTTTCCGGCAGGAACGCGCTCACCTGCGGAAGCGGCCGCACCGGATTTTAAACTTGTAGACACGCGGGTCCGCATGGAGAAACCTTGTTTGGGGCAGCGGCGAGGGGAATGGTTCCAGCGGCACCTCCCACTCTGCGAGTGCCGGCCCAGGGAAGCAGGAGAGGCCCAGGGCAGCCCCAGCCCCTCACAGCTCCAGCTCTGCCAGGCGAGAAGAGGCCACGGGCAGTTTCTCCTCCCGGGGACACCTGCAGCCACAACAGATTCCCACCCCTCGCTGCCACCTGGCCCCAAATCCCGGATCCCTGCGTCCCTCCCAGAGCAGCTGGGTGTTCCCTGTGGGATGGGGGCAATTTCCCGCGGGATCGGGGCCTTCCCTGTGGGATCGGAGCAGTTCCCACACGTCAGGGCGATTCCCTGTGGGACTGGGGCCTTCCCCGCGGGATCGGGGCCTTCCCTGTGGGACTGGGGCTTCCCCGCAGGATCGGGGCCTTCCCTGTGGGACTGGGGCTTCCCCGCAGGATCGGGGCCTTCCCTGTGGGACTGGGGCCTTCCCCGCAGGATCCAGCCTGGGCTCCCACCCGCTGCCGCCCTTGCCTGAGCAGAGCCGGGCTGCGGCCGAGCGGAGCCCAACAGAGCTCTTGTTTGAACGCCTTGACGAGTTCTGAGTGCTCCTACTAGAAGAAACCTTCAGGGAACTTAGCAGAGCAGTAAGTTTTGACCTGACAGTGAAAACAGACAGGAGAAGACAGATAAAGTGAAGCTGAGCATTTCCAGATCCATAATCCAGCACTCAAGGCACACTTTGCAAGTCTAAATTATTTTTAGACCTGGCCTTGGCTCACCAAGGAAACGTTTACCCACAGCTGAAATGTATCAGAGATGTCTCCTTTAATGGTTTAATCAAACATTCCTGTGGTTTTCACTTCAAATTATCATAGGCAAAATGTGGGTTTTGACTTTATTAAGACTACTTTCCTAAAATACGTATTTAATTAAAAAGAAAAAACATTTTCACGAGAGCTTGTTAGGAAAGAAGATTGCTCAGCTCAGAGAAGAAAGATGAATTCTAAGTTCTATGCCAAATATACTGTCTAGTATATTGATTTATTTTGAACCCTTGCATGGCTGTTCTTCATACTCCCTTTTAGATCACTCACAGTACCAGAGTAGGAACCTCACTACACCCACAACTACACTAAGCCATACAATTTATCCTGTACCTTCCTGTGAGTGTGCAACATGGGATTTCTTTCAATAAACCTGTCTTTGGTTGAGATTTCTGTACAGCTATATGTTTGTATTAGAGAAATGCAAGCTAAAAATGCCCAACTCTTACTCAAAACCAAGAATAGCTCTATTTTTGAGAATACACATTTGTTACTGGGAACTGTGTCAGTTTCACATCTACTGACACCACTGAGCAAAGAAATGGAGTGCACCGCTAATAAAACCCAGTCATTGACCCAGAACAAGCTCGGTAAGTCACTTATTTCATCCTTCTTGTACACACATGAAATACAATGGATCCTTCTGCTCACCCCTGTCTACAGCAGGAAAGGCAGGGGGTCAATTATTTTCTTTTGAAATAAAGACCCCCAGATAAGAACAATACTGTAAGGATCTTTAGGCATTCTTTTTCACCAATCCTACAGTAATGCACCGCACTGAGTGCAGATCAGTCAGGGCACAGCGTTCTCGATAGAGAGACATCCATAGGAACTAGATCTTCTGAACATAAAGAAAACATATATTCATGTGAGGGTTTATAAACAAACAACGTTACTACAGCAAATTTAGGGTCTTCTCTGCTTAAATACCTCTTATGTTCATCACCTGCTTCAAAAACCTGCAGAAAGTCATTTGCACTAAGAAACAATAAACATGACCATGTGGTTTTTTACCTTTAATAATTGTTGTGGGAAGGAGAAAATGGGCACTTGCTGAATAAACGATGCTATTTTAAAAATTGCCACTGCCTTGGGAGGAGGGCCGGGGCTGTGCGGCGGGAAGGGGGGCTCAGCATTTTCCTCTGCTCAGGCTGCGGGCGCCCAGCCTGGGGAGTGGGGGTTGGCACAGGTGAGCTGCTCTCCTGTTGGGGCTGGGGACAGGTGAGCTGCTGTCCTGCTGGGGGAGGGGCCTGGAGACAGGTGAGCTGCTGTCCTTCTGGAGCTGAGGACAGGTGAGCTGCTGTCCTCCCACAGAGGGGGGAGAGCCAGCAGGGGGGGCTCACCCAGCAGGGTGGGGGATGATTTCTACCTGAGCTGCTTCCCACCTGGTGGCTGTGGCAGCTTCCATTGCACGTGTTTGTTCCCTGGGCACAAGACAAACGAGCTTTCTGTGCTGTGAAATTTTCCCGAGTCAGAATTCATGGAATCCTGGGATGCTTTGGGTTGGAAGGGACCGTAAAGATCCTGTGGTTCCAACAGCCCTGCCATAGGCAGGGACACCTCCCACTGAATCAGGCTGCTCCCAGCTCCATCCAGCCTGGCCTGGAACCCTTCCAGGGCTGGGGCACAGAGGATTATGCCCAAAACAAAAAGCAAAGCTCCCGAGTAACAAGCAGATGAGAACTAGGCAGGAAAACAGACTGGAGCTCTGTGCCCTTTGTGTGTGTTTTGCTTCTTAATCCCCAGGAGCGTGCTTCAGGAAGGGGCCTGTGGAAAATGGACGCTACCCAGCAGGGATGAAAGTGCTGAGGACAATTCTGGCAGTGGAAAACCATCTCCATCCTTACCATCAGATGCTGAACATCACAGAACAAGTGGGCCGCAATATCCACACTTTGACACTGGGAAAGCTGCTCACAAGAGAACAGCTTCTCCCCTGAAGTTCAGGGATCAGAAAGTTTCTACAGAAAAGCCTCCAGCAGGAAAGCAGAGAACTGGCCAAGAAGGCTGTGGCTGGTGTTTTTCTGGTAGCAATGAAGAGCCTGAATATGACGAAAAGCGCGCCCACAAGGAAACACTGGAAGAAGAAAAGTGTGATGCACCCGAAGAACATCCTCTGAATCTTTGCAAAGGTGACGAACTCTCAGAGAATCAGAAAGCAAAGGAGCACGATGAAACACCCCGTGAAGCCCAAGATAACCTGGGATTTGTTGAGGGGAGGAAACCCTTTCAGTTTTTTTCTCGCTCAAGTCAGAGGAATCGAGCAAAGCTGTAATTCTGCAGCACTGCAGAATTCACCTGTAGAAGATGAATAAGTGGCTTCTACAGACCTGGACTTCTAGGACACTTGTTTGCAAGAAAATGCTTCTTTTTAGTTTGTGGGTATTTCTCAGTGGTTATGTTCCTTGGTTTAGCCAAGTACTCACATTCTAAATGTGCAGGTTGTATGAATTGGTTCTGTTAACTTTGCATTTTTCTTTTAGAAGTACAGTGTATAAATTGTGAATTTGCTGATCCTGATTCTGTTGTACTTCTGAGTTATGCTGTGCAAATGTAATGCTTGTTTAGCCCAGGCAAATCATATGGTGCTGCTTATTGCTGTTTTCTGTGCGAGTTCATCTAGGGAAAACCACTTCCCTTCAAGGCTCTTCAGGGGAAACTTTTCTTAGGTGCCTCACCACGCTCCTTGAGTAGCTGTTAGCCCTTGTCTTCGTGCTGCTGTGTGGTTTGGACCCAGGAATTCTCTGATAGGTGATGCAGCACGAGACGGTACTTGTGAAGTTCGGTGGCTGGGATTCCTGGGCACAATTCAATTCCATGTGAGTGTAAATCAAGATGCAGTGAAGTCTTCACACAGTACTGGTGCCTCAGGAGGGCTGTGGGGTTGTATTACAGTTTAAGGTAAAGGGCAACAGCTCCGTGCACCTGTAAACATCTCCTCATTCAGAAAGGAAGTCTCACATGACATGATAGAAACAAGCATTAACAGGAGGTTTACGCACAGAAATGCAGCAAAACGAGGTATTTCTCTGAAGGAGAACACGTGGCTGAAGGCCTATACAATTATGTTGTAACTTTTCCTCAACCTCACACGCTCCCTGTGAGCCTTGATGATTGGTGGCAGCCTGGTGTCAGAAACTCTGCTTGCTTTACTGCTCTGTGCCTTTCTCTGCTTTGTGAATTGATTGTGGGGTTTGGCCTGTCCCCTCAGCAGTAGTTGTCCTGGTGGGTGATCAGTTGAGCTGCTGGAGCAGCTGAGGGATTTTTGATTGTTTAACCTGCAAACCCAGATTTCTGTAGAGATGGGGCATAAAATATTGTGTCTGTCCTAGAAAGCATTTGTAGTATATGCTTCCAAGTTGCTACTGTGCTTCAGTTGCTGAGGTTACAAATCCTCAGTTGGATTAGTTTTCAGTGTTACCACGAGTAAACTGAGGATACCCCTATCCTACAATCAGTCTGCAACAGAGAAGTCCTTAAGCATTAACCACGCCCTAATGTGTACTGATGAAATTTAAAAGCAGTGTCTTTCATATTGTAGTTGTATCCATTTCCTTTATCTGCAGGTTAAGCCATCAGACTAAGTTTTGCAATAATTGCTGAGTCTTAAATGAAAAATTGCCTTAACTATTCTGTCTTTATAAATGAGAGAATTGTTCTACTTTAAGGAAACACATCGGCTGTTGGATAGGAGATGTGCAAGTCAGACAGTTGAAGTCAGTGAACTTCAGGTCCTGGCTTGTGACTTCATACCGAAACTGCAATGCAGGTTTGATCAGTCCCTGGCAGGCTGGGGGTAGCGCTGATTTGCTGCTTAGTCTTTGCAGTTAACGTGAGTGATCTGGAAATAATTACTGAATTTGGGGGTCTTTGCAAAGAAAAAACTACAGATAAGCACAGATTTATTTACTGTTATGTCTCCTAGTGAAGACCTTTGGTTTCAGGGCACCGCAGGAGTTTTCTAATTAAAAGCTTCTGATTAACTTGCTTTATAAAACATGACACTGCAGTAAAACGTCGATGTCAAATGCCCGCTTAAGGTACCTCTGTGTTTGTGATGGAAAGCATACTGACTTCCTCATTGCCTGTTTGGGAAGAAATCAGCATTTTCAAAGTGAGTGTTTCTTCTCTCTCACGTTTATCGAGGGACACAGAAGCAACCAAAGTTGTTCTTCAAATGAAACGCTGTCAGAGCTTCAGCCTGTTTTCCCTTAAGCAGTTTAAGCAGCAGCTCTCGTTCTCTCTGTGCTCAACTTTAAATGATTTTTCTTCCACCACACTTTGGGATAAAACCCAACCAAACAACAAAACCCCAGAAAAAGCCTAGAAAGGATAAAGATGGTATTGTGGCAAATATTTGAGTGGGGGGCCGGGGTGGAGGGGAGCGAACAAGGTGGAGAGGGCAGTGGCAGCCTGGGGGCTGAACGGGGACTGAGCACGCCCCGGGGAGTTGAACAGGGACCTGGCAGTGCTGGTGGACAGGAAACTCAACAGGAGCCAGCAGTGTGCCCGAGTGGCCAAGAGGGCCAGTGGTGTTTTGGCCTGCATCAGGAATAGCGCGGCCAGCAGGACTAGGGAGGTCATCATTCCCTTATCCTCGGCACTGGTCAGGCCACACCTCGAGTGCTGAGTCCAGTTCTGGGCCTTCAGTTTAAGAAAGATGTTGTGAGATGCTGGGGTGCGTCCAGAGGAGAGCGACGAGGATGGGGAAGGGGCTGGAGCACAAGCCCTATGAAGAGCGACGGAGGGAGCTGGGCTTGTTTAGCCTGGAGAAGAGGAGGCTCGGGGGAGACCTTATAGCTCTCTACAAGTACCTAAAGGGAGGCTGAGGTCAGGCAGGGGCTGGTCTCTTCTCTCAGGTGAGCGGCGACAGAACAAGAGGACACGGTCTCAAGCTTCGCCAGGGGAGGTTTAGGCTCGACATTAGGAAGAAGTTCTTTCCTGAGAGGGTGATTGGCCATTGGAATGCGCTGCCCGGGGAGGTGGTGGAGTCACCGTCCCTGGAGGTGTTTAAGGAGAGATGGGTTGAGGCACTTAGTGACGGGCTGTAGCTGACGAGTAGGTGTAGGGGTAGGTGTTGGGGCATAGGTTGGACTCGATGATCTCAGAGGTCTTTTCCAGCCTTAGGATACTGTGACCCTGTGACAGATCCCCCACTGCAGGGCTTAACGGGGAGACCGGACTGTGCCGTCCCCCTCCGCCTCCCCGGGATGTGATGCAGAGCGCCCCCCACGCAGGGCTTCCCGGTTCCGCTCCGTCTGCCCCCCTTCCCCCACCCCCGGTGCAACCCAACGGTGTCCCAACGGCCCCGCCCGGGCGCTGCCCCTCGAGAGGGACGCGTTGGCACAACTGTCACTCCGCCGGTGTGGGGGGAGCGCGTTGGACGCGGCTGCGGAGCTCCCGCCCTCAGCCCGCCCCGTGAGCGCAGCGCGAACGCCAAGAGTTGGTGCCTTCCTTGCGCTGAGAGAGGAGGAGAGCGCGGCCCCCCCCTCCTTCCGCCCGCCGCGTTCCGCCCCCGGCCCGGCCCGGGAGGGGCGGTGCGGGGCGGTGCGGGTGGCGCCGGTGCAGGCGGGCACACGTGCTTCGGCGACAGAGCCTCGGCTCGGTGAGTGCAGCGGGGCGGGGGCAGCGGCGGGAGCGGCGGGGAGGCGGCGGGGGCTGGGGAAGGCGCAGGGGCGGAGGCAGCGGCGGGAGCGGCGGGGGGGTGGCTGGGGGGTGGCAGCGGCGGGGGCGCAGGGGCAGCGGCGGGGCCGGCGGGGGTGGCTGTGGGGGAGCAGCGCCGAGAGCGGCGGGGGCGCAGGAACGGAGCCTTCTCCAGGCTGAAGAAGCCCAAGTCTCTCAGCCTGACCGCAGAGCAGAGGTGCTGCAGCCCTCTGCCCATCTTTGCTTCTCGGGACCTGCTCCAACAGTTCCATGTCCTTCTTATGCTGGGGATTCCAGAGCTGAACACAATACTCAGGATGGGGTCTCCTCAGAGCAGAGCAGAGGGGGAGAATCCCCTCCGTCGACCTGCAGTCAGCGCTTCTTGTGATGCAGCCCAGGACACGTTTGGCCCCGATCCAGCTACCTATATCATCAATGAAAATATTAAACAGCACTGGTCCCAGTCCAGACCCCTGAGAAGTGGGGTGAGGGGAGCCCTGCCTGCAGCCTGCACCCCGCTGCTCCCTGCCCTTCTCTCCCCACAGGCAGGGACCACGTCCCTGGGGCCCGAGGAGATGGGATCCCCATGGCCTAGAAGGTGCTTTTCCCCATGGAGCGCCTTTCCTTGAAGTGGGAGCGGATCCACCGGATCGACGCCGGGCTGCAAACCCTTGGGAACACCTGCTTCCTCAATTCCACCGTGCAGTGCCTCACCTACACGGCGCCGCTGGCCAACTACCTGCTCTCCAAGGAGCACCGGCGCACCTGTGAGTGGGGAGGCCTGGCTCTGGCGAGGGGTGTGGGGATGTCAGGGTGCACCGTCTTTTCTCCCCCCTGCCCGGTTCTCCATCGAACGGTCATTCCTGTGTACATCTCCCTTTTTGTGGTCATAGCAGTGTTGCCAAGCTCTGCATCCCTGTGTCCGGGCAGGCGTTTTCTGTACTGGTCATAACCAGGCTTAAGATGGTTCCAATGGGGTCTGGTGGCTTCCTGGGGGCTGAGCAGGGGGTCCCAAAGAGGTCTTGCCTGTGGGGACTGCGTGCGGGCAGCAGACTGCGTACAGGCAGCAGCTGCTTCTTCTGGGGGGCTTTGAAAGGGATTCCGGTGGGCACTGCTCCGAGCTGTGAGCCAGGGGAGCCCATGGAGCTGCAGCCCCATCTGTAGGGCTCCGGTGGGATTAGCCTGTTGGTGCCACCCTGTGGGATTGGCAAGCGAGTGCCCATGATCTGTTGTCCATCCCCTGCGATGCTGTCCCGTCTGGGGTGTTGCAGTGGCTGTTACTGTGACTGGGGCTGCGACAGGTGAGGGGGGCGTTGTGCCAGTGCCTGCGTACCCAGGGTGCCCCAGAGCTGCGCCGCAGCACAAAGCTGGTTGGGAAAACTGAGTGTGGCTGAGCTGTGCTGGAGCAGAGATCCCCCGTCCCTGTACTGCCTCCACCTCTCGTGGCTTTGTCCCCAGCATCCTGTCTTCTCTCCTGCTGCAGGTGAGCACAGTGACTTTTGCACGCTGTGCACTCTGCGGGACCACATGATCCAGGCCTTCTCCAACAGCGGCAGCGCAGTAAAGCCAACGCCCATCCTCAAAGAGCTCGAGCGTAAGGATGGCTGTGCTCCCCTCTCAGAGCCGTGCAGGGGAATGATGACCAATGTGGGAGCAGAGCCTTTGGGATGGGGGCAGGTCTTGGCAGAGTGCTCTTCGGGGAGGGCTCACAGAGCCTGCCAGGGGCTGGTGACTTTGTGGGCTGCGTGGGGCTTCCCTGGGGCCAGCATGAGTCTGGTTGGGGCTCAGGGGGCTCCAACCGGTGACAGAACAAGAGGACATGGCCTCAAGCTTCGTCAGGGGAGGTTTAGGCTTGTTATTAGCAGAAACTTCTTCCCTGAAAGGGTGTTGGGTCACTGGAATGCGCTGCCCAGGGAGGCGGTGGAGTCAGCATCCCTGGAGGTGTTTAAAAGGAGATTGGATGAGGCACTTAGTGCCATGGTTTAGATGATGAGTGGGTGTTGGTGTTGGGTCATAGGTTGGACTCAACAATCTCAAGGGTCTTTTCCAGCCTTGTAATATTGTGATACTGTAATACTGTAACCCCAGATTCCCTGCCCCAGGGGAGGGAGGGAAGGTCTGCATCTGTTGCAGCACGTGCTGGGGCTGATTCCTCTCTCTCCCGCAGACATCGCCCAGCACACCCGCTTTGGCCGCCAGGAGGATGCGCACGAGTTGCTGTGTTACACCCTGGATGCCATGCAGAGGGCCTGCCTGACCGGCCACACCAAGTACGTACGATGCGCCTCTGATGGCCCTCGCTGCTCTTCTCTGCTGTCCCCTCACCGGCCCCTGTGCCTGTGGGGCGAACGTGTCCCCCAGGTTGACTCGGAGGGAGGTGCTGACTGCAGGGCCTTGGGCGGATGGGCCAACTCTGCCCCGCTGTGACACAGCTCTGGCTGTTGTCTGCCTTCTCCCTTGTCCCGACCCTCTGCCCCAGCACAGCTCTGGTCCTCTCAGCAAATCCTGAGGCTGCCGTGGGCTTGGGTCCTGTCCCAGCTGCCAGGGAACCCAGGCGTGCTGGCTGGTTGGGCCCCATCTGTGTGGCTGTGGGGGAGCAGCTTTCCCCGGGGCCCTCTGTCCCGGGAAGCTGCGTTGCCTCTGCCTGCGGTGCCCAGCTCAGAGCTCCAGTTCTGCTCCTTGGAGCAGCGCGGTGCCACCCCTTGAGCTCTGTCCCTGGGGGAGCAGAGTGACAGAGGCTGCCCCTTGCCTCTGCTCCCAGAGCTCTGCTGGCCAGAGCCCGTCGGGCAGCTGTCCTGAGGGCACAGCGGTGGCCCGTGGGCAGGGGTGGCCGTTGCGAGGGGCACTGTGAGATCCCGTGCTGCTGTCTCAAGGTTGGATCGTGAAAGCCAGGCCACAACGCTGGTTCACCAGATCTTTGGCGCTTCCCTGCGATCCTGTGGTGAGTGCTGGCTGCCAGGGCCTGTGGCTCTTGGGGCTGCTGCTTCCCTGAGAGCCTTCCAGGAAAACTCGTTTGGGAAAGTTGCTAAGAATTTGTAAATTTGGGGAAAATGACTCAGTGTGAGTAAATTTGGGGAAAGTTGCTACAAATGTGTAAGTTTTGGGGAAATTGCCAAGAATTTGTAAATGTTGGGCAATAGCTAAGTATGTGATGGGATGGAGAAAGCTGTTGGCTGTGGGTCCCCAGCTGCCTGACCCCAGCAGAGGAAGCTGTGTTGCCAGCTGTCAGGCAACACTTGCTGTCCCAGCCCAGGGGGAACTGCCGCCTTCGTCCTTGCCAGGTTGTGGGTCCTGGTGCTGCCATGGCAGAGCCCAGAGGCGGGGAGCGGGAATGCTGCCCTGCCTGTGCTGGGCTGGGGTGATGGCGGGCGCTGCTGTTGTGTCAGGGTGTGCTCACTGCTCGCTCTTTTGCAGTGACGTGCACAGCGTGCAAGTGCATCTCGGACACCTACGAGCCGTACCTGGAGGTGGTGGTGGAGATCAAGGTACTGCGGCAGGGTCGGGGTTGGGGGGGGGAACTCAGCTCTTGAGAGGCTGTTCCTGCAATGCGCCATTGCTGCTCTCCAGGCTCCGCAAGCTGCCGGTGTCAAGGCGCGGTGCAGACACCAGGGAAGCGGATTCTGCTGTTGTGCCCGTTGCCCCAGCACGAGCCACGGCTGCTCTGGAGGCTCTGTGGTGTCGGGGGACAGTGCAGCTGCCCCTCGCGGCACGCTGCTGGCAGGATCGTGGGCTCGGTGCAGTCTGAGGTCTCGTACTCAGGCTCTGTGCTGGTTTTTGGGACCAGTGTCTGAGCAGGGAGCCAGGCTGTCGCACGGACAGGCCACTTGTGGCCTGACCTCTCCTCTGTCCTTGCGGGAAGCCGAAAGCATCACGCAGGCACTGGACACGTTTGTGAGGCCAGAGACTGTGGGAGAGGACACTGCCTACGTGTGTCAGATGTGAGTGTGAGGGGCTGCGGCGGGAAGGGGCCCCCGGCTGTGCCAGGGGGAAGCAGGGAGGGCTTCTCTACCTGCCCCATGGCTAAAGCGGGAGGTACGCGGCCTTGGAAGCCTGCGATGGAGCCTGCCTCTCCTGAGCTCCCTCCTCGTGTGAGGAGGACCTGGGCGAGCAGATGTGGCTGTGAGCAGGTGCCCTGGAGTGGTGCCTGGTGTCAGCAGGGTCATGGGGTCCATGGGGTTTGCCACTTGGCCAGGGCTGGCAGTCGTCTGGGTGGTGGAACAGCTGGAATAACTCAAGCTCTTCCTGTGCAGGTGTCAGATGAAAGTGCAAGCCACCAAACACTTCACCATCCACCGAGCGTCCAGTGTTCTCACGCCCTCATTGAAGTGGTTTTCCTACTGGAATGGAGGCAAAATGTCCAAGGTGAGTCCTTGGCACTGCAGCGCTCGGGCTGTGTCCTGGCCCGAGGCCCTGCTGCCCAAAGCAGGTGGGAGGTGCCCAGCATGAGCTGTGCTGCAGCCCTGCAGCCCTTCTCCAGCTGTGCGGTGGGAGTTGGGCTCATGCTGGTGTCTTCCTTCCTGTGCCCTCTACCTGGGGAGAGTGAGTCCCCCTCTCTGAAGACATGGGGCTCGTAGGAGCTGCTCTTGCTCTAGCAAGCAAGTGTGCTGTGCAGACTCCTGAGATGTCCTCTCTCCACAGGACGTGGGGTACCCCGAGACCTTGGACATCCGACCTTACATGTCGGAGAATGACGGGGACCCCTTGATGTATGAACTCTATGCAGTGCTGGTGCCCTCTGGCTACAGCTGCCACTCGGGGCACTATTTCTGCTACGTGAAGGTGAGCCCAGGGCACTCTCTTGGCCCCCTCTCTGAGCTGGATGCTGGTGGGTCCTCATGGATCCCTGTAGCGCCCAGAAAGGAGGGCGCTCAGCAGATGTGGGTGGTGTGGAGCGTGGGAAAGCGGGTACAGGCTGTGCTGTGCTGCAGGAAGGTTGGAGGTCTGTTCTCGCTGGATCCCCTTGCCTGCCCCTGGGCCGCCTGTGGGTTTGGGGAGAGGAGCTCTGCCGCTGGGCGCTGTTCCTGCTGCTCTACAGGCCAGGAGTGTCTGTGGATGCAGCCTGAGCCCGTTGTCTCTTCTTCTCCTGCAGGCTGGCGATGGGCAGTGGTATAAAATGAACGATACTGAGGTGCGCCTCAGGAACATCCAGGTGGTCCTCAAGCAGCAGGCCTGCGTGCTCTTCTACCTGAGGTGAGAGCGCCCTGTGTCTCCCAGCCCCTCTGCCCACTGCTCTCAGCATTTGGGCCGGGGCTGGCAGCACGTGTGTGGGTGTGGGATGGAGCTGGCTCAGAGGAGGGAGGCAGGGCGAGGTCCTAGAATCATGGAATGGTTGAGGTTGGAAGGGACCTTCAAGATCATCCAGTTCCCATCCCCTTGCCATGGGCAGGCGCAGCCCCTTATTGTGGTTTTGCTGTAGGTGAAGAGCACCTCGGCTCCTTGGAGCTTCTGACTCCTCTTTCCTTTGTGCCTCTCTGAGGAGAGAGCTGCAGGTGCTGAAACCCTGGCAGTTAACACCTGCGCTTCTCTGCCTTCTCCAGAACGTCCAGCTCCATGACGAGCTTTGAGGGCCCCATTGCCCAAGGCGCCTCCAGCCTGGCCAGGCACACTGACAATGCTGCCCATCACAGCAAGAACAAAGTGACCAAAAAGCGCTCATGTTCAAAGCTCAAGCGTTCCGTGTAGCCTGAGGATGCCCTGGAGCCGAGCAGCACCGCGTCACCGCCCCCAAGCAAGAAGCAGGCGCTGTCTGCCGAAAAGGTGAGTGTGAGGTTGTGCCCAGAGTCCGCAGTAGGCGCCTCGTGCCTTCTGACGTGGGGCTTGTGCTGGGGGCAAGCGTAGCTCTTGCTGGGTGTCTTGCTAAGCCGGCAGCGGGTGGGGAGGCCCCTCAGCCCCAGGGCTGTAGTGGTTGCTGCGCCCTCCCCCAGGGTTGGGGTGTGGTGAGGGCAGGACCCCAAAACCCCTGGGCTTGTACCCCTCCTCTTCTCCAGACTAAACAGCCCCTGGTCCCTTTCCTTTACTCCCCGGCACTTTACTTGAGCTTAAGTGCAAATGTTGGACGTTCTGTAATAGTCACTTCTCCCCAAGCAGCCACCTGTGGGAGTGGCGGCGCGTCCCTGGATCCCGAGGAGGAGATGCTGGACAATGAACTAAATAGCGACGTAGACCTATGAGAAGGAGGCCGTGACAAAGAGGACGTGGGAGATGACAGGCGTACAAGCTGGAGGAACGAGAAGAACACGAAGGAAAATATTGGCCCAGGCAACTGTTAAGCAAAGAGAGTTGACTCTTGACCGATAACAGGAGTGCTTAGGAATTCCTTTGGACAGGAATGGCTGGCAAAAGAACCCTTGAAAAACAGGGAAGAGAAGCTAAAGAAGAAAACCGAGCAATGTGGTATGAACTTACTGACAATGCTTTTCTCTGCACTGTGATGAAAATGGGGAAATGTTTTTTACTCTCTGTGCCTGCGGCGCTGCCTTCCTGCTGGGATGGGTTTCAAGTGGGAATCTCTTGTTTCCCTCCCGTTTCCTGACTGAAAATATACAAAGAAGCGCCGTTTGCGTTGGAACGGGTTTTGCTGCCCCAATGCTTTGATAAAGCTGCTTGGTAGAAAAGGAACCCAAGGCAGACACTTTTGTCAGGCAGCTCTTGGGGCCGTTCTGTCTGTGTGTCCTTCCCCTGTGAACGGCAGAGAGGTGCCTCGGGGACAGGGATCATAGCTGTGGGTTTGGCAGACAGGAGGAGGGAGCGAGAGAAGAGTTTTGGCAGTCACTTTCTGTCTCCCTTCTGTAGGAATAAAGATAGGGTCCTCAGTTTTGAAGTTTCCTCCAGGCAAGACGGGGCTGCTGTTGCGTGGAATTTTTTGGAGGCTTTTTATTTGTTTTGGGTTCTGTTGTTGTCTTTTGGTTGGGTTTGAGTTTGGTGGGTGAGAGTGTGTGCGTATACAAAGCATAGCAGCCTGCTTTTGAAGTCCTGGGAGCTGCTCTAAGGTCTCCCCAGAGCCTTCTCTTCCGCAGGCTGGACAAGCCCAACTCTCCCAGCCTGGCCTTGGATGGGAGGTGCTCCAGCCCTCGGCTCGTTCCTGGGGCCTCCTCTGGGCCCGCTCCAACAGCTCCGCGTGCTCCCTGTGCTGGGCACTGCAGAACTGGGCCCAGGACTCCAGCTGGGGGCTCAGGAGAGCGGAGCAGAGGGGCGGAATCCCCTCCCTCGCCCCCCGGCCCCCTTCCCCCCTCACGCCCTCTCGCTTCCAGCGCTGCAATATCGGCTGTTTGCTTTCCCAAACTCCAGACGAGTCTCAGAGAGTTCATTTCTTTGCCGGCACTTTGGGTCTCGCTCCCGCAGCTTCCCCCGCCTCCCTGGCGCCCCCGGGGTCCCCAGCGCCTCCGCCGTCCTCCCGTGTCCCCCCCCCCTCCCGATCCTGCCGCTCCCCCCGTGCCCCCAGCCCCAAGGCCCCCAGCCCCCGCCCCGTGCCTCTGGGGGTCGCCCCCGCCCGCGCTGGGCCGGGCCGGGCGAGCGGAGCCCCGAGCAGCCCCGCCCCGCGGCCGCCGCCTCGCTCTGCCTGGCTCCGCCCAGGGCGCGCGGGGGCCGCGGAGAGCGGTGAGCGGGGTCCGGGGGGTGGGGACGGGGGGCCCGGGGAGACCCCGGGCTGGGGGTGGGAACCACGGGGGGAGCAGGGTGTCCGCGTCCGGGGGGAAGCGGGCGGGACCGGGAGAAGCGAGGGGTCCGGGGGGAGAACGGGGAGCGGGCGGGAGCGGGAGGCTCCAGGGCAGAGCGAGAGGTGCGGAGGGAGCCCGGGGGAGCGGGGGCAGAGCGGGGCAGCGGGGGGTGCCGAGGGCAGAGCGGGGCAGCGGGGTGGGGAGGAGAGCGGGGGAGTGCGGCTCGCGCGGGGCCCGAGCGGGAAGGAGGCGGTGGCGGCGGGGCTCGGGCTCCCCCCGGGCTGCAGCCCCCGCGGGGCACGGGGGGAGTCGGGGAGCGGGGTGGGGGGCCCGGCGGGGCCGTGTGCTGGGCGGCGGGGCCCGCGCCCCCCCTCCGACCCAGGGGCGGGGAGGGGGCAGAGGAGAAACCCGGGGGGGACGTGGGGGCTGCGGGCAGGGGGAGCGGAGGGACGTGAGGGGCTGCAGGGGGGAGCGGAGGGGGGGCTGCGGGCGGGGGGGGGGACACGGGGGCTGCGGGGAGAAGGCACGGGGATGCTGTGGGCTGGGGGAGCGAGGGGCACGGGGGTACGGGGGGGGGGGAATAGAGTCTGGGGGGACATAGGGGGCTTGGAGCAGGGGGTTGTGGGCGGTTGCAGCAAGGGGAGAGGGGGACACAAGGGGTTGCGGGGACGACGACGACACAGGGGCTCCTGGAGGGGACACGGGGGGCTGTGGGCACGGGGAGTGGGAGGACTGGAGGGGTTGTGTCTGGTTGTCCGGCTGTTGGAGGAGCAGGTTTGTGCAGTGGGCGAAGCTCCAGCAGGGTAAGGGCAAAGAGAATTCCTGTGAGGGTAAAGTTGCCCCAAATCCCAAGGAAATGTCGCATCTGGAGGTGTGGGATTTGGGGAGCCGTGGCGGTTGGTAGGACAGGAGGCAGTGTTGGAGCAGAGGGCAGTGCGTCCAGCGCGGATGGTGATGCGTCACGTGAAGTCAGAGGTCTGGATTTTAGCTGGCCAGCTGTGAAAATGTTGCTTCTTCGTCATTGATCGGCACCTAAAGGGTGTTCCTTGTTCTGCAGAGTTGTCTGAGATGAGTTTTGCAGCAGTCTGGTGGAAGTTGTGTGTGAGAGGACAAGCGGGGCGATGTTTGTCCTACGAAGGAGCCAGGTCTCTCTTTGGCCAACAGGCCCCAGGGGCTGTGAGACATGGAACTGTGCTGGTGGCTCTACGTGCTCAGGTTTATCCAGATGGGCAGGAGTCTTACGGAGACTTGGAAATGCAGAGGAGTTTTTATTCCTTTCTGTTTAAGAGAAGATTCCATTGTGAATCTGAAGTTGTGTGTTGGGAGAGAGGAGACTTTGTGAGGGGCCGGTGTTTGGGGCCACACAGGAGCTGGCAGAGTTGAAAAGTGCAGCTGATGTTGAGCTGGAAGAGCTTTTCACCTGGGATTGCTGCTGCTGAGGGAGGGATGGGTTATTGGTTGTTACAAACTGGTGAAATTCATAGAAAATAGTAATTTTCTTAATCTGATTCTCGTCTTGTGTTAGAGTCGTTTTAAGGAGATAAAGCAGAGGTGTGTCAGCTTGACAGCAGCTCCCAGGCAGGCAGGAGGATACACGCAGTGAAGAAGGATTGTGCCCTTGTCCCTGTCAGAGGGCTCCTCTGCCTGCAGAACCCAGGTTTAAAATTTTTGCAGTCTGCCACCGAGGTGATGCTGAGCCTCGGCTTCTCTGTTGCCCTGTGGCGAAGAGGAGATCCCTGGTGCCTGCTCTGCCAGCTGTGCTTGGGGAGCTCAGTCTGTGTTTCAGCTCTGCTCGAGCTGGAAATGTCACTTTTGAGTTGGTGCAATTTTCCCACGTCGTTAGGCAGCGTCTGGGGAGACCCAGCTCTATGGAGAGGGGGAGGCTCTGGCCCAGGTTGCCCAGGGAAGTGGTGGCTGCCCCATCCCTGGGGGTGTTCAGGGCTAGGTTGGAGGCGGCTTTGAGCCTCCTGATCCAGTGGGAGGTGTCCCTGCCCACGGCAGGGGGTTGGAATCTTTGATTAAATTCAGACATTCACTAGGGCTCAGGAAGCAAAAGGTGCCAGGAAAATCTGATTTCTCTGTGTCCTTTGAGATACATATTCTTTTAACAGCAGGTTCTGTAATATTCTAAACTCTTCCCTGCAGACTTTTGGGGGGATAAATTGCTTTGGAGTTCATAAATTTAGAGCAGTTTTTCTGCTTTGACACATTTATGACTGAGAACAATGCTTCGCTGTCCAGGAAAGGAGCTGAAAGCCTCTGCAGATGACGCATGATGAAAATATGGAGGTCGCTCCCTGTGGTACTTGTTCTCCGGCCCCTCACCAGCCTCGTTGCCCTTCTCTGCACATGCTCCAGCCCCTCAATGTCCTTCTTGGAGTGGGGCCCAAAACTTAACGCAGTGGGGTAGCTTTGGGGATATTCGAGAACTACAGTATAAGTGGAGTATAAGTATATGACTGCAGTATAAGTATCTTTGGGACAGGGAGAATCTTTTGAGGTGCATACATTGCCTACCACAAAGAGGTGCTGGCCCTGGGTGGCATACAAGTAGTAAATGTGAATTCCCTTTCCTCTGTAGGACTGGTACCCCCCTGAAAATAGCCCTGTTTAGAAAACATCATGGAAAGCTGGGTAAGAACTGACCATAGTGATTTTGAGTTTGTCAAACTGGAGGACATACAGAAGCAGCAAAACATTGTGAGGTGTTGTCTTGCAATATCCATGCTCGGGGTGCCAGGGTTGGTCCCCTGTCCCCAGTCTGAAGGCTTCTCTGGAAGGCAGGAAAGGACATTTAAAAGTCTGAATTCATCTCAGCTGCATCCTTTAATATTTATCTAAGCGCTTCCAGCAGTGCTGCACAGGAGAGTTGAATGATTTTACTGCTGTCCTTAACCTTATTGTGACCAATTCAACACAAGAATTATAAAAAAGAATCACAGGCAGGATGAAGCAATGATAATTCCCAGTTTCTCTTTGTATAACACTTCCCCCGATGCATCTCACTCCGTATAAATCTTGTATCACCTCTGAAGCATAGCGTCCTGGAAACACTGTATAATAGAGGTATTACTTTTCAGATCTCACTCAGAATAATTGCACGCTGTATTGTGATGTTGGGAACTCAGTTCTTTGTGATATCTACAAATAAATACAAAACCAATGTGATATCTACAAATAAATTCTTAGCTAATGCTGACCAGCAGCTAGGTGGCAGGTATTGGAGATTATTTGGTAAAGGGAAAATCTGTCCTGCAACGAAAAGGAGTATAAATTGGTTGGTATTTCCTGCAAACTGGGAATGCAGGAACTCAGAGATAGTGGCGTGCAGTGGGCATTCAGATGACAAGAGCACATGTGAAATCCTGCAAGCCCAGTTGCATGGCTGTGCAGAAGCCCCGGCCTTATTTCACACATCTTGGCTGGCCATGGGGCATGAAGTGTTTGTTGATAACCCGGCTCCGGAACACGACCCAGTGTTCATCTGTGTTTCTGAGCTGCTCCACTAAGCTGTGGTGTTTCCTTTAGATTTACTTCCACTCAAGAGGACTACACGCTGCAGAAACGAGGATTCTATCCAAGCCAGTATTTCTGTAAAAGTAAAAGACAGACCACCCTTCTATATAAATCACTGTTTCCCCTCAGTACAAAAGCATCTCCCCTCAGATGCTGGCAGAGCTGTGTGACAGCTTTTGAGTTGCTGATCAAATTGCAGAGCAGCAGGAATGTGTCCACTCAGGCAGATGAGCTTAGAGCAAAGTGCCCTGGGCTGTAAACAGTGATCACGCCTTTCGTTCTGTTTCGTTCTGTTTGTTATTCTAATTGGACGCCAACTACACTGTTTCTCTCAATGCCGACATGGTTGAGGATGCAAATTCAAATTCTCTTCTCCTTCCATTAGCAAAGAAAAAAAAGTAAGCACGGAGCAGAAGCGAGGCTGCAGCGCCTCAGTTCTTTTCCTGGCCACGTCCCTGGCTGGCAGCAGAACAAGGGGCTTCAAGCAGGCCAGTCTGGCTTGCAAGAAGCAATCCAGATCAGTCTGTGCGGTGCTCGAGCTGCTGGACTGCTCACTGTGCCAAAAGGATGAGTGCTTAACATCCAGCAGAGCATCTCTCCAGACCGGCACAGTCAGCAGCAGCACACATGCCGTGAATAGCTACAGTGCGACTCGGACAGCCAGGGATTTTTCAGGGACTCAAACGGGAGCCAGAACAGGTTGGAAAGGAAGACGACTGTTAGTGAGGTATGAGCAATACATTGGGAAGAGGTTGGGAATAAGCAAGGAATCGGTGTCGTGTTCAGAGAGCTGACCTGCGTGTTGGCTAAGAGGGGCAAAGAATTTCTTCTTGCGGCATGTTATCCTGGAAATAAGGCACAACACGATGCATCTTGTAGAGATAGGCTTTCTAAGCCATTCATTTTCTGTGACTGCACTATTTCAGCATACCCTTCCGATTTCCCGTATCTGGGTTTCTGTGTAGTAATTTCCTCCCACCCCTTTACTTCTGGGAAATTAAAAGTTGTCCCAGTGGTTCGTACTATTCTAAAGCCTGACGCCAAATGCCAGAGGCAGTTCTGGGACCAGTTCTGTTATATAAAAGGGGGAACGCTTCCTTTGGGAGTCGGGCAGGGGCAACTTGCACAAATAGTTGCGCAGCAGCAAGTCCTAGCAGAAGCCTGAGGTCTGCTCCACCACAGTGGGTTTTGCAGTGGGGTCCCGCATCGCCATTCAGCAGTTCTCCAATCTCCAATACTTCAAGCACGCCCTTAATCCTAAGCATCAAGTCAGAATTAAACTGCAAGACTGGCTTGGAAAACTTCACCCAAGGACTGTGGAATGAACAAGCTGTACTGCAATCTCACTATTTAGGGGTAGCTGCTCTTAAGTGTTCAAAACCTTGCAGTACTGCAGAGTAAAAATAATGCTGATGGCTCCATGTCTAATTGGAGCTTTGGTCAGTCACTTCACCTCCATGCAGTTCTCCTCCCACAGTTCTCCAATTTAAGATTTTGCTGTGTATTTTTAGCCTTGGAAGTCTGTGAAAGTTTGTGGTAGTCAAGTTTTGAAGTTCCTGTTAAAAAACTCTGCATTTTCCAAAGAGTTTACTTTTTCTAAAGCATTAAATATGAGAAAAATCTATTTTTTTGGCAAAGCCAGCGCTATCTTACTTGCATGTGGGCCGTCTTCTCTAGATGCTACAGAAACACTATCGTCTGTTCTGACCACCTGATCCGAACCTACTCATAACAAGGAACTGTGGAGCACTGGCTGAGTGATGTACTGAAGCCGTTGTGGTTGGTCATGGGCATCCAATGCTTTGGGACATGCTGCACATTTTCCGTATATGTAGGGAAACCAGAAAGCTAATTCTGTGCACAGTCTGTCTTCTGCGGACTTGGGAACTGAACTAAATCCCGCGGAGACGAGAACTGCAAGCACCAGCTCTCACTTGTCAAGTGACTGACTGTATATTTTTGTCCGTCATGAGGCGAAAAGAACTGGACGGAGCCAGAATTCCCTTTGAATGTCCTTCTGAGATGGAAGAGGAAAATAAAACCTACATGCTGGCAGGTGCTAAACAAAGCATTTTTAACAGCAGGCTGCAGAGGAAAATTCACGAGCTGCTCTCTGTGGCAACACCTAGGTTCTATCACATGTGCTGCCTCCCCTCTGTCCTTCGTGCCCTTCCCTTCTCACTCTCCCGCCCTTCACATCCCGCTGTTCTTGCGCGGGTCCTGCCCGCATGGCTGTCCATGACACCTGGCAGTTGCAGGCAATTGCGGAGCGGCGGGGCACGCGGTCGAGCGGGAGCTTCTCTGCGCTCTGGGGCCTTCGGAGGGCCGGGGCGCTGCTTTGGAACGCGCTGTGCTTAGGGAGCTGCTGAAAGGGGCAGCAACCGAGTGCAGAGAGGAGCCGCTGAGGGCGCCGGGGTTGTTCGGGCTTCTAGAAGAGGAGGCTGAGGGGAGACCTTGTCACTGGGTGCAGCTGCCTGAAAGGAGCTTGTAAGGTGGTGCGAGTCGGTCTGTCAACTAACGAGTGATCTGAGAGGAATTGGCCTCGAGTTGCACCAGGGAGGTTAAACTGAGACATGAGGACAAATTTCTTCACTGAAAGGGTTGTCAGGCACTGGCCCAGCTGCTCAGGGAGGTGTTTGAATCACCAGAGCTGTTTAAAAGCTGGGTAGACAAGGTGCTCGGGGGTGTCGTTTAGTGGTGGACACGTGTGGTTGGACTCGATGACCTTGAGGTCTTTTCCCACCAAGTGATTCTGTGGTTTATGGATGTCCTGGCTCGATTGCCTGGCGCTTCTCTGCTCACAAGTTCTTCAGTGTAAAGCAATGCTAACCGTGTGTCTAATAAATAGGGGGCAGCTTTTTAGGTATAATCAGACTCCAGGAGTGAGCGGTGATGACAGAGCAGCCGAGGAGGCAGGGTGGGCTGCCTGCTGGGTGCTGTTTTCTTTCTACGGCGGGACAGACTCGGAATCGCAGAGTCATTTAGTTTGGAAAAGACCTTTAAGGTCATTGAGTTCAACGCTGCCAAGTCCACCAGTAAACCGTGTCCCCAAGCACGACCCCTACCCGTCTTTTAAATGCCTCAGGGATGGCAACTCAAGCGCTTCCCCACGCAGCCTGTTGCAATGCCTGACAAGCCTTGTGGGGAAGTGTTTAAACCAGGGAGGGTTTAATGTCTAATATCTGGTTTAAACCTTCCCTGGGGCAACTTGAGCCATTTCCTCTCATCCTGTCACTTGTTCCTTGGGAGAAGAGACCAACGCCCTCCTCTTTACAATCCCCTTTCAGGTAATTGTAGAGAGTGATAAGGTCTCCCCTCAGCCTCCTCCAGACTAAACCACCTCCCTTCCCTCAGCCCCTCCTCAGTGCTCCGGACCCTTCCCCAGCCTTGTAGCTCTTGTCTGGACACGCTGCAGCCCCTCAGTGTCTTTCTTGTAGTGAGGGCCCCCAAACCGAGCCCAGGATTTGAGGTGCGGCGTCCCCAGCGCCGAATACATTTCCCTAGTCCTGCTGGCCCCACTCTTTGTGTCAGTCCTCCTTGTTGTGAGATGGGCAGATTTCAATGTTCTGTGTTTGTAAACTGTACCCTGCTAAGGGCAACAGAGTTTGTGCAGCGTGTGAGTGTGTCAGCTTGAAACACAGATGTTCCAGGCCGCTTTGACAGGCCGTGGCCCATATCCAACTGGTTTGTTCCCCCTCCTGCTCTGCTCTGCCTGGGGTTTTGCTCGCTTCTCACAGGCCCAGGTATCTTCTCAGTGAGCACTCATGTTTTGAAATCTTGGTGTGAGGTTTTGGCTGTCACCGTGTAGTAGCGTAGGGAGGAGGTGAAGACCACGCCTTGATTTGCATTCAAGTTGGCAGATTTGTTGGTCATTGAACGCCAAGATTAAATGTTTTTCTCCTGTACACCTGAACTGTGTTTCAAGGGTGGTACAGTTGTGATAAATAGACTTCACGTCAGTTGGATGTTGATGAACCTGTTATATAGTCAAAGGATGTGGCACTGACCTAGGTGGGTAAGAGAGAAGGAGAGGTTGCGTCACCGTTGAGAGAGGGCATTAAAAGGTCCTGCAACCCTGGGTAGCGTGGGAAGAGAAAGAAATGAAAGGCAAAGAGGCTAAAGCTTGTTATTGTAGACCTCTTGCTCACTTTGAGAGCAACGTAAGGTAGGAGATGGCTTCCAAACCCTGCTAGTAGTTGTAGGACAAGGATTACTTGCTTTGTAATCGTAAAATAAGGGCAATAGTTTTTTTAAGGCAGCGTTCCTGGGAAGTGGAAAGCACATGGACTCATAGAAGCATCTTGGTTTTTCTTAAGGATAGAACATTTTCAGCTCTAAACTTAAATGTTTGAGATAAGTGTAATTCAGCGTTTGTGAAATGCAGTTTCTGCCATGTTTTAGTGGTATTCTAAGGCAACGCTGTATCGGGGCATCTATTTATGGGCCTCAAACCCACTTCATCTGAAGAAAAGAACTAGAATTGGAATGTATGGCTCTATGGGAAATACACCACAGAACTAGTTAGGAAGTCTTTTTTTTTGCCTGATAGATCTTCAAGAGCTCATCTTTTTCCTTGTTTGTCAGAGAGGTGTCTTGAGACCCAAAAGCTTCAGGTAAATGGAATGGCACAGTGCTGCAGCACGGCACACTCTGCAGAAGCACTGAGCTGCTGCAGAAAGCTGCTGTTACGCTGTGAAACAGCAGCCACTGCGTAACCCTTGGTTGGAATAGCGCACCTGTCTTCCGCTGTGTTTGAGCTGGTAGTTCCTACCTGGTACTTCAAAAAAGTTTCAACTCTTACAAGAAATGCTTTAAGCAAAGCTTCCTTGTAGGTGGTGTAGAGGAGAAGTCTTCTGTAAGTATGATCTGCTAAGGAATGTGTCTTCTGTCATCACCTTTGTTCCTAGTCTCTCTCTCTATCTAAAGAATTCAAGGCCCCAATTAGTGGAGATTTGGCTGTTGGGAAATTCATAATAACGTTAAATTTAGTCCTTGGAAAGTAATAGGATAAGCGTAAGATTTCTGGGGAATGTTATACATCTGCATGTGGGTGGGAAATACATTCTGTAACTTAAGTCTTCTCTCGTTCCGCATGATGGATGGAATTATTCCTCCGTGCATCCAGCACTGTAATAAAGGGTGGTTGCTTTCTGAGACTCCCGACGGAGTAGTAGAGAGTTTATTTGCCGGTGTTTTCGATATCCCTAATGGCCCCAGAGAGAGATTTCAACCTCTCTTACAGTGGCAGGGTAGAGGATGAAGGCAGAGCAGTTTCAGCTGAAAGCTGTTAACTTCTCTGGCTTCTTCCCAAGTGAAACTTAAACACCAGAATGATTTTTCTCCAGAGGTATGTCAGTAGATCAAGTTTGTCTCAAAGATGAGGAGACCCAGCGGAATGGGAAACGGGCAGAATTTCCTACTAGGGGCCTTTGCCTACCCGCTGGTCTCCTGGTTGTTAACTTTCACATCTAAGTTGTCTTATAAAGGCTGTATTTTTCCTGCAAGTTCCAGGCTGAGAAACCAAGAGGTGTATGAGTAAGTGTCATGTATTTTTTTGGTGGGGTTTTGCAGAGCTGGGAGGACCCTCAGTTTCCCCAACGCAGAAGAATTGCCTCTCTAACCTGCTGCATATTTACCAGAGATTTCCAACTTCGAGGCATACATTTTCAGGCCTGGTTGGTTGCTTTGGAATCATTGGGACACGCTCCCCGCTACAGAGTATCTTAGAAAAAATAGAGGGCCCATAAAATATAATATTTTTGGGGGGCTTGACCTAAGTTTACCTATAAGATCTACATGTCTTGTGAAATCCCAATCAAAACTGGAACAGCATTGCCCCCAAACATGAGAGAATTTTCAATGGAAATTCTGACTATGAATTTTATTGCCAGTTGGCTGATCAGACTCCCCTTTGCCTGCAGAGCATACCCTCCCATGATTAAAAAAATGAAGGAATAAAGAAGTAGTCCCATATTTTATTTAATTCAGTGCTAAAGAGCTAATTCTCCCTCCTGTGTTGGAGATTAACTTATTCTTTAAGAGCTTGGTACCTTCAAGAATACTGTGAGGTTGGCGCAAGCTGTGTGTTGTGTCACTGACCGCTGATCTAAATGATGCCAGGCAATTTCATCCTCCAGACCTCGTTGCTATGAGAAGAATTTCACAGCCTTCACAGGATTAGCACTGTGTTGTGCACCAGGAAGCGCCTCAGATTTCATGTGTATTGAGTTGTTTCAAAAAATGTATTAATTATTTCATGAAGTAATTCGTAAAGCTTTTTAACCCAGGCCGAAATAGATTGCAGACATCAGTCATGGTGTATTAAGCGTTGTTTGTTCAGCTTTCAGGACATAAAATTGAAGACCTTTCCCTTCCTTCTGACCGTTTTCCCTGCCTCCTGCTGCTGACAGTCCATGGGGACGGGGAATGTGCTGAGATATGAGTATGCAATAGGAGCTGGGGATATGCTGTTTTTATCGGCATCTGTCTAAAATCTGTTGCGTAGGCTAAACCTTGGCTTTATGAAGATAACGTTTTCCATATGTAAAGTATGCAATTTGTAGAATGTAGTGTGAGTAGAGACAGATAAGCATTTTCATCAAAAATACTACTTCCCAAATTATTAATCCGAAGCTGTTGCCTGACAAAAAAAAAAGGTTACGTAATTTCTCTAACGTTATCAGACGTGTCCTGAACTGTGTGTGTGCATTGTTAGTTTGCTGAAATCTTTGTTGTTGGCAAACAAGTGTTAGAGCATTTTTAATAATGGATATAAATAATAAATTCATTTCAAATCCTTGTAAACAACTTCAGATTTTTTTCATGATCTTTAAAATCTTTTCTACGATTGATTTAATGCCTTTGAGATCTCTCTTTAGTATTCCCTAGTTGCTTGATATTTGGCATCAGGTCCGTGTGCTGAGTTTCAGTCTTCACTGCCTGTGAGTTCTTTGAAAAAGGGGCACGTTACAGCGTACATCAATAAAATCTCATGCTGTATTGAACATCGATTTGGGAGAGAAATCAATCTGGGTAAATTTCTTGATGTCTGAGGTTTGAGTGATTTTTGGGGTTTGGTTTTTTTTTTTTTTGTAACAGACCTTCATTTCAACTGGGTTAAAAATTACAGAGGCGACTACACAAATCTGAAAGATGACTTCTTCCGTTTTTTGTTTCTTGGACCAAAGAAAAGAGTAACTGTTACACAAAGTAAACTGCTAAATACAATTTGGCTTCAAAGGGAAAAGAGCTGGTTCAAAGGTGATATTTGTGTGCTCTTAAAATAAACTAAGAAATAAACACAAGAAATGTTCAGACACTTCAGATGAGTATACATTTCAATAGAAACAATGTTTGAAGAGAAGTGACAAGATGGGAGGCTAATTTTGTCTTCTGGTACAGCCTTGCTCTTGTTTAGGTATTTTCACTGAAGAGGGTCTTCTTCGGTGTGCGTAACTGAAAAGCAATTTGTTTGAACTTTGGTTCAATTCTGAGGTGCCTAAAAACGTTCTCCACAATTACAGGCATGCCTGCAAAACTGGATGGAAACTGATTATTACACACATAATATCTCTCGGCAAATCTAGGAGGTTTTATGTTAAAGTGCTCTTACAGGACAGCAAGGACCAACTAAAAATTTGGTCTGTATTGTATAAAGCATCTCACCTTCAGAAAGCATTGTTGTAAAAGTTGCTGGGTGAAACTGAAAGCGTGTACCCTTTTTAACTGAAATGCTGATACTGTTCTGTTATCTTGCTTATCATTCTGAAATGTTTAACTATTCTGTGCATGTGGAAGATGCATTTATAGTAGTTAAGTGTACTGGAGTGTATGCGTGTGTGTGAAATGGCGTGGTAGCGTGTATGCAGTTTCAAGGTGACATAACAGGCACGTCTCTGTTACTCGTTAGTAGAGTTTCATTAACTGCTAACACCAAATTTATGGGTAACACTAGACTTGCAAGCACTCCGCAAAGCTAAAATGACTCTGTTGTGTTCCCCAGTGTTTCCGGTGCCTCTCACACAGCGGTTAAAACACGGCTTCTCCAGAGAAGCTAGCGGTCTGGTGAGTCTCCAGCTTGAAATATCCTTTAAATGGTCTGGCAAAGTTCCTGAGGGCCACACCTTGAAGACGAGCCTGATGTGTCCTTCAGGGTACCCAAGGTTTGACACCTAAAGGTCCATCTAGCTCAAGTTTCTGCAAGCTTTTGAAAATCTTGCCTGTTGTGACTTTTAGGAGGTATGTAGCAACAGAGGAAAACCAAGATGTGTGTTAGCCTGCTGCTAGTTTCATGTAGCGACCAGTTTGGGCCTCTGCAAGTGACTCCTTTGTGTACCAGTCCAGTGTTCTTCTGTGGATCAGCAGAAGATGCTGCTTTAAGTTGTGAACTGAAAAACGTCCATGAAGATCTTTCACTCACAAGTCATTTGCCTCTGACTCTGTTTGTAAGTAGGTGTCTGCTTGTTTTGGCCAATCTTTAAAATGATCTCTAACTTAGTCCACTTCCAAAGCCTTGTAGGTGTCCACAAATTCAGGTAATTTTCATGAAGGTGCCAGTTTGTCCCTCCCGTTTCATTTCCAGCAGTAAGATACGTTTGGAAAAAGCACATAACCGCTGGTGAGAATGCAGTTGGAAAGGTAATGAATATGCAAAATCAGCAAGTTGGAGAAAACGTTTCCTTCGTTGTACTCCAAAGGCGCTGAAACCTAGAGGGAACTTGATGTCACCTGCCTCTTGGTTTCTGATCCCTCCCAGACTATTTTGGCTGTGCATACCTGTTCCCTTCCAGGTATCTGATGGCACCGGTTTCTAGCTTCCGCTTTTCCCTTTGTTAGGCCAACTACAAATAAAATAATAAAGAGAATTTGTTTATAAACTAACAAACATAGTATTTACCTGGGCTTGAATGTAGGACAATGCTGATACGGAAGGGAATACACACGCAACAGGAAGAACAGTCGGTGCAGGCTCACTTGCCAGGCTGTCGTGCCATTTTGGATGATGCTGCGCGCTCCCTTGCATTTTAATCTCAAATAATAAAAAAGTCCCGTGGTGACAACTTTGGCCTATAATAATTCTGCATAAAATGCGTGGCCATTTCCTTGCTGATCATTTCATTATGTTTACTTCATTTAGAAAGCCCCCTTCTGCTGTGGAGAAGATGCATTTCTGCAGCTGAAGAGAGTCTGCTGTACTGGGATCCCTGTTGGAATTGTGCTGACACTTGTAGAAAGCAGGTGAGCACCTACCTATGGATTTATGTACCTGACTTTAGTTAAACATGTTGACATAAGAGACTGGGACAAAGACACATCTTTCTGACAGGGAAAGATTCAACGAGGGACCCCAGGAGCCGTGGTGCCCTGACATTTGCTTAATCCCTTGGGGACTGTTTGAGTCGTCGCTGCACTCCTTGTACGAGGTTGGCCCACCCCAGCCGTGCCAGTTGGCACGGACTCTGTGGAGGCAAGGAGAGTCTCCTTTGAGAGCGAGCATTCAATCTGTAAATTCTAGGGAAGATTTGCAGGCCTGTTCTGAGCAACATCAATGGTGTCTCCCCAGGCACTTTGACTTTTCTCACTGCAGCCCCTGAGTGGTCTCGCATAGTCTGTCAGCATAGGCCTGAGAACACCTGGTGTCTTTTTGGAAAAGAAGCATTCCAGCACTAAAATATTATAATAATAATAATAATAATAATAATAATAATAATAATAATAATAATAATAATAATAATAGTCGTAGTAACAGTAGTATCAGAAGTAGTAGTAGCAATAACAGCAGCAACTATATCCCAAAGGTTTATCCATAGAGGAAAATACGTAAATTACCAGAACGCAAATAAAACGTTCATTTCTAGGACTGTAATTGTGTTTTCTTGCGTCTCTTTTGCAGTGTGTCTGTGGCAGGTACACCTGCCCCAAGAGGGAGAAGGCCTGAGACGTGGTGCAGGAGTGCAGCACTACCCTGGTGCTGCTTCGGAGAGCACTCCAGCCAGTAAGTGTCACCAGGGGCGACTTAAGGGGCGCAGAAGGGGCTCTATACGAGTCTCCATAGGGGGGAATGAAGGGCGCTGTGGGGGCTCTGTAAGAGTCTCCATGGAGGGACTTAAGGGCGCAGCAGGGGCTCTATAAGAGTCTCCATGGGGGGACATAAGGGGCGCAGTAGGGGCTCTATAGGAGACTGCATAGTGGGGAATGAACAGGGCTGTAGGAGCTCTATAAGAGTCTCCATAGGGGGACATAAGGGGGGCAGTAGGGGCTGTATAGGAGGCTCCATAGGGGAATATCAAGGGTGCTCTAGGGGCTCTATAACAGTCTCCATGGGGGGACTTAAGGGTGCAGTAGGGGGCTCCATCAGAGCACACACTTCAGTGGGTGAAGTGTGTGCCTGCTAAGAGGTTCTGGTTGTCCTTGTAGTAGTGTTTTTCCCTCTCAGTGATCCCTACTGGCTTGTACCTGAGTGTAGCCCAGCTCCTGCAACGTACCGATCTTGGATGTGGATTCTGTAACCATGTTTAAGCATCCTATGTATCTTTTTAACCTGTTAGGTTTTCAGCACATGGGCTTAATTGACTTGGTTTACACGCTTTTGAATTTTTAGCAATACTCCTTCTGTTGGGTTTCGACTGTTGATAATTTTTCTATTACTTTCTGGTTTTGGCATCACATCTTATTTTGTAAGTCTCACAGATTGTGACTAAGGCAGATTTTAAAGCTAGGTAGCCACCAAGGATTTTACTGAAAAATTGTCAGATTGCAGTGAATTCTCGGGCTTTGTATTCTCAGCTCTGTGGAAACCGAGATCCTTGCTTGTCTGCTCGATTCTGTGTCTACAAGGTCAGGGTAATGGCACGTCCAGCATATTCAGGGTGCTTTGTTACTTCCTCTCTATCCTCAGTATAACATCAGAAAGGAGCCATGCAAGGTGCTTCTGTATACGCTGGAAAAAGTAATGTTTTCAGTGTGTTCCAACCAGGCACACATAAGAGAAAGTAATTTCTTTTGTTTTCCTGGGAAGAGATCTAAGTGGTCAAGTACCTTTCTTAAGTGGTCAGTTTTCAACGAGTAATTGAGTATCATCTTGTTAGCCTGGTCTCTTTCCTTCTCTTCTGCTAGTCAGGTTTGGTTTTGAAGGAGTTGGGTTGTGTCATCGACATCTTTCCCCTTCACTCGATTTATCACTTCAACATTTGAAAAGCACAGTAGAGCTGAATTACACCTAAGAGTGTCCATTGCAAGACAAAGACAATAGACCTGTGAGCGGTGTCGTGAAGAAAATTGTTACTACAGGTCATAATATGTGAAACCAAGATAGAGTATGGAAGAGGTCCTTGAAGTGTGATTTCACTAGCAATAAAGAAAGTTACTTCTCAAGTACAACTCATGATCTGGAATTGTATTTGTGTCATTTTTCATTTTTTAATCTGCTAGCTGTATACCTGGGAATTTTTCAGTGCCCCAGTCGGCAGGAAGTGCTAGAAACTCCTGGTGGGTATTTAAGTCGACAGCCTGTTGATAGGGTCTGGAGGTGTAATGCTAACGCTGAGATCCCTTGTTTTTTGGCTCCCTCTTAGCCTGGTTAGGGATTCCTGAAGCACGGGGCAAGTTTATGCTATGGATGTGTCTTGGTGATCCTGTCTCACACTGGCCCTGTGTTAGACTTCCTGCTGCCAGCACTTTTATAGTGACAAAACTGTTGTCATCCGTGTGGCTTCTTTCAACTGGAAGAGGAATAGGGGAGAGGTTTTATTAGACTGGTGCCGCAGGTGCTGTTCTGGAACAGGAGTGATTTGTCAGTGTCATGTAGCAAACTTTGTGTAAGAGAAACCTTTCTCTGGCAAAGGCAGAGACAGCCGCATTGTAACCTTTAGGGAGACTTCACATGAACAGCGACACCCTGCAATTTGTTTCGATTCCCTTTGCAATCTTAACCTTCTTCCCGTGTCCTTTGAAAATTAAGAAACCATTTGAGATCAAAAGCGCTTTCCTGATGTCAGTGGAAAAGCATAATCTTTGTCCAAAGAGAGAGTTAAGAGTGGAAGTGCTGCCGTGCGGGACGGGTTTACCTTGGGAAAGGGTGATTGGACGGGGAATTTGGGCCCCTCTGTGCTACGGAAGCAGTGGAGCCCGGGAGCCTGCAGGTAAATGCACTGATTAAACTTCTTTATTTGTCTAAAGGCCAGCTAACGGGCCATTTAATGTGCCTCATTGTTTCCTCCCCAGGGCTACTCCTCAGGTACAAACTGGGACAATGGGCGGAGACGGAGGGTTCAGTTTGGGTGCCCACTTTGCTGGAGGCATCAGAGCATGTAAAGCAGGAAGAGATTATAATCTCCTTTTTGTCCTTCACTCTGCTGTTTGCTGTACCCCGGGAAAATACTGATCTTCTGTTATTAAAGGCAAGAGTGTGTTTGTCCTCCACACTTGAGACTGTCTCTGCTCGAACCTTCTGAAGATTTTTAGTCCAAGTGCAGCAAAACATTGAGGTCATTGCTGATGAAAGGGTAAGCTATGAAGTAGTGAAACTGTCGTAATGAAAGGAAAACATAAAATCTATAGAAATTCTACGGACAGATTTTCTTAGTGTAACTTTTTCTTGTAATTTTAGCCTCTCAGAGCAGTTCCCATGGAAAACACCACTGAGGTGAACTTTGTGATCACAATATCTCACCTTACCTCCCAAGAGACACAAAGAAACTTTTGTGACTGAGTATTGGGCATCAATCACTTCCCTTTGCACGGCAAAATTGACCTCTGTGCTCTGTGAAGTTACTTCCCTTGGTTTCTTATGCTGTACAGTTGAGCGCTGGGACTCTGCCCTATGGCAAAAACTCAGGAGAGAGCAGCCAGACTTGACCTTGGCTGTAGGCAGGCACTGCTGGCAGCCAGGGCACAGGCAGGGATTGCCGTTGTGAGCGTTCCAAACCACATAACCATAGAATGATTACGTAGGTGCTTTATTCAGCGCTGGCGATGCGAGGGATCTCTCCTCCACCAACGTGCCCACCCTTCCAGCAGCTCATCCCAGTTTAAATGCAGTAAAATGTTACATATTCCTATGATTTCCCAATACGCCTGTCCGTATGCATCACCTGTCCCCGCTTCGTATTCAAATGAAGTCTGCTCCCCGTTGCGCTTGCGCGGTGCCTCCTGGTGGTGGTCGTTGGTGGTGGTGAGGATGAAGTGGTCGTCTTCAAGGTTGAAGTTTTACCTTTTAGTCTTGCGCAGACTCAGTCATTCCTTGGCTTCCTTTCAGACCTCTGAGCCAATTTTAACCGGTCCTTAAGGCAGGCTGTACCCATTTATCAGAACTGTTCCCCAAAGGTTCTTGCTTCAGGGATTTCAGACAATATGTTATTCTTTGAATATTCTATTATGCACATAGCTACAGTTTTTACTTAGCTAACGAAATCTTGTCCTACCCTGTAGCCCTAAAACCTAAAAATCCCCAAAACTCCTTTTCAACTCAAACCCTTTACATCTATTAGATAAGCAATACATAAGTATATTCCATATTCCTTATATCAATTATCGATCCTCACTGTGACCCCATCAGCCTTCATCTCCTAGTTACAATTTCCTTTAATCATGCAAACAATTACTGCAACATCGTTACGGTGAGTCAGTTCAGGGCAGCCTTTGGTGACAGCTTGGTAGAAATTTGATTTAAACTACTGAGAGGAAAGTGTTACCAGAGCAAGAGGGAAGGTCCTTCCTCCTGTTATAAATGACCACTCTGCCAGTCCAGTTCAGCAGCGAGGTGCTTTATTGTCGGGTACAGGGAATTTTAAGCAATACAGCGCGCTGGAGACACGGGAAATATTTCTGCCATAAATGTGCCCAACTCATCAGCCACTGCTCCCGGTTTATATACAGTTAAATAGTAGATATTCACGTGGTTACCCCATACGCCTAGACATGTGCATCACCTGTCCCCACTTTGTATTAAAATTAAGTCTCCTCCCAGTCACGCTTGCGCAGTGTCCTCTGGTGGTGGTCTTCGGTGGTCGCGGGGATGAGGTAAATAGTCATCTTCAGGTTTGAGCTTCTTACCTTTCGGCTTTGCGCATGCTCAGTGGTGCCTTTTTTGCCTCTTGCCACTTCTGCGTACCAGAGCTGATCTTGGTTTCTCTTTCTCTCTTGCTAATAAACATTCTGCTCGTCCTTGTCGGCTCTTACCAGGCTTCAGTAGTTCTGGACAATGTCTGCTGTTAACAGTGTCCTCTGTTAAAAGATAATCGGCTTCTGTTGTGAGCAGTTACTTCATCGGTTCTGCTTTTTAAAACTGAAGTCTAAAATTCTAAGTCTAGAGACCCCCTCTTCAGTTCCCCCCCTTTTCTTCATAAATTCTTTTACTACTTCTATAACTACAGTTATGGAATGTACTCTTTCTGGCTACGCAGCACCTCTGGAGAAGTACGGTGCATGACTTTAATTGTTAAGGCTAAACGTGACACGGCTCCTCATTTTCCAATTTAAAAGATACACAGTCACAGATGGAATTATACATGAGGCTGAGTTGCAAAACTGCGTTCGTGCACAGTTAAGCCTTGCGTAAATGTCAAACCCGCAGTTTTCGTTTCGTGCTTAAGCCACAGGTAAACACTTACTCCAATACCCTCTTTCTCTTTCTGTGATTGTGACACGAATCTGTACTATCTGTTCTCACACTCAGCAGCTCTTTCTCTGTCTTCATTCAACAACACGATGGGAAAATCCTCAGGACACTTCATAACCCATCGCCCAACAAGGTTAACTGGCTTTATTTCAGGTTTGGCTTTAGCCAGGTTCCACCAGGATTGGAGTTCTCTCTCAAAGTCAGAGGCACTGTCCCAAACGATCTTCCAAATTTTGGTGGGGAAAGTACCTTCCTCACCCTCCCTTATGATCGAGGCAGCTACCGACTGCATCCATAGCTGCCTGAATGCAACTAAGAGCCAAAGAAAGGTTATTTTGGACCATACCGAGGGCACTTATGATCAATTCACGGTCCTTTATATTTACTTCTTCCCATTTTGGTAATACCTTTGATAACAGCCATTGATTTGTTCCCAGAGCTGATAGGGAAGATCGCAGGGGCTGTTGTAATTTCGCCAGATCACTAGAAGTAGTGGCTAACTTGTTCATTAATACCTCTGAATCAATACTATTTAAAACTCCCAATCCCGTTCCTAAAACACCAGTTAGATCTCTCTGTGTTGTTTTCTCAAAAGGTCTCCGTTTCCTCAGCCAGGTTGTCCATCCCTCAAAAGAGGCTCCCAGGAAGGGAGAGCAATTCGGCTGAACTTCGGAAATATTATTTTGCATCAACAGTTCAACATGTTTGGGAGACCAGTCTGGATTGTACAGCAACTGCTGTTGCCCTATATTCGTAACTACATAAGGTCCTATTCCAAAAACGTTTGGATCAGATACAACTATTGGTTTGGTGGTAACCGGTGTGGTAGGAGGTGAAGACGGTGGCAGTGTTATGTCCATTTTAGGCGTATAGACCAAATCCTTTCCTTTAGATTCCTGCCCCAGGCACACCACAAAGACTGGCCCGGTTAACGTAAACTTATGCCAACACTTTAACCTTTTGGACAGGGAGTTCCTACTCCAGGTGAATGTCCACCTGTCTTTTCCACAGCAACATAGGTGCCTCCCGAGGTTACGGTTTTATCTTCATGGTAAATTCTACACCCCACTTTTATCTCATCTCCCATTCTTCCCCATACCCGGGCAACTCTGTCCTTATCATCCCAGCCCCGGTCAGTTCTCCGATACGTTGTGTTCCTGTGGAGAATCGCTATAGCCAGCTTTGGTTTTGGGTCCACACTTTCCCTTATTCTAGTGTGGCCTTTCAGAGCGTGATTCCAAGGCCAGGCATTAGGCTCTTGGTTGCGGGCAAGAGAAGAGATACAGAAATATATTAACAGTTCAAATTCTCCCCTGATCATTTTGAAGTCCTAATCTAGGTTTTCCCCCACCACCACATTGCCTGAGTCGAAGTTTCAGAGGTCCGGTTTCCGTTGACTCCCAGCATTGTTCAGGAGCTTTCTTCACCCTGGTGTGATGTATCCATGATGCTTGTTCCTTTATCTTGGTAGCTGTGTACGTTGTTAGTAGAACTTGAAATGGTCCGTCCCACTTTGGCTCTAGCGGTGAATCTGAAAGAGATCTAACGTATACGTAGTCGCCTGGTGCTGTGTTATGTATTGGTCCATCAAGGCCCCGGGCACGAGTTCCCATGACTACCTTCTCTGTTTTTCTCAGTTGTTTCTGTAAACTTATCACATAGTCAGTTAGCACTTCAGTCCCAACTTGTGCCGATGTTCCGGCCTGAACCGTATAGGGTCTCCCATCCAGCATTTCAAAAGGACTTAATCCCTCTTTAGCCTTCGGCTTAGTTCTATTGGTAACAGAGCTAGGGGGAGTGACTGAGGCCATGTTAATCCGTCTTCTTGGCCTAATTTTACAATCTGTAATTTGAGAAGGTGGTTCATCTTTTCCACCTGACCACTCGCTTGTGGTCTCTAAGGTGTATGGAGTTGCCAGTCTATTCCCAAAAGCCTGCGAACTCCCTGTGTTACTTTGGCCACAAAATGAGGGCCTCTATCTGAGGATATTACAGCTGGAACCCCAAACCTTGGGATTATTTCTTATAATAAAGCCTTAGTCACTGCTCTGGCTTTGTTCGTTCGGCACGGGAATGCTTCTGGCCATCCTGAGAAGGTGTCTGTTAGTACCAATATGTACCTCTACCCCCCTTTCCTAGGGAGTTCTGAAAAGTCAATTTGCCACCAGTGCCCAGGGAGATTTCCTCTCCCAGTCTGTCCCAGTTCAGTTTTTCGCATAACCTGGGGATTGTTTTGTAGGCAACTCTCACAGCGTTGTGTTACCTGCTTAACAGTAGTGTATAAATTCCGAGCGATCATACTTTTGCTCAGATATTTCTGTAAAGCTTCGGCTCCCCAATGTGTTTTCCTATGTTCGGCTGTAATTACTGCCCAGAGTATAGTACTAGGAATTATAACTTTCCCTTGTGGTGTGCTACCCCATCCATTTTCACTCTCTTTCCCATTTAGATCCTTAATCTGTTTCAAATCCTCCTTTGTCTATTTAGGAACTTGATCAATTTGGATTTTACCGTCTGGAATTAAAGATTGTCCTTCTGTTACAGTTTCCTCTGCTGCTCTCCTGGCTTCACGGTCTGCCACGGAGTTACCAATCTCTTGGTCCGTAGTTCCCTTGTGATGAGATTTACAATGCATGACGGCCACCTTTTCCGGTAGCTGAATTGCTTCCAATAATTTAAGTATTTTGTCAGCACGTTTTATGTGTTTTCCTTGTGTGGACAAAAGTCCCCTTTCCTTCCAGACTGCTCCATGAGCATGAACCACCCCAAAAGCATATTTAGAATCAGTCCAAATGTTGATCTTTTTCCCTTTTGCCAACTGTAAAGCTCGGGTCAGAGCTATGATTTCTGCCTTTTGGGGCTGCCGTGTTAGCGGGAAGAGCCTGGGCCTCTATTACCTGGTCAGTAGTAGTTAGTGCACAACCAGCCTTCCGTTGGCCTTGCCGAACATAACTGCTACCGTCTGCATACCATGTGGCTTCGGCGTCCTTTAGTGGTTGTTCCTTTAAATCCGGCCGACTCGAATACACTGCTTCAGTTGTCTCCAGGCAGTCATGGGTTACAGGCTCTCCTGTTGCTCCACTGAGAAAAGATGCTGGATTGACAATGTTAGTCACCATTATTTCGACATCACCTTGCTCTACCGTAACGGCTTGGTATTTCAGGAATCTTTGTGGGGACAGCCAACGTCCCCCTTTTGCCTCCAACACGGCAGAGACGGTATGTGATACCAATACAGTCATCTTTTGGCCCATGGTGAATTTGCGGGCCTCCTGGATGTTAGTTGCGACCGCACCTACCGCTCTGAGGCAACTCGGCCATCCCTTGCTTACTTGGTCCCGTTGTCTGGAGAAGTATGCTACGGCTCTTTGGTCTGGGCCAAGGCTTTGGGCCAAAATCCCCAAAGCAATGCCCTGCTTCTCATGGGAGAAGAGCCAGAAAGGTTTTGTGGGGTCTGGTAGCCCCAAGGCTGGTGCCCGCATGAGTTCTCGTTTTAAGTTGTAGAAAGCCTGCTCGGCTCCTCCATTCCAGGTAAGGTCCTTTGAGCTGGTTTTAAGAAGTTCATAAAGGGGTCTTACCAGGAGTCCCTAGTTGTAGATCCATAGATGACACCAACCTGTCATCCCCAAGAAGGTTCGAAGCTCCTTAACTGTCTGTGGCTTGGGAGCCTGACAGATAGCTTCCTTCCTTGCTGTCCCCAGTGTCCGTTCGCCGGCTGTGATTTCATATCCTAGATATGTAACCCTTCGCTGGGCTGTTGGAGCTTTCTGTGGAGAGACTCGGTAACCATTCAGCCCAAGAAAATTCAATAAACTCCCTGTCCAAGCTATATTCTGCTCCTTTGTTTCAGTGGCTGTGAGGAGATGGTCCACGTACTGTAACACAGTCCCCCCTCCAGGCAGCCAGTCCCATTGTTCCAAATCCTTTGCCAGTTGGTTGCCAAAGAGGGTAGGGCTGTTCTTAAAGCCCTGTGGAAGTACAGTCCACGTTAGCTGTGTTCTCCTCCCAGAATCAGGGTTTTCCCACTCAAAGGCAAATAACAGTTGGCTCTCTGGGCTTACAGGTAAGCAGAAGAAGGCATCCTTTAAATCCAGAAGGGTAAACCAAGCCAGTTCAGGTTTCAGTTTAGTCAGCAATGTACCTGGATTGGCCACCACAGGGTAGAAGTCCTCAGCTATTCTGTTGATGGCCCTGAGATCCTGGACTATTCTATATTTTCCATCCGGCTTCTTTACCGGTAATATAGGAGTATTATACTCCGACTCACATTCTATTAGTAATCCATGTTTCAAAAACCGCTCTATGATTGGACGGCTCCCTTGCCTATCCTCTAACCTCAAAGGATATTGCTTTATTCTCACTGGCTTAGTTCCTGGTTTGATTTTAACTACTATTGGTACGGCTGTTTTTGCTCTACCAGGTATTTCAGTGGCCCAGACCTCTGGATGTATTTGGTCCCGAATCTCCCCAGGCACCTCTGCCTTTTCAGAGGGGCTTATCAAGGCCAAACTTAAGAGCTCAATTAGTTGATCATTACCCACCTTAAACTCTATTCCTTCTTCCCCAAACCTTATTTCTGCTCCTAATTTTTCCAATAAATCTCGTCCCAACAAGGGCTTTGGTGAATTTGGCATATAGAGGAATTTATGTATTCCCAATTGTTTTCCCAATTTAAATCTCAAAGGCTGGAGGAAATATGCCTTTTCGCTTGGGCCAGAGGCCCCCTTCACCGTTACAAAATCATTGCCCCTAGGTGTTAGGGCCTGGTTTAAGACTGAAAATGTTGCTCCAGTGTCTATTAAAAACTCCAGCCCTTGTTGCTGCTTCCCGAGCTTCAGTGTCACCAAGGGATCCGCTAGAGCAGATTCCCCTGGTCCCCTTCAGTCTTCACCTACCGAGGCTTGAGTCCTGGGAGGGTTTATAATTCTCCTCTCTCCCTGCCTCAGTAGGGGACATTCTCTCCTCCAGTGTCCTGTTCGTTTGCACCAAGTACACTGATTTAATCTCAATGGGGGCCTTCGACCGCCCCCCCTTAGAGCTCCTGTTTCCCTGTTAGTTACCAGCCCTCCTTGTTGCAAGGCCGCTACAAGTGCCCCTCTCTCTCTTCTTGGATCTTCTTCCTGTCTTTTCTCCTTATCTCCTTCCCGATTACTAAATACTCTCCACGCCTCGTCAAGAACTTTTTCTAAATTCCGTCCCTCTGGCATTCCCAGTTTCTGCAGTTTCTTCCTGGTATCCCCGGCTGATTGTCCTCTAAAGAGTGAGACGAACTGCTGAGTCCCCACCTCAGATTCAGGGTCTAGGGGAGTCTGTCGTCTCATTGTATCCCGAAGTTTTTTGAGGAATTCAGATGGAGTTTCATTGGGTCCCTGTCTAATTGAGTACAGTGCTGACCAGTTACCAGTTTTTGGGATGGCCCTTTCTATCCCGTTTGATACCCAGTCCTGATATTGCTCCAACAGTCGCATGTGAGCGCTTCGGTTGGGATCCCAATGAGGATCTTGCAAAGGGAAGTGATCTTTTACATCTTCCCCCAACCCTTTAAGATGATCCTCAGCCATATCCTGAGCCTTTTCCAGTATCAGCTGTCTTTCAGTTTCAGTTACATGATGTAGCATTAGTTGGATCTCGTTCCAATCAGGATTATGTTGTCTAACCAAGTACTGGAAATACTTCGCTACCCCCATAGGATCAGCCCTGTAGTTTTTCGCTTTTCTCTCCCATGATTCTAAATCGAATGAAGAAAAAGGTACCCTAATTATCACGGCACCCCTGTCTGGTCCCACTGCCTCTCGTAAGGGCGCTTGGATCACTTCTGTCCTCACCTCCTTCTTGGCCCGAGTACGGGACGCCAGAGGTGTTCCAGGGGCGCTGCCAGAGTCTGATTCCCCAGAGCTTTTCCGTGTCACTACAGGTGGTGACCTTTCAAATTCTGGCAAATCTTTCTTCTGTACTTTTCTAACTTTCTCTGGGTTCACCCATCGTTGCCCGATAGTGCATGCAGAGCAACACCTCCTCAACTTGCTTTTCCCATCTCTTAATGCTTCCTTCTCTAAAGCTAGCACCATGGGGTCCTGCGGAGGATTTAAGCCACAAGACCTCTGGTATTCAGGGTGATTCCGGAGGGTGAAGAAAAGGTCAGCATATGAGCACTCCTCCCATTTTCTTTCCCTCCGCAAGAACAACGTCAGCTGTAAAAGGGTGTTATAATTTAAAGTGCCATTTACTGGCCGCTTCTCTTCGTCTTCCAGTTTATACAGGGGCCACCATTCATTACAGTATTTTACCATTCTCTTTCTACTCACTATCCCTCCGTGCCCTGCTGATTTATTCCAGTGTTTCAATATACAACCCAAGGGGCTTGAACTAGGGTGTTCTTTACTCAGTTTACTGCCCCTTTTAGTTGTCACTGTTCCCTAGGCAGATGACCCTTGTTCCTGAATTCTTAGTCCCCCCTGTCTGGGACAGAATATGGCCCTAACAAGGGGTATGAGGGGCTCTTCCAAATTTGTCCTTACTGCCCCTATCTCGATTTTCAAACAAACCTCTTTACGCAGGCTTGGATAAGCTGTTCCCAATCCAGAGCCACTACCAATTGGCAAAGGTCCAATAGGCTCCTCCAAGGTCGATACTCTCTTCGCTCTCCAAACCTAGTTAAAGATTCCCACGGCTCAAGTCCGACCAACCAAAGGAGCGTTGTCTCATTCGGCTCTGTCAGCCTGTCACCGATTCTTTAACCAAAAATAAAACCTAAACCAATCTTTTGCTTCGTTCTTCTCCGGCGGTTTCCCTCGCGGGAGAACAGAACTGTGGATTAGAACTCCACTCTCGCTTCGCGCTCAGTTGCGCGTCTCAATCAACATGTCCCAATCACACCATCACACACTCTTTTGTAATAAAATCACTTCCATTCAACACACTCCCCAAATTCTCATTTTGCAGCTAATAGCTATTACAAAGATACAAATTGCAATTGTCACCTTTGCTACCCCAAGTTGTCATTCCCTTAAAGTCCCACGGGTTTATAGGATTAAAACACGTTGTTACTGATGTTAAACTAGACACGGTACCGGTATCAAACACTTACAACAGCTATAGGAAATGATAGCTATCCCACACACCATCCCCTCACGACTTATAGGATCTCGGGAACACCCTCACCACGCGTGGTTATTATTTGCCAGGGGTGAGCAGTCCTGCTTCCTCACCACGCGTGAAACTTCTCTCCATGGCTTATAGGGTCTTGGCAAGCCTCACCACGCATGGAACTTCTCTCCATGGCTTATAGGGTCTTGGCAAGCCTCATCACGCATGGAACCTCATGACTTATAGGGTCTTGGCACGCATTACTACTCCTCATCTTTGCGTAGGACGTCTCCCATGGCTTATAGGTTCTTCCCCTAATTCCCCTGCAGGTATTTTCTAATTTTCCCCCAATTCACATACCTGCTCCGCTTATTGCCAGTCCTTGTCTGCCCCTGCAGCAGCCGGATGAGTGTCGGAGGTCCTCCGAGTAATCCTCGGGGCGCGCCTAGGACGTCCTCTCCTCACCCGACTTTGCAGTCAGGCAGAGAAGTTCTCCTGGCTGGCTCGCCAAAATTGACTTGCGGGATAAAGACCCCCACAACTCGCAGAGAGTTATGAAGTCAGGTATGTTTATTACACCGGTGGGCAGCAGGTCAGATAGCTCCAGAAAACCCTGCGCGCCGAACAAAGGACAGGTCAGCATTTCTTGCCCAAGGACATACATATTCATTACATTTGTTGATCAGTTCCAGGACATCATTAACATATGTTTCATCCCTCTTGTGCGTGTGCAGTGTCCCTTTGTGGTGGTCATGCAAGGGTCCTTCCTGCAGACTCAGTTGACATCCTGCTTGTGGTCTTGGACCTTCCTGTCAAGGGTGCTTGAAACTTCCTCCTTCTCAGCGCAAAAGTTCTAAGCATCCCCTTAGCAGCAGCTGCTCCTAGACCAGTTTTCCTTTATCAGCGGATGCTCCTACAGAATTCCATTGTGAAACCCCCCTCCTTGCAGTTTGGCTCGTGAGAATATACAAAGGCTTAAAGTCCCGCATCAAGGGCAGCCTTTGGTGACAGCTCGGTAGAAATTTGATTTAAACTACTGAGAGGAAGGTGTTACCAGAGCAAGAGGGAAGGTCCTTCCTCCTGTTATAAATGACCACTCTGCCAGTCCAGTTCAGCAGCGAGGTGCTTTATTGTCGGGTACAGGGAATTTTAAGCAATACAGCGCGCTGGAGACACGGGAAATATTTCTGCCATAAACGTGCCCAACTCATCAGCCACTGCTCCCGGTTTATATACAGTTAAATAGTAGATATTCACGTGGTTACCCCATACGCCTAGACATGTGCATCACCTGTCCCCACTTCCTATTAAAATTAAGTCTCCTCCCAGTCACGCTTGCGCAGTGTCCTCTGGTGGTGGTCTTCGGTGGTCGCGGGGGATGAGGTAAATAGTCATCTTCAGGTTTGAGCTTCTTACCTTTCGGCTTTGCGCATGCTCAGTGGTGCCTTTTTTGCCTCTTGCCACTTCTGCGTACCAGAGCTGATCTTGGTTTCTCTTTCTCTCTTGCTAATAAACATTCTGCTCGTCCTTGTCGGCTCTTATCAGGCTTCAGTAGTTCTGGACAATGTCTGCTGTTAACAGTGTCCTCTGTTAAAAGATAATCGGCTTCTATTGTGAGCAGTTACTTCATCGGTTCTGCTTTTTAAAACTGAAGTCTAAAATTCTAAGTCTAGAGACCCCCTCTTCAGTTCCCCCCCTTTTCTTCATAAATTCTTTTACTACTTCTATAACTACAGTTATGGAATGTACTCTTCATGGCTACGCAGCACCTCTGGAGAAGTACGGTGCATGACTTTAATTGTTAAGGCTAAACGTGACACTGGGCTCCTCATTTTCCAATTTAAAACATACACAGTCACAGATGGAATTATACATGAGGCTGAGTTGCAAAACTGCGTTCGTGCACAGTTAAGCCTTGCGTAAATGTCAAACCCGCAGTTTTTGTTTCGTGCTTAAGCCACAGGTAAACACTTACTCCAATACCCTCTTTCTCTGTCTGTGATTGTGACACGAATCTGTACTATCTATTCTCACACTCAGCAGCTCTTTCTCTGTCTTCACTCAACAACACGATGGGAAAATCCTCAGGACACTTCATAACCCATCGCCCAACAAGGTTAACTGGCTTTATTTCAGGTTTGGCTTTAGCCTTCTCTCCAAGGTGCGAAGCTCTATTGACTGAGCTACCTTGAGTGGCAAAAACTCCTTTTTGTTTTTCAGGTTTCCAGCCTGGATTTGATGAATCTGGAACAGGTGACATAGGGATGGAGTGAGCTGGGAAGGGTTTCAAATATGGTACTAGTGATGTTTCTGTGGAGATCCTGAGAGTAGCCCAAATGACTTGAGAGCTGTTTCTCTTTGGGAGTGTTGCCGAAGCTTTTTGTTGACAGGGAGACTTGATAAGATGTTTCTCATGTAAACTATTACTGAAAAGAGGCTCGTGGAAAGGCAGTGGCAAGGTAAAGCATGGCTGTGTCCTGTGCCTTCTCCTACTGGTCTTGGCCAGCCTGTGATTCCTGCCCCTCACGCCTGAAATGCCTTTGGGGGAAGTTTGCCATGCTACCTTCTTTTCTTGCCTTTTTGTGGTCAGAGCAGTGTTAAATTCCATCCCGCCAACAGGGTACGGGGTGTTCAGGTGGGGCCCAAGGGAAGCCAACTTATTGCAGGGCAATGCGAAGACGTCAGGAGGGCCCTGTGTGCGTCGGGTAACGTGCTGGCAATTGCAGGAGTTACCTGGCAGCTCGTAGGGGTTGTTGAACCGTCTTTCTAGAAATCACAGTGTTATTACAATGTGCATTTAACTGAGTCCCCAAGGAATAAAATGATAAGAACCAAACAGCTGTAAAGGTTTATATTCATCTTTGATGTGCAGTGTATTTGCAAATAGTCTCTGTTTCTGTCTCTGTTTTTGTAATTGCTGTGAGTCACTGTGTGTCTGATGAGCAGTGCAAATTATTAGGCCAGATTAAATTCTGGAGTCTTTAAAACTGCAGATTTTAATGTGTTGATTTTCACCTACATTTAGAGATGACAATTTTAAAACCAAAACCCAAAGCCACCAAACATGATTTTCAGTGAGTAGCGCTGCTTCTGTTACTGAAATGAAAAACTTAGAGCGTGTTCTGACTTGGAGGATAATGACACCGTTGGTGTCTGATCTAAGATGAGCACTAATGGTTGGGGGACGGACAGGAGCTGTATGTTATTGCCCACTGAAGGATCTTGGCATCTGCTAATAAGAATTTTGATTTTTTTGAAGATCATCTTGCACCTCCATCATCAGTTTCCCTTCTTTCAGGAGTTCCAGTGTTTCACTGAAGCTCTTTTTGCCGGCTTTTTCCAAGGTTACAGAACCATTTTGTAATTTTCATGGTTTCTCCGTTCCCCCTGACCCTGACCCTGACCCTACATTTTTTCTAACTAGGAAATTTGTGTTTGAGGTTGTTTTTGAAAGCAGAATAGATATGTCCTGTATTTATTTTTTGGAGTTTTGTTTTCATTAAAACAACACAAAGTCTTCTGTATAAACCTAGCTCTTCAGAGGAGAAAGTTGTCACTGATGAGAGAAGCTCACCTCTTGATCTAACTATTGAAAGTCTACTTTTCTGTTTTATTTAAGTGACTTTATACTGCAGGAAATGAAGCTCATGAAATGAAAAGGTTATCCTGAAGCAGTCGCGTTGCGTGCCTGAAATCCCCCAGCTTTTACAACCAGCCTTTCCAAACCGGTGTCAAATGAGCAAACACTGCAGTAACACTCAGGCTTGCTGATCTTGTGACCTTTGGTCTCGCCCTTGGTTTAGAAGCTCTCCAGGTACTTGAGGATGACTTGCTTTTTGAAGGCACATGAACAGTGGCAGTGTGCAGTTTATGAGTCAGCAGTTTCTCTATTTTCGCTGAGTAAAGGAACCACAGAATTGTTTAGGTTGGGGAAGACTTTTCAGGTCTCCAGCACTGCCCCGGGCAGCCTGTTAACAACACTGTCCTTTTCCTGGTATCCGGTCTTAACTCTTCCACACCCTGGCACGACTTGAGACCATTTCCTCATCCTGTCACTTGTTGCCACCACTGCCACCCCTTGCCAGTGACAGGCTCTGGCACTCCCTGCAGACTGTGACTCCCGTACGTCCTTGCGTATTGGCGGGATCTCTGCATGTTTGATCCATAACCAGGCAAGCAAATTCCACCGATGGAAGCAAGGATTATTAGGCAAACTTCCTGGATTTGGGAGTCGTAGGAAGCAAGGACCCTGTGGATCTGTGTTAGGTGTGTGTCACAGAGAATCCTCCGTCTTTAGTTTAGCACCCTTTGCTGAATAACTGAGCCTGGTGCGTGAGAACTGGGAGTTAAGACCTGTGTTTTCTCGGAAGAAGGTTTTGGGATTGTTTTATGAAATGCAAAAGCGAGTGGTGATCCGTGTACCTTTTCATGGTCAATATAACCGTAGCATTTTGCTTGACTTTAGGAACAGGCAGACTTCATGGAACTTGAAAGTCTGCAAATGAATATAACTTGCTGTTTTCCTTTTTCCCTAGAAAAATGACTGAGGGTATTTAAAGAAATGCATGTTTTCCAAGATTGTCTTTGAAGTCAGGTTTCCATACAGGCGCTTTCCGTACAGCCACAAGTAAAGCTGACACGGGACACATCGCATGGCAGAAACCTCTGAGAAAGACATAACGAACATTGTGAAATCTGGTATTTCAAAGCTGGAGTTGGTAGGACAGCCTTAGTCGAGGCCCCTGGAGGGTGTGCGTTATGCTCTCTGTTTTCTTCTTCTTTTCCAGTCTGGGAGGCTGAATAGAAATGTGAAGATGCTCCAAGGAGAATCAGAGTTCTCAACGTACAACGCTGGATTAGTTTCAGTTTGTTCTGCTAGCGGACGCAGCCTTTGCTCTCCTAGCTGCTGTTCATCTACTTTTAAGTTGGATGGGAATTGCCTTCAGCCTTTTCCCAGTTCCCTTTCAGGGCTCCCTGAGGGATGCTGCCTTGAGCCTTCCCTGTGAGGAGCTGAGCGTTCACACTCTTCAGGAACTGCTGAACTAGAAATGGTGGAGTGTTTTCCTAATGAGTAAGTTGGAGGAGTAAAATGCATATTTAACCAAAGCCCATGAGACAGCCTAAGACACTGTTCTTAGAGAAAAGCAGGCGTTTGAAATAACTGAGAGGAACAGTAAGAACGTATTTTTAAAATTCAGAATCTCATGGAAAAAGACCTTTGGTGTCGAGAGGATGGAATACAGATTGAAGCTCCACCCCCTCCCTGGGCAGCTGTGCCAATCCCTGACCACTCTTTCAGTGAAGAAATTCTTCCCAATGTCCAGTCTAAACCTCCCCTGGCGCGACTTGTGGCCACTTCCTCTTGTCCTATTGCTGTCACCTGAGAGAAGAGCCCAGCACCCACCCCGTCACAGCCTCCTTTCAGGCAGTTGCAGGCAGGGATGAGGTCTCCCCTCAGCCTCCCCTTTTCCAAGCTAAACAACCCCAACTCCCTCAGTCTCTCCGCGTCGGTGCAGCCAAAGCGTAGGCGCAGGAGGCTGTGGGCCTTGGCCGGTGGTGTCGTACACCCCGAGCTAGGAGCGGGGAGCCAACGTGTCGGCCAGAGCGCCTTTTGCCACGTAGATGTTTGTGTGTGTGTGAGACAGCCCGGATACAGGATCCTCCTCGGTGCTCCCTTAAGAAGTGGCGTTTGTTGGTGTTGGCGCTGCTTGGGAATGTGATGGCTTTCTCTGCCTGCAGTGCTTCCCGTGCTCCTCCAGACAACATTGCCCCAACACACGGGCAGTGCCTGGTGTCCAAAGGTGCGCTGTGGTTTCCCTGCCACTGCCTTGGCAATTCCCCGTGGGATGGGGGCAATTCCCTGCGGGATGGGGGCAATTCCTGCAGGATCAGGGCAGTTCCCTGCGGGATTGGGGCAATTCCCGTGGAATCAGGGCAATTCCCTGCAGGATCGGGGCAATTCCCGCAGGATCGGGGCAATTCCCCGCGAGATCGGGGCAATTCCCCACGGATGGGGGCAATTCCTGCAGGATCAGGACAATTCCCCGCAGGATGGGGGCAATTCCCCACGGGATGGGGGCAGTTTCCTGCGGGATCAGGGCAATTCTTGCAGGATTGGGGCAATTCCCTGCGGGATGGGGGCAATTCCCCGCGAGATTGGGGAAATTCCCCATGGCAGGCAATTCCCGCAGGATCGGGGCAATTCCCCGTGGGATCAGGGCAAGTCCCTGTGGGATCGGGTAATTCCCACAGGATCTAGACAATTCCCCACGGATGGGGGCAATTTCTGCAGGATCGGGGCAATTCCCCACGGGAGGCAATTCCCGCAGGATTGGGCCAATTCCCCGCGGGATCGGGTAATTCCCGCAGGATCTAGACAATTCCCCACGGATGGGGGCAATTCCCCGTGGGATCAGGGCAAGTCCCTGCGGGATCGGGTAATTCCCACGGGATCTAGACAATTCCCCACGGATGGGGGCAATTCCCGCGGGATCGGGGCAATTCCCGCGGGATCGGGGCAGTCCGGGAACTGAACAGAGCGGTTAGTTTTCAGGTGACAGTGACAGTGACAGGAGAAGACAGTAAAGGATAAACATGGTCTTGTGGCAAATATTTGAGCGGGGGCCGGGGCGGAGGGGAGCGAACAAGGTGGAGGGGGCAGTGGCAGTCGCGGGGCTGGACGGGGACCGGGTCCCGCAGTGCGGGGCTTACCGGGGAGACCGGACTGTCCCTCCCTCCCCGGCATTTAATGGAAACCACCCCCCCCCGCGGCTTAACGGGTCCGCTCCGCCCCTCCCCCCCGGCACCTCAACGGCCCCCGCGGCCCCGCCCCTCCCCGCCTGGTCCCGCCTCCTCTGCCGCTGCAGCCAATGAGCAGGCGCGGCCCCGCCCACGCGCCGCCCGTTTGCACGCGGATGCGCAGGCACAACTGTCAATCGGCTCCAGTCGTGCTTCGGCGGCGGAGGCTCAGCTCGCTCGGTGCGGCGGGGCGGGCGCAGAGCCGGGACGTGCGGGAGGGGTGGGGGAGAGGTGGGCCCGGCAGGGGCAGGGGCAGGGGCAGGGGCAGCGGCGGGGGTGGCTGGGGGGCAGGGTCGGGGCATTGCCGGGCCCGGCAGCGTCGGGGCAGGGGCATTGCCGGGCCGGGCGGGGGGGGCGCAGCGCCGGGCAGGGGCAGCGGCAGCGGCGGCCCCGGCGGGGATGCGGGAGCGCCCAGAGTGGTGGGCGGGGCCGCGGCGGGGCCGCAGGGGCCGGTGCTGCGGCGGGGGCACGGGGCGGCCCCGGGCTGGAAGGCGGCGGAACGGAAGGGGCTCGCGCCCAACCGGCCCCTCCGCTGCCCGCAGCCCATTCTTGTTGTACCGCGGCCCCTTCCCTCCCTTGAAAGCGGCCGAAGCGCCGCCACCTCGCAGCTCGTCCCCGCCCGAGCGTGCAGGGGCGGCAGCTGGGGGCCCCTGTTCTGCGGGCGAGAACGGCGAGGAGGAGGCGTCCCGCCCCCCCCGAGAGAAAAGCGGGAGGCGAGGGGAGTCGGTGTTCCTGAGCGGGGAGGAGGCGCGGGAGGAGGGCGCGGGGGCTCCGGAGGAGCCAGGCTGCCGGGAGCCGCCTGTAGAGCACGGGAAGGGGAAGGAAAACCGGAACGGAAAAAACAGAAAAGAGGAAAAAAAAGAGGGAAAAAAAAAAAAGGAGGAAAAAAGAGAAAAAAAAACAACAAAAAAAGTGAAAAAAAGCGGAAAAAAGACTGAAAAAAGTGAAAAGAGTGAAATAAAAATGAAAAAAGTGAAAAAAAGTGAAAAAAAATAAAAGTCGAAAAAACAAGAGTGGAAAACAGTGAAAAAAGAAAGTGAAAAAAGTGAAAACAGAGTGAAAAAGTGAAAAAGAAATAGAGAGAAAAAGAGTGAAAAAAGAGTGAAAAAAGAGTGAAAAAAGTAAAAAAAGAAATGAGTGGAAAAGTGAAAAAAAGAGAACAAAAGAAAAAATTGTGAAAAAAGAAAAAAGAGTGGAAAAAGAAAAAAGGAGTGAAAAAAGTGAAAGAAAAGAAAAAAGAGTGGAAAAAAGTGAAAAAAAGAAAGTGATAAAAGAGTGAAAAAAGAGAGAAAAGTGAAAGAAAAGAGAAAAAAGAGTGGAAAAAAGTGAAAAAAGAATGTGAAAAAAGTGAAAAAAAGAATGTGAAAAAAGTGAAAAAAGTGAAAGAAAAGAGAAAAAAGAGTGAAAAAAAGAAAAAAGTGAAAGAAAAGAAAAAAGTGGAAAAAAGAAAAAACGGGGAAAAAAGTGAAAAAAAAAGTGAAAAAAGAAAGTGAAAAAAAGAAAGTGAAAAAAAGAAAGTGAAAAAAGAAAAAGTGAAAGAAAAGAGAAAAAAGAGTGGGAAAAAAGAGAAAAAAGGTGAAAAAAAGAAAGTGAAAAAAGAGTGAAAAAAATTGTGAAAAAAGAGTAAAGAGTGGAAAAAAGTGAAAAAAGAGTGAAAAAGAGAAAAAAGAGAAAAGAAGAGTGGAAAAAGGAGAAAAAAAGAGTGGGAAAAAGTGAAAAAAGAAAGTGAAGAAAGTGTAAAAAAGATAAAAAGTGAAAAGAGAAAAAAGAGTGGAAAAAAGAAAAAAGAGTGGAAAAAAGTGAAAAAAAGAAAGTGAAGAAAGAGTGAAAGAAAAGAGAAAAAAATTGAAAGAAAAGAGAAAAAAAGAGTGGAAAAAAGGTGAAAAAAGAAAGTGAAAAAGAGTGAAAAAAGAGAAAAAAGGAAAAAATTGTGAAAAAAGAGAAAAAAAGGAAAAAATTGTGAAAAAAAAATAGTGGAAAAAAGAGTGGAAAAAAGTTAAAAAAGGAGTGAAAAAATGAGTGAAAAAAGAGTGAAAAAAAATTTAAAAAGGAGTGAAAAAAGAGTGGAAAAAAAGAAAAAAGTGAAAGAAAAGAGAAAAAAAGAGTGGAAAAAAGTGAAAAAAGAAAGTGAAAGAGTGAAAAAAAGAGAAAAAAGTGAAAGAAAAGAAAGTGAAAAAAGAGAAAAAAGAGAGAAGCGCGAAAGCAGAGTGAGAGAAGCCCAAAGAGAACAACAAGTGCGAAGGCACAGAGTGAGCCGAGCGGTGAGAAGGTGCCGAGCGCTGGAGGCCCCCAAAGCCTCGTGGCGGGCGCCGGCCCTTCAGCAGCCTGGGCAGCTCCCAGAGCAGCTCTGAGGGCCCCAGGGCCCGGCCTGGCTCCAGCCAGAGCAGGGAGAAGGCTCCCGGAGGAGGCGCCTGAGGAACGCGGAGAGGGGGCGTGGAGGAAGAGGCAGTCGGCGAGGCAGCAAGTGCCCAGAACAAGGCGGGCGCTGGGCATCACCGAGTGGCCCCGAGCCCCTGAGCGAGGGCAGGTGGGTGCTGGCTGCGTGTGGCGCTGGGGCGGGGGAGGGCAGGGCAGGGCAGGGGAGGCAGCACCCCCCGTGCTCTGAGCCCAGGACCCTTCCTGTCTCTGCCCCGGCAAAGACGACCGCAATTAAACGGAAGCCGGGCTGGAAAAGAGCGGTGACGTCCCCCCGCGTCCCCTTGTTCGAGCTGCCGTGGAGCCTGGCAGGGCTGAGTCCCCTGCCCCCCGAAGCTCAGCGCCCGCGCCCCTGCATGGCAGGCACCGCGCTGCCCTGCTGCCACCGCATCGGTGCTGGGGGGCTCTGGCACCTCCTGCCTGGGGCGTGGGTGCTGCTGGCAGGGCCGTGGGCCGGGTGCCGTCTGTGGCCCCGTGCTCAGGCCCTGCGCTGGCTTTAGGGCCTGGGTTTGAGCAGGGAGCCAGGCCGTCGCAGGACAGGCCGCTCGTGCCCGCACCTCTGCTCTGTCCTTGCAGGAAGCCGGAAGCACCACGCGGGCACTGGACATGGTTGTGAGGCCAGAGATTCTGCACCCGCACGCCGCCGCTCCCTGCCCTTCTGTCCCCACAGGCAGGGACCACGTCCCTGGGGCCCGAGGAGATGGGATCCCCACGGCCCAGAAGGTGCTTTTCCCCGTGGAGCGCCTGTCCCTGAAGTGGGAGCGGATCCACCGGATCGGCGCCGGGCTGCAAAACCTTGGGAACACCTGCTTCCTCAATTCCACCGTGCAGTGCCTCACCTACACGGCGCCGCTGGCCAACTACCTGCTCTCCAAGGAGCACCGGCGCACCTGTGAGTGGGGAGGCCTGGCTCTGGCGAGGGGTATGCGGGTGTCGGGCAGCGCCGTCTCTGCTCCCCCTGCCCGATTCTCCTGGCAGTCCCTGACCAGTGACACTGGAGGGGGGGGCAGAAATACAAGTGAGTGGGGGCTGGGATAGCATGAGCTCTGCGAGCCCTGCTCCTCTGGGGGCTGCGCTGTGGAACAGTGCTGGGTTTGCTGGCTCAGCAGGGCTCTCCTCTAGGCTGTTCAGGAGCTGTAAGGGTGGCCCTGGGAGCTGCTTGCTGTCGTCTCTGGCACTGGGCACAGCCCCTCGCCAGGCCTCCCTTGGGACTTCTCTGCTGGCTTCTGGCTGGCTGCTCTTGCTCCTGGTTTGGGTGGTTTTGTCTCTTTTATGGTGTTTTAGAGGTGTTTCTTATGATCTGGAATGATATTTTAGAAGGGTTTTTGTTCTTTTCTGCTATTTTAGATTATTTTCTGACTCTTTGATGCCGTTTCGTGTTATTTGATATCACCTCCACGTCACAGACGCGTCAGCCGGCAACGCAGCCGTCACCAAGCCCCAAGAGGCAGAAACAGCAGCCTCCTGAGTTGCGCTGCCAGACCTGGCCCGACAGGCAGCCTGGACACAGCAGAGAGGAGATCGTTGAACAGCCCGTGGAATTCCTTGGAGGAAACAGAGGCTGAGCGGAGGTGATGGAGACGAGAAGAACCACTGCCTCTTGGAGGTGCCGGAGGCTGTTAGGCTTTGCCAGCTGGACAGGCCTGGACACCAAGGCAATGCCATCGTGTGGAGCCCTGCAGAGCGTGCCATCCTTGTCTGCTGTGGAGCCAAGGGCAGCAGGTGTAAGAAGTGAGATGCACAGGTATTTCAAGGGGTGGCAGTGCTTTGGAGCACCCACTGGTGTCCTGCTGGGCACGGGAAGGGTTCCTGTCCACAAGGTCCATCAGGCCAGGGGCACGTGGCCGTTGTCACGAGGCTCCGGGTGGATGGAGGACAGGGCCGGGGCATCTCCTGGGAGGCGTGACCAGGCTGTGGGCCGAGGAGACAGGTCTTGCTCACATGCTCAGGGAATAGCCGATCGCCAGCTCTGGGGTCAGGAAGGAATTTTCCCCTGTAGGAAGATTGGCACTGGTCCCCAGGGGTTTTTTGCCTTCCTCTGCAGCACTGAGCACGACCACTTGTCAGGGCTCCTCTGGTCCCCTTTGCCTGGCTCACTGCCTGCTGCTCATGCGCCACGAAGGTTGGCCTGTCGTGACCCCTAGGTGGGAGAGGAAGGCTTTTTTTCCCCAGGGTGAGCTACTGCGTGTCCCTGGGGTTTTTTTGCCTCCTCTGCAGCACCGAGCACAGCCCCTTGCCAGGGCTTCTTTGGGCCGTTTTGGCGAGGTGCCTGCTGCTCGTGCTCCACGAAGGTGGCCCTCGTGCCCCGCATCCGGGGGGAGGAAGCTTTCTGAGACTGCCAGCGTGGCCCCCAAGGGCAGCCCCTGGCAGTTCCTTCTTTTCCTCTGTAGCATTGAGCAGAGCCTCTTTTCAGGGCTACGCTGGGCCTTTTCAGCTGGTTCTCGCCTGCTGCTCCTGCACCTCCAAGGCACCCCTTGTGCCCTGGGATTCTCTGGCCCTCTTGCCCAGTGCAGGTTTTCAGCAGGAGTGAGTTCTGCCCTTCCCTTGGCTCCGTTCCCCAGGTTGTGCAAACAGAAAAGAACTGAACAGAAAAGAACTTCACATAAAATAACAACATAAAATAAAATCCCGTTTCCACTTGTATTATCTGTGTTCTGTGTCCTTGAAAGAGTTGTGGGAGCCGAAACCCCTGGCGTTTCAGGCAAATAATCTCACTGTTATTTGACTGACGTGGGGGGGAAGTCGGGAAGGGGAGGGCAGGTTATGTGATGGGGATGGGAGAAGGAGAGGGAGAAGGAAGGGGGCGTTTATACGCTGCCTAAGGCTGTGCATGACAAACCCTGACGTAGGTGTGAGGGCTCCATCCAGCAGAGCAGGTCTCTGCAGTGCAGGTCCCAGGCGCCCCCAGGAGACAGGGTCAGAGATGGGCACCCCTACAACTTGGCTCAGGCAAGGACTGAAGGCCCCAGGCCAAGCTGAGACAGCACCTCCCCTGGGCCCTTGGCAGGAGGCAGTGGGGGGGGACTGGCCCTAGCGTTGAGCTCTGACGAACACTGCTGCTGGCTGCTCACCAGGCAGATGTAGCCCCACTCACCACAAGGCTTCAGCCCCGTCCTTCAGCCCCATGCCTGCTCATCTCACAGCTGGACAACCCACCCAGAAGGATGCTGAGGGACAGTATCAAAAGCCGTACTAAAATCTGGAAGAACTACATCAACTGCCTTCGTAGAAGGGCTTCAGGTGGGTTGGACAGACGTCCTAGCAGACAATTTAAGCTTGACAATGCCACACTCAACAGCAGGAGTCTCAAGGTCTCTGTAGTCTACAGATGGGCATGAAGGAGCATCATCCAAGAGTCTATCAGCTGGTTTTGGTTTGAAGTCCAGTAGAGCAATGATCTGGGCTTCTTATTTGTTCATGGTAGTTTTTTATTTTCCCTTGTGAAATATCTTTCTGGAAGACTGGAAAGGGCTAAGAAGAAAAAGTGCTCTCCTGAATCTATGCAGTTCTCGGAAGAGCACAAGCGTGTTGGCTCTGCAGTTGCTAGTATTTGATTTCAAGTTGGCTGCAGTGGCTGCAGAGCTCAAATGCCACCTGTTGAAGCTGCAGCTTGTATTTTGCTGTCCAAAGTCCGTACATCTGTAGCAGCCCTACGGCTGGTCTCTGCTCCAAGCTCTCTCAGACCACTTACTCCATCCCAATGCTTCCATTTCGTGAGTATTGTAAAAAAACTCACAAGCTTATTGTAAATATTCCTTTTATGGTACTGAAACACTTGATCCCTTTTCAGATGACAGTTCACAACACCTCACCCCTCATTCTGCACAGTCTCTTGCACTACAGTTGCGTGTGATACAGGTATGCGCCACACAAGGATACCATCCGTAGCTGCCAGGTCCAAAAGCACTGATCATTGTTGCTGTGGTTCTTTATCTAGGAACTATTGTTAAGAAGACTGTTCATCTCACACAGAACGGTTGTGACTCTGCGTTTGGAAGGCTCCATCACTGCTATGATTATTAGCCTGTGTTTTTCCAATCTTATTCCTGTCCTTGCCTTTTCCTATAAAGCTTTGCTTCAGTCTAACAGTAAAAAAAGTCGACATCTGCTTGTAGCGCTCATTTCTATTTGGATGTTCCGTTGTAGCGAATCCTGGCAAGGCCATCAGTGAGTGCGATGCTCTCTATCACTGTACACGCCCTTAAAATTCATTTATTAGAGCAAGCTTTCCGTTTGAACTCCCACTGCCCTCGTAGGGGTCTTCCTAGGTTAAACAAGGCATCTCCAGGGAAGAAGTCGTGCAGTTGGTGCGAGCTTGTTCTCAGCTTAGCTTTGGTGTTGTTTCCAAGGATTTAAAGATGAACAAAAGTTAAAAAGCAAGTGGAAGGCTAAATCATCAGAGAGCTGGAGAAGGGTGTTTCCGAGAGTTCCATTAATCTTCCCGAGACACTCGAAAATGACAGACAAGTCCCTTGGCTGGGTCTGATGAAAGCAGTCGTGAAACTAAGCACTAATTGGACATTTCAAAAATAAACCTATTTCAAGACAGTTTTTAGTTGGAACGAGGATGACTTCAAGGCATCAGGAGGCCCAAAAGACCACGTACCAGATCCTCACCCGGTGCAAACCAGTATCAGTCCACTGCACCCAGTGGGGCAACACCGGCTGGCACCAAGTGAGCTGCCGACTCTTCGCTACCGTTTGCCGTCCATGAAGTCCGGGCAAACAACCCCTTCAGGGAGCGGAGAGGGACCCTGCCCGGGCCGGGGAGCGGGGGAGCGGCCGGGGGTCCCGAGCCTCGGGCGCCGATCGCCCCGGTGCCAAGGACGCCGGGGCCGAGGGCTCGGGGGGGGCGACCGGACCGGACCGCTCCTCAGCCCCGTGGGCGCGCGCCGGGTGGGGATTCCCGTGCCTGCGGCACCGGATTAGAGCCTGCGGCTGCTCCAGGTGCTTCGGGGTTACGGAGCTTCTCTCCCTCTTTCAGTGACCCCCCCTCCCGGCTCATCCCCGTCTCCCCCCCTCCCCCCGTATCGTCCCACCCTCCCCTCCCGGCTCTCTTTCCCCCTCTCCCGGCTCATCCCCCCTCCCTTTCCCGGCTCATCCCCACCCGCCCAGGCTCATTCCCCCCACACCCCCCGCTCCCGGCTCATCCCCCCCAGGTCCCGGCTCATCCCTCCCGGCTCATCCCCGTCTCGCGGCCGGGGCTGCGGGGGGGCCGTCCCGGCAGGCGCTGGCGGCTCCGCAGAACCCGCCCCCCCGAGCCCTCGGCCCCGGCGTCCTTGGCACCGGGGCGATCGGCGCCCGAGGCTCGGGACCCCCGGCCGCTCCCCCGCTCCCCGGCCCGGGCAGGGTCCCTCTCCGCTCGCCCCCCCCGCCGGGGGCAAGAGCGCTGCCAGCCTGCGCTGCCGCCGGAGCGCAGCGGGACGAGGAGCTGCAGCGGCCCCGGCAGCGCTGCCCCCCCGGCCCGGGAGCCTTCGGCTCGGCTTGTGCGGGACCCCAGTGCCGCAGCCCCCGCCGTGGCTCCTTGCTTTCCCGAAATGATGGCTCTGGCTTTAAATCCTTGCGGTGGGACGGTCCGTGGATGCTGAGGGTTTCTGTCACTTTCAGGATTTCCCAGACAACGCTTTTTTACTCATCTAAAAAATGCGAGGTCAAACAGAGAGCTCTGAAGCTCCGATTAGCGGAGCCTTGGCTGTTGGGAAGGTCATAATAAAATTGGTCCTTGGCAAGCAGTCGAATATGCAGGGAGCATTTATACAGGTGCGTCTAAGGGGGATGTATATTCTGTGCCCGGGACTGATGGAAATCATTCCGTCCTGTGCCTGTTAGAGTTGAAGTTGAATTAAGACAAAGTCTCGATGGATTTGCTAAAAGTTTATTTAAGATAGGGAAGCAAACGCCGCGCTGGGCGGCCGGGAAGTCGCATCTTCCCCAAGGCTCGCAAAGCTCGGGCAGCTCAAGCAGGCTTTTTATCCATTTTTTTTCTCTGACTTGCAGATTTCAGCAGTTACACGAGCAGGACAGCAAAGGGGATAACAGCACCTGTTAATCCTGAGCGAGAACAGAAAGCAAAGGCAAAGACATAATATTTCATGAAGCAGACAACTCTGTAACCTTGAGATAATGCTGTGCCTCATTCCCTCTTGAACGGGGCGTTTTGTGCCTGGAACAGTGAGGCCGCTTTCTCCTTGCGTTCTTTGGTTTAAGCAGCAAATTGATCTCTATTTCTCAGAAATTCCCCCCTTCTTTTATTTACCACTAATTTGCTGATTAAACCTGTTCAAAACATCAGGAGTCGCTTCCAACTCAAGACCATCATTTGGCAAAATCTCCATCTCTAATTCCGATCGTTTCAACACCATCAATTGTACTTTATCCAGTCGGTTCTTGACAAAGGTTACAAATTTGTTGATGATACAAGGACCAAAAGTTAAAGCTAATAATAACGTTATGACAGGTTCTGCTAAAGTAGAAATCAAAGTGGTCAGCCAGGGAGATCGGTTAAACCAAGATTCATACCAGGAGGCCTTAGCCTCCTGTTCTCGTTTTCTCTTTTCTAGTCCCTCCCTCAGTTTAGCCATCGAATTCTCTAACTACTCCAGTGTGGTCGGCATAGAAACAACATTCTTCTCCTAGGGCTGCACATAACCCTGCTGTTACAATCGTTTCACACCCCAATATGCGCAGTAATAGTGGCCAGGAGAGTTGCAATAGCTCTTCCCAGGGTCTGAACTCGGACACCAAGAAGTGGCCATCAGGTTTCCTCCCCAGAGCTGCTGTGTTTTGCAGTTATAGTGCCAAGTGCCTGTGGGCTCTAATAGATCGCAATTGGTTACATAAAAAACAGGTGATCCGGCCGAAATGTTTACTCTAAGAATTTTAGAATCATCCCACCCGATGAGAGTCCAATTGAAAGGTTGGTGTTCTGTGGCAACTATTGTTGTGATTACAGCTATTAAAATAACAGCCTTCATTTTCCCCACAGTTGGTACCTCTCTACCTTTCCCTCGTCTACTCTTTTGCACAGAGCAACGGGGTAATAGGTCTTCTTGGTAGCAGTAGGTATTCTTCAGGGGAACAGACTGTTCTACAACCTTTCCAAGGGAATTCTTTGGTGCACCCCTTTTAGAACTTTGTGCCAATCTGCCCAGGTATCAGGAATCTACTTTTCCCACCCGCGGGAGAGTTTGCAAATCTCCACTCATACTCTACTTCCAACCTTATAATGACAACATATTTTACAATAAGATGTAAAAAGGTATAAATCGCGTCGTTTCTAATATCTTGTACAGTCCAGCACCTCCTGTTTGATCCAAAGTATGAAGAGGGCCGTGGGTGCTCACCGAAGGTGATGGTTCATTCGCTGTCCGGTTTCCTCTTGACTCGTAACCGCAAGTCCCCTGGTTCAGAGGTCACAGTCCACCTGTCTGGGGCAAAGGTCCTTTTACCCGGCTGGCGTGGGTCCACCCCTTTTCTGCCGTCCGTACTGCACTATCTGTGGTAATTACCTAAAACAACAAAGGGTCCCTCCCAATGGGACATCAAAGAAGGCTCTTTCCAGGTCTTTACCAGCACTCGATCTCCTGGCTGCACCCTGTGTATACAGACATCTAAAGGAGGTCTTTGTACTACCAGTCCCTTTTTCCTTAACTCGTCTTCTTTTTGTAAGTTCCAATATATATTCGGCTATGGCTTTGTCTGTGACTTTTGGGTGTTCTATTGGTACTCCAAAATCATACGGCCTCCCGTATAACATTTCGAAAGGGGAGATGCCGGTATCTGCCCTTGGTTGGGTTCGAATATGAAGTAGTGCTAACGGTAGACACTTAACCCAATTCATCTTTGTTTCTATCATAACTTTGGTAAGATGTTTCTTAACTTCCCCATTCATCCTCTCCACTTTTCCCGGACTTTGTGGATGCCAGGGGGTATGATACTCCCATTTTGTGCCAAACAATTCGGCTGTTTCTTTAATTATTCGGGAAGTAAAATGCGGTCCCCGATCTGAGTCAATTACAGTAATGATTCCATATCTCGGAATAATTTCTTCGAGGAGAATTTTGACTACTGTTTTTGCATTGGCTCTTACTACTGGGAAGACTTCTATAAAATGCATAAGATGGTCCACCAAGACCAGTAGATACTGATATCTCCCCACCTTCGGTAATTTCTCAAAAGGTCTTTTTGCTAATTCCCGTCCCCCTAATACTTTTTCCCTAAGTTGCCGTTTATTGACTTTCTGGCAGGTCAAACATCCCTCCAAAATCGTTTTAGCTAAACCATATATTCCCACGCAAGTATAATTGAATTCAAACTGATCTACTAGGGCTTGAATCCCCCAGTGAGTTTTGTGGTGCAATTTGTTCAATATCTCTCGAGCTAACCCTTTTGGAAGGATTTCCCACCCATCAGGTAAGAGCCATTTGTCCCCTTCTCTTTTTGCCCCAATTTGTTTTAATTTGTCCAGCTCTTGGAGGGTAAAGCTTTTGTCTAGCTTTAACCTCTCAGGTTCTTCTCTCAAAGTTAATAACGCAGCTTGTTTAGCCGTCGCATCGGCTAAATTGTTTCCTCTTATCGTATGGGTAATTCCCTTTTGATGTCCCTTGACATGAACAACCGCTATTTTTAACGGACCCCTTAATGCTTTCAAAACTTCCACAATTAATTTCTCATGTATTAATCCTTTCCCTTGGGTATTAATTAGACCTCTCTCTTCCCCAATTTTCCCAAAGGTATGCACTACCCCAAAGGCATATTTTGAATCTGTATATGTAGTTCCAATTTTATATTCTAAGAGCTTTAATGCTCGTAACAGGGCATATAATTCCCATGCTTGTGCGGACCAGGTTTTGTCGAGTGGTCCTGCCTCTTTTGTCTGTAACGTATGTCCGTCTATAACAGCATATCCCGATTTTCGTTGTCCTTCAATTACTCGTGCGGATCCATCGATAAATGATTTTTCACCTTCACCCAATTCGTCTTCCTCTAAATCCTCTCTTATTTTAGTCTGTAAATTTATTAGTTGAAGGCAGTCGTGTGTCAGTTCCTCTCTGGGTTCCACATATAGGAACTGGGCCAGGTTCTGGAGGGAAGTAACTTCGATCTCTAATTTGGGAGAATTAATCAAAATTCCTTCATACTTCAATAGTCGGCTGTCAGTGAGCCACTTATCAGCTCGCTGCTGCAATACTCCACGAATATTATGGGGAGTATATACTTTTAACTCTCCTCCTAGGGTAACTCGTGTGACTTCTTCTACTAACAACGCGGTAGCCACGATCTCCTATAGGCAAGTGGGCCATCCTCGGCTCACAGGGTCCAACAATTTAGAATAATACCCTACAGGCTTTCTCTGGTCTGCCCATCCTTGGGCCAATACCCCGTAAGCAGTCCCATTGTCTACATTGATAAAAAGTTGGAAGGGTTTGCGTATATCGGGTAAACTGAGGATGGGTGCCTCCAATAGATCTCTTTTTATCTTTTCCAAGCGATCCTCATTATCGGGGGTCCATTTCATCAATCCGTTCCTAGTTAATTTTTCATACAAAAACTTTACCTGGCTGCTATAATTTTCGATCCGCTGTCGGCAATACCCTAATAATCCCAGCAGCTGTCTTATTTGTCTCTTATTACTAAGTACAGTTAACGATAAAATTCCCCTGACTCTTTCAGGATCTGATTTCTTCTGCCCCTTCGTGAGCCAATGTCCCAAATACCTCACTTCCTCCTCGGTGAACTGCAACTTGGACTTAGAGACTTTCAGTCCCTTTAAGCCTAAAAAGTTCAATAACTTGATACTCCCGTTCCTAACTTCTTCCTGAGTCCTCCCAGCCACTAATAAATCGTCTACATACTGTATTAAGACTAGTTCCTGCCCCAATTCATAGGATTCTAATAGTTGTTCCAAAGCTTGGCCGAACAGGTTCGGGGATTCTGTAAACCCCTGAGGCAACACAGTCCATCGTAGTTGCTGTTTTCTATGTGGTTTGGGGTCTTCCCATTCGAAAGCAAAATAGTCCCTACATTTCTCCTCTAAGAGGCGAGCCCAAAAGGCATCCTTCAGATCGATGACACTGTAACATTTACAGTCGGGGCTTAGTTGATTCAGTATAGTGTGGGGGTTGGCTACCACGGGGAATCGAGTGATGGTTCTCTCGTTCACGGCCCTCAAATCTTGTACCAAGCAATATGTCCCATCTGATTTCTTTACAGGCAATATGGGTGTATTGTGGGGAGACGTGCAGGGTTCCAAAAGCCCTTGGGCCAAAAGTCTCTCAAAGACCGGCTGCAACCCTTCTCTCCCCTCCCTTGAGATGGGATACTGTTTTATCCTAATCGGGTGATCTGGATCTTTTATGGAGACCGTGATTGGTTTGATATTTAACCTCCCCACCGACCCAGGAGTGTACCAAGTGTCTGGGTTAATTTTAGCTTCATCTCCCACAGTTAATAAACATAATTTAACTTTCAATTTTTCTTGATCTATTTCTAAATTGATTCCTAATTCCACCATCAGATCTCGTCCCAGGAGATTATATTCAGCTTCTGGGACCAATAAAAATGTTCCCACCCCGTATTTATTTGGGGTTTCTATATCTACATTCTTTATTAATGATACTGTAAAAGGTTCTCCTTTCGCTCCTACTGCCTGGAGTGTATCGTTTGACTCAAGACATCCAGAAGGTAATCTTTGGACAGTAGATGTCTTGGCACCCGAGTCCACAAGTAACTCAAACACCTCATGCTGAGGACCCAGTTTATATTTTATCAAGGGCTCAGGGATCTTAGGGGTCCCCAGCAAGTAGAGCCCCTGACCCCTCTACTCTTCCTTAAAAATCTCCTCATCCTGCAATATTTCACGGCAATTTTTTTTTTTTTTTAATTTTTTTTTTTCTCCGTATGTCGGGCCCGGATTTGGCCACAAACTGAGTCTTCAGCAAGGCCTGACCAACTTGACTACTGGGGTCTAACCCAGAATACAACTGTAGGCTCTTTCTTAACCTTTCTAGCCATTCGGTAGGGGTCTCATCCTTTTTCTGCTGTTCGCTAAAGGCCTTATTAATATTTTGACCCTTAGGTACCGAATCTCTTATTCCTTGAATTATCATATCCCAGAGATCAATCATGTTATTTCTATGAGCTGGGTTCTGGCTGTCCCAACTGGGCTGCTGTAAGGGCCATTTAACATCTCTGGTGGGGCCATGTTGGTGTCTCTGGTCCCAATTCCTCATGCCGGCTGTTCTTATCATCCCTCGTTCCTCGTTTGTAAACAGGATTTTTAAGTGGACTCCATTTCGTCCCAAGTATAAATATTAGGCCCGAGGAACTGATTGAAACGTTCTGCAACCCCTAATGGGTCTTCTAATAGCCATCCCATTTCTTTCTTGAAATCTCTGACGTCCCCAGAATTAATGGGCACAGAGACAAATCCCACCCCGGGTTGTGGTCCTCCCATGGCAGTTTCTCTTAATGGGTACAACAAATTTTCCTCCTCTCTTTTTCTGGTTTGGCTTCTAGTTACTCTTGGGCCAGGAGGAGAAGTGCGCCCTTCAGATTGTGGAGGGTGGTAGGAGGAAGATCCTGATCTGAGTCTTGTAATGACAGAGGAGGTGGGGGACATGTTGGTAGCTTGTCTTCACCCCCCTTCCTCCTTCTGTTATTTTTCTTTTCTTTCAATAGGAAAGCTCTGATTAGCGGAGCCTTGGCTGTTGGGAAGGTCATAATAAAATTGGTCCTTGGCAAGCAGTCGAATATGCAGGGAGCATTTATACAGGTGCGTGTAAGGGGGATGTATATTCTGTGCCCAGCACTGATGGAAATCATTCCGTCCTGTGCCCAGCGCTGAAATAAAGGAAGCTGCTTTCGAAACCCCCCAAAACGAGTCTGAGAGAGTTGATTTGCCGGCATTTTCGGTATCCTTTGGCCACCCGGGTGGGATTTGCTTTCCGGATTTCGCATCTGTGGGGGTCAAGACACCTGCACCCCGCCTTCCCGCTCCCAGCCTGTGTCTTGGCAGCAACGATTCCACAGGCAAGAATTAAAGCGCAGATGCTGTGGAAATCAGAAACTCCTTACTGTCCTGCTCGAGGCCTCACTGATGTTGGGGCTGAAGCTCAGCTGCCTTCCCTCCCCATTCGGCGTCACTGCACAGAGTGCAGGGCCAGGGAATCCCATGGGGTGGGTGGGCATCTGTCCCATCTCTGCTTTAGCCCCACAGAAGAGCTGTGCCAGCAGCCCAGGCTCTGGTGAGGAATTGCAGATCCCACATGGGCTTGGGGAAGCTGGGGCGTGGCCATGGGGGACAAGCGGGCACCACCCAGTGAAACCCAGCAGAGCTGCCCACGCTCCCTCCCAGCACCTGGGCCACTCACTCGCAGGTGTCCCATGTGAAGAACAGACCAACATCTGCTTCACCACAGCCTCCTTTTCTGGAGCTGCAGAAAGAGATGAGTTCTCCCTCCCCTCAGCCTCCTCTTCTCCAAGCTAAACATCCCCAGGTCCCTCAGCTGCTCCTCATAAGACTTGTTGTCTAGCCCCTTCCTCAGCTCTGTCCCCTTCTCTGGATGCGCTCCAGTCCCTCAAAGTCTTTCTTGGAGTCAGGAACCCAAAACTGAACCCAGGATTCAAGGTGCAGCCTTTGCAGCGCCAAGTCCAGGGGGACGATCCCTTCCCTGCTCCTGTTGGCCACACCATGGCTGGTCCAAGCCGAGAGGCTGTTGGCCTTGGCTACACTGCCGGCTCATGTTCAGCCCCTGTCAACCAGCACCCCCAGGTCCTTTTCTGCCAGGCACATTTCCAGCTGCTCTTCCCCAAGCCTGGAGCGTTGCCTGGGGTTGTTGTGACCAACAACCTGGGCCACTTACTCGCAGGTGTCCCATGTGCCCAGCCCAGGCTGGCACAGAGACAGCAGGATGAGGATGATGACGACTATGTTCATGGTGCCAGCGGCACAAAGCAGCTGCTGATCCGAGAGCCAGTGGCCAGCAGGACAACAGCCAACAGACTGCCCACAGTGTTCACCCCGCGCTGATGTCACAGAGGGGCTGGTTCTGAGTGGCTCGGGGCGGGGGGTACATGGGTTGTTCCAAACAGGAGGGGAGGCAGGAGCTGGGGTCGGTCACCCTTGACAGCCCCTGCTAAATGCTTGGTTGGTGGGGTGAGGACTGACAGGACCCTCACCCATGGTTCTATGAAACACAGAGAGGGAAATCCTAAATAGCTACAGAGCCCCCGAGTTGGGCACGCTCTGAATTATGGCCGTGCTGAAAGGAAGAGGATTGACCTGAAGTTTCCATCCCCGCATCCTCACCGTGTGTCTTCTCCAGTTGTGCTCTACTGCAACAACACCCTGGGGTGCTTGCCCATGATATACAGGCTCCATCACACGTGCCGTGGGGTACTTGAGCCACAGAACTGTAGAACACCAGAGGCTGGAAAGGACCTCTAGAGATTGCCCGGTCTGAAATCCAGCTCTCAAGCACAGTCCACTAGAGCACGCAGCTCAGGAGCTTGTTTTATCAGCCTTGCAGTGAACAGATTTTAGAATAAATCATAGAACGGTTTGACCTCACAACCCATCCAGTGCCACCCCCTGCCATGGGCGGGGACACCTCTCACTGGATCAGGGTGCTCAAGGCCACATCCAACCTGGCCTTGAGCACCCTCAGAGATGAGGCAGCCACCACTGCTCTGGGCAACCTGGGCCTCCCCACACTCACAGTGAAACATTTCTTCCTAAGATCTCATCTCAATTTCCCCTCCTTCAGCTGAAAACTTCCCCCCTCGTCCTGTCCCTGCACTCCTTGATAAATCACCACTCACAGCTTTCCTGGAGCCCCTTTCAGTACTGGAAGGCTGCTGTAATTTCTCCCTGGAGCCTTCTCTGCTGTTGGCTGAACAACCCCAACTCCTGTTGTGAGAGGTCTCTCCATGTATTTTGAGCAGACACAGTGGCCCTGGCCAATGTGCTTTTGCTGCAGCACCTCCTGTGGTACCCACTGCAGACCCGTAGCTGTGATCTGACTCAGTGCAGTCAGGGGGTGGCTCTTGCACTAATTATGGACCTTATCTCCCTGCACATCCACTCCACGGATGGCTCTGGAACCTGTAGCTCCCAGTAAAAGCCAGGGATATGGAGCTGCCCTTCACACCTCTAACAATCTGTCCGACCCATGGCTGCAGGATGCATTCATAGCGCAGCCATCCTGCCTCACAGCACAACAGGAGTTGGGGCAAGAACAGCTGGTACTGCTGTCCCAAACCATGGATCCATTCCCCAGTTGTGCAACAGGGCAACCCACTATGTCGAGAAGGCCAATGAGGCTGGTGAGGGGGCTGGAGAACAAGTCCTTCGAGGAGCAGCTGAGGGAACTAGGGTTGTTTAGCCTACAGGAGAGCAGGCTGAGGGGAGACCTCATCACTGTCTACAACTGCCCGAAAGGAGGTTGTGGCGAGGTGGGTGTTGATCTCTTCTCCCAAGAGACAGGGGACAGGATGAGAGGAAACGGCCTCAAGTTGCACCAGGGGAAGTTCAGATCAAACATCAGGAAAAATTTCTTCACCAAAAGAGTTGTCAGGCACTGGAACATCTGCCCAGGGAGGTGGCTGAGTCCCAATCCCTGGAGGGGTCTAAAAGACGGGAAGAAGAGTTTCTCAGGGATCTGCTTTAGTAGTGGACAGATACGGTTGGACTCAATAATCTCAAAGGTCTTTTCCAACCAAGAGGTTCTACAAGTCTATGATAAGCCAATGATCACACCACTGAGAAATGTTATTTATTCAGGTTTGTGCAAATCCCGAGTGCTTGGAGGGTTTTCTTTTCCTCAAATTGAGCACAACTCAAGGAGTTTGTTGCCTCCATTTATACAAGAAATTACAGAGAGCCATACATCATTCATCATGCATGTAACCAAATGTTTGCATGTAATTATAATAAATGCCAAGTCATTTCTTGCATCGTCTGTGCATGCTCCAAGGGATCTTTAGGGACATTTGGTGGTCGGTACCCCAAAAACCACCTACTGAATTCACCCATTGGTCAGCTCCTCCCATTCTCCTCCCAATTAGCAGAATCTCTAAACTGCTGGCTTGGAACGTCTTAATTTCATTAAATGTCCAGCTCCTCATTCAGAAGTCATGCTAATAAATGGCACTGTTCTCTACCCATAGCGCTGAACAAACTTTAACCTCCTACTACAACAATTACAGAAGACAATTATTAACTGGGACCCATCTTTTGTGAACCTCCTCCCTTAGGTCTGATGCTCCCAAGATATTTTTTGAGATATTAAAAACACCATGGGCTTTTACCGACACTACTGTGGCCGTGGAACTTGAGCTTTGTTTTCTATCAAATTTACCATCAGGTATTTCCCACTGACCACTAAAGCACTGCGAAATTACTGACATTTTTCTCCTTTTAATACCTATTTTTTTCTTTAGAGTGTGAACATTTCAAACACAGGAAGTCTGTCCTTTCTCCATGTCTCATGCTGCTCCTTCCCCACGATGATCCCCATGATAACAGCTCCCAAGTCATCTCACCAGTGACTGCCTCAAACTTTTAACTGAGCCTTGTCTTCCAGTTCCACAGCAACACGCCAGGTGAGGCAGCGAAGGTCTCTTGGCTTTTCGTAATTGGCACTGGAACCCTGGCCACATTTTCTCTGTGGAGAGAAGTCCGTGGGGAATGGGACCAAGGAGACAAACTGGAAACAAGAAAACTTCTCTCTCAAACTTCAGCCTTCTATTTAAAGCAGCTTGTTTAAAGTGCACTAATTGGCCGCTGGGGCAGACTTGATGACCAAGGTGTGGGTGAGAAGCCTTGGAGGGCTGGCTTCATGCAGCAGGAAGATGGCACTGGCCCTAAAGAACCATAGAATCATTTGGCTGGAAAACATCTTTGAGATCTTCAAGTCCAACTGTACCTGTCCACTACTAAACCAGATCCTCGTCTGCCTGGATTTTAAAGCCATCCAGGGATGGTGACTTCACCACCTCCCTGGCCAGCCTCTGTCAGTGCCTGAGTCACCATCCCTGGAAGTGTTTAACAAACAGTTGGATGAGTTTCTTCAGGACAGGGTTTAGTAGGGAGACAGGCACAGTTGGACTCGGTGATCTCAGAGGTCTCTTCCAACCTTAGGATTCTATGATTCTATTCTATGATTCTAAAAGATCTACAATTCTCTCAACAGAACAACTGACAATGGATAATTCTGCCTTATTAAAAAACAACTTTTGGTAGTCAAAACCGGTAAAAGCTTTCAAAATACACCGGTGAATTCTCAGCAGCACCCACCAGTTTCTGCACTGACAAACACAAAAATCACATGACACTTGTGGACAATTTTATAAAGCCGTTAAGTTACTCCAAAAATTGCCCAACATCGTAGACCTAAGGCTTGACAATTTTACCCACTGTAACTAACCAAAAGAGTAAAGAAGCAAGCAAAAAATAAAAGTCAAAAGCTTAATTCCACAGTATATCTAAAATAGAAGAATCTGATTTGTCCTTACCCGCACAGCAAGATCAGCTTGAGAAGCCCCACCAATCACATCTGGAACAAAGCTCTTACGTCCAGGAGCACCCAGAACAGTGAAGTGTTTCTTCTCAGTTTCAAAATAGGCACGACCCATTGCTATCGTTTTACCTTTGTCTCGTTCTTCCTTTGTGTCTAAGGCCCATGAAAGGTACCTAAAAAAACCCACAACCCAAATATTCAGTTTTTGTATTAATTTTTACTAAATTCATGTACGATGAGTGGACCACCACAAAATGTCTTTCTTTTTTCCTGCTCAACTATCCTAACCACCTCAGCTGTTACTGAACTTCAGCATTTCCAGGATCAGCAGTGACTTCTTACTACTGTTTCGTGTATATACAGTGAGCTGCAGTGCTGAGCGCTACCTGTCCCTCACACACCTAGAAGGATGCAATTCTAAAAATCTATTTTCCAGGTATGAACCTGAAATACTTTAAGCTTTGACTCACTCTGAAAAACACCTCTGGACCAAATACAAAACAATTCCTCTCTCTCAGCATAATTAACTAAAAAAATAGTTCCAATTTGCACATATTCATATTACAAGAACTATTATTATTAGGTCTTACTTATCTGCACATATTAAGTAGAAGTTGGCTATGAAACAGACGCCACCCTATCTTTGATATTTTGATCGTATCAGCTCTTGTTCCCTCCCAATTAGATTTTATTCCACTGGCCACTGATAAACAAGTTAGATTTAAGTTCGGTGGACGAACTGAAATTTAAAAAAGAGATAATTTAGCTCTTACCAAGTTTTTTGAAAACTGGCAAATAGGAAAGAGAAAAAAAATATCTCACTAAGGAGAAGAAAAGTAGTAATAAATACAGTGAGCTGGCTTATCATAGCAATATTTTTCATCACTAACAGCAGCTTATAAAGATCTTTAGCTTGTCTGTTGTGTGGACAGGATAATGTCTGTGGACACCGCTAAGCCAGCTCACCAGTGATCAGGCAGGGAGCATCACAGACTACTAAACACAAAGATGTCCTTTCTGGCTCAAGACGTTTCCGAATCAGAGGAAGCACTAAACACTGGGAATTATGGATGTATAATCAGTCTCCCATAGGCAGCAGCTCTTTGTCACTGACTTGGGCCTGGACAGCGCACTAGGTGGCTGTTGGTTTGCACCAGAACGCGTGCTCCTATGTGTTGCAGTCTCCACCGTGGCCTGCGTTTCCTGAAAGATTTCAGCCAAGCCCAAGGTCAGCTTTTATGGAGCTGACAAGGGCCAATCAGGAATCCATGCGTGGGAACTGCATGGGAAATCCTTTCTGCACACAGGGGTTTTAAGGGAAAGGTGCACTTCTGACTGAAATGTCAACTCTGTGCAGACTTTCTAAATTAAACCAGAACTGCTCAGATTTCAAGACTCTCAACTTATGAAGGCAGCTAAAGAGATTTCTGGTAACTGCACAGAAGTGCTTCATGCTGGTGTATACTGTGACGCATTATAAAGAATAAAAATAGCATTGAAGGAGGCACTTCCTGTAACTCACTCTCTAAAGAGGAGGGGGAAGAGGCAATCTGTTTTTCAAGCTGTCCATGTTTTTGAGCAAGGTGCTGAAATATTTACTACTATGGTCAGCTCCCAACAGGGAGACGATGCTTGCTTGATAAAAAGAACATATATCACCCATTCTACCACCCTCTCTTACACACAATACAATTAGATCAGGTCAATGCCCACCACCTGAGTGCTCCATTGCTGCTCTAACCGCAAGGCACTCTTTGGCTGCTTCTTTTCCAGAGCCCTCTGAACCCCCATCTTCCTCCACCACAGCAAAAATGGAAAGTTTCCAAAAGGCAAAGCAATTTTCCAGGAGTTGTTTGAAGGAGAAAGCAAGCTGCTATGGTTTGTATATACACACACTCTCACGCAAAACTCAAAACCAACCAAAAGACAACAACAAAACCCAAGTAAGAAGCCTCCAAAAATTCCACACACCAGCAGCCCTGTCTTGCCTGGAGGAAACTTAAAAACTGAGGACCTTATCTTTACTCATACAAAAGTGAGACAGAAAGTGACTGCCAAAACTATCCTCTCACTCCCTCCTCCTGTCTGCCAAACTGACAGTTCTAATCCCTGCCCCCGAGGCACCTCTCTGCTGTTCACAGGGGAAGGACACACAGAGAGAACGGCCCCAAGAGCTGCCTGACAAAAGTGTCTGCCTTGTGTTCCTTTTTTTACCTAGCAGGTTTATCAAAGCATTGGGGCAGCAAAACCTGTTAAATGTGAATTGTGCTTTTTTGTATATTTTTAGTTAGGAAACTGGAGGAAAACAAGAGATTCCCACTGGAAACCCATTCCAGCAGGAAGGCAGTGCCGCAGGCACAGAGAGTAAAAAACATTTACCCATTTTCATCACAGTGCATACCACATTTCTCAGTTTTCTTCTTTAGCTTCTCTTTCATATTTTTCAAGGGTTCTTTTGTCAACCATTCCTGTCAAATACCTAAACAGGGTGATGGGAAAAAAACAAAAGAATGCAGTTATACGTAAGCAGAACCACAGCTCCAAATAGTTAAATAATTATACAATCCCTACAGATTATTTAGAAAAACCAGAACAGCCCAATGCGAGAAGCAGAGGAGTTTTTTTCTCCACAAAAAGCCACACCATTGTCTGAAATGTCAAAGTACATCAGTACCATTTTAGCAGGAGTACGAGAAATGTCTTTTTAAGCCTAATTGTAAAATGTTCTGCAGAGCCAAGTTTTGAAAAGGTACTACATCTGATAAATCCATTTCTGAGACTCACCCAGTGTTTCAAAAGGAGGTAAAAACTGTGATAGGAGAATTTTTCTCCACTCCCCCATTTCTGAAATGTAAAGAAAAATATTTTTGTTTTATTCTTTTTAGAACAAGGAAACTGATATTTTAATAGATCTTTCAGTTATAAAAAGAAACGTGTAGGGTACAGTTTTATTACATTATAATTTTCATATTAAGCCTCTCAGATATTTCTACCTCATCTTCTAATAGCAATAATCTACGTAGTTTATAAGAAAAATTAATAACAGTAAATAAAGGCTTAATGACAAAGTTGGCACAAGCACCCAGTTCCTCCCCCCTACCCTCTACAACAAAGCGATATTCTGCAAAAATGAGAGACCACAAACAGCTTTAGGCACAGAACACACTGGCAGGAGCATTAAGAACAGGCATCTCCCTGTACAAGGAGAACTCTCAGACACGTCTGGTAACAAAACGTTCCTTTACTCTAGTGTGAACTACGAGGTTAAATGTAGCACCACAATTCCAACAGCCCAGTTTGGTCAAAACAAAACAAGATGAAAGTGCCAAGAAAAAGACCTCCCACTCATGCAGAGAATATTATTTTAAAATCACAGAAATACTTTGCACCAGCAGGACAGAATTCATTTATTCATGCACCACTTTCCATTTCTTCCTTTTTACAAGCTGTAAGATGTAGCTGCATTTATTTACTTTTGTCTCATAAAAATTCGGGAGACTCGAGATAGTGTTTCTAAAATAGACTTAGAATACTAACTGTTGTAATTTCACATTTTGAAATCAAATTAGTTATTCAATTTTTTTTAATGCTCACAAAATGGACAAAGTTTAACAAAGGGTATAAAGCAGTTGCAAACAGCATTTTAAAATGACAAAGAAAGACAGTCATGTTCTAAGAAAGGGATTTTTTTTTTTAAATTTCATAAGGTACGCTTTTGCATAGTTGTTTCCATTAAGAGCAACTCCTATATTGATCAGATTAGATCTGCTTGAATTAAGAAATTCTAAAAGCAGTAACTAAACAGACAAGGAGACAAATATTTTATTATAAAAATAGCAATTTATGAGCCATAAAGAAAATTACTCATTTTACTTAATGTATTTTTAATTCAAAAGAAAGAACAGGAAATCTAAAATTTTATTGTTTTCTTACATTATTTGTCCTCCAATAGCTGACTTGCCAGCATCTAAAACAAAAAAAAAAGGTAAAAAGGTCATTCACAATTTAAAAGAAAATTCTAGAAGAACAAGAAAACAATTCTGAACATCATCCAATTTATTCCCAAAGATATATGTTTTCATAATTCAGCTTCTTGTTTTCATAATTCATGTTCTTGTTTTCATAATTCATTGTCAATCCAGTTACACTGCATTCTGAAAGTGATGGTTTCATACCTGTAAACTTGGCATCATCCACAACAAAAAAACACCTCAAGAAGCAGCAATCCAGCAAAAGTGCGGGTTCAGAGCGGGGGAAGCTCTTGCAAAAGCCCTGTCCCTGCTTTCTTTAGCCCTTGTCCCTAACTCCTGTCAGCTGCCCTTCCGCACTGGATGTGCCCTTGCCCACTGCCTCTTTATTTTGTGTGACTCCACTCTCAATTTACCCAAGGGCTATGTTACAGCACTTTCAAGGTGATAAGAAACTGCAATTGAAAGCACAGAATATACTGTAAAACTTGTGACTCAATAATTCTTCTGTACTTTTGAAACCACTTAAAGCATTTGTAAAGCTCACTCAAACTATTCCATTGAGACATTTTGCCGTAAACGCTTCTTCTGAGCTAAGTTTATCTATTGTCCACACCTTTAAAGTACTTAATATTGTGAAAATTTTTTTCATTTAATGACAATTAATTAGGACCCTCAAAACTGTTAAAAACAACCAGAAAAGGAGCACTGCTTCCCAATTTCGATCTTCGGATCACACACACAGGTATGTCCCAGCTAGCTGCGAGGTCAAGAAAAAGGAGGGCAGGGAAAACCAGAAAGAGAGATGCTATGGCCCTTTATTTACACCACTTGAAGGCCGAGGATGCCCAGCTGCTTGAACATAGCTATTTCACAAGTGACCGCTGAGGCAAGTGAGGACATCCACGGGCTCAACCAATCTAAAGGGCACTGAAGGTTAAGGCAGATGCTTTCTTGGCTCAGGACTGTACGTGCAAGTTGTATAAACTGTAGTCATTAACAAACATTCAGAAACTTACTTGAAGTAGTCAAGAAAGCTACCAAATGAAGCACCAAAATGGTAAATGCCATCTTCCTTCACACTAGCTACTGTCACACACCTTCCCTTCTTGTTACTTTTGTACTAATGACACTTTTCGCTTACCACAACCAATGCATACTTCAAATCATTGAACAATTCAGGTTGGAAGGGCCCCAGGAACTTATCTAGTTCAGCCTCCTACCCCACCCAAGCAAAGTCAACACAAAATACTTAAAAATTATTTCTAAAAAGAAAAAAAAACCATAAAATACAGTAAAGCCCATATGAGGAAGCTGCGGTCAATTTTATCAAGAATCCTGTAACCATTCAAGGACTATGACAAAAATCGAACCACAAGAATGCAGGTCGACACTGCATTTTCTCCACTTCTCTCATACCCGGGATCCAAAGAAACCTTAGATTATAGAGATCTTATTAATTCGGTGAAGGGGAGTGTACGTTTGTGTTAACTCTTCCCTTCCACCTACAAACCACACCTTGATACGGAAACAAACACAAAGCCACCCAAATGCAATCACACCTTCTATGCCCTTAAAAAATGGATAAACCATAGCACAAAAATAAGTCATAGATGCTACAGAACAGGGAAACTGCAAGGTGCAGTTGTGTTCAAGAATGCTGAGAGGCCCTAACACAATCTACTGTCATTGTACTGACTGTCACACCTTGCCTTAATTTAGTTGAGTTTGCTCATCAAACAACTGCCATCTGCAGCACAAAACCTCACCAAGAGAAAGCTCCAAGAAGAAAAGTGTTACCACAACTTAATTTTAGGCCACTTAAATCCTCAAACTGATACCCAGCTTTTTAGCTTCTTCTTAAGAATCAGGATTAATTCAGATTCTTCCCAATAAAAAACAGTACTCACACCTCAATAAATACTTTTTTTTTCCCCTCACAATGGAATGAAGAATGAGTGCCAAGTAACAATTCCTGTAAGAGCAAAAGCAAACTGGGTTGCTGAAAACTGACCTATTCAGCACCACTGTCTAATCCCAGGTTGTTCTGACCTATTTCCAGAGCAAGATCCACCTAGTTCTCTCAGCCAGGAAAGCAGCCGTCACCTTATACGAACATCTGTGAAGACAAGACTGCCAATTACTTTCTGTAACTGAATACATCGGACCTGGAAAAGCACAGAAAAAGTACAGTATTTCAGTTAAGAAAGAAACACTGTTGATTTTGTTGGGGATTTTTTTGTTTGTTTGCTTTGCTTTTTAACTGCCGATTTTTTTAATGTTTAACCTAGGGACATCCAAGTTTGAGTTTCAGTCAGAAACTCGTAACTCTAAACCTTAAACAAGATACAGAAGCAGGGTAAACGCAAACCAGGTAGATTACAGAACTGCGTAGGAAATGTACTCAGCAGCTCATGCAGAAAGAAAAGCTCTCTTGATCATTCCAGACGACCAGGAAGCTTTCAGTAAAGTCATCCCTAGTCTCTAGAAAGACAAAGCTCATCACAGGCATCAGCAGTAGCAAAAAAAAGAGGAAAGTGTAAGTGGAAAAAAGAAAAGCATGAAGCAATAAATATAACGGGCAAGTAAGGAAATGTAGTTTAAATCCTACTAAAAAACGTGTCTGATGTTTGCAAGGACCTCCAGACTGGAGCTGGAAATCAAGGAGCAGGTCTCCTTTAGCTTCCCACACGCAAAGTAAATCTAAACACGAGCTGTGTGCACAAAGAGCCTTAGAAATTAAAAGCAGGGTAAATTTCACGTTCTTCCCCTGGCTGAGGCAGCCGGACAAACCTCCCATCCCCGCGGAGCCTTTACAGCGTTAGAGCGGAGAAAGAGAACTTAAAAGAGACATTTACGATCCCCCGCACCCCCGGCGGCGGCGGCAGCGCTGCTCTCCCCAGCGACGCCCAATTTAACCCCCAAATCGCCGACAGCTTCTGCAGCGCCGCGGGGAGCAGCGCCGCGCGGTCCCTCTCGCCGCGGGCGAGCCTTTCCCTCGGGGCTCCGGGAGCCGCGCGCGGATCCCCCGCAGCCACAGCCCCCGGCCCCGCCGCCCCTCGGCCACGAGACCCGCCCGGCGGGGCCGCCGCGGCCCGAGCTGCCCCCGAGCCCCTCAACTCTCGGGGCGCTCCGGGCCCCACCAGCTCCTCCACAATGCCCCGCGCCCACGCTGCCGCCTGGCCGCTCCCAGGCCCCCGCGCTCCCCCCACTCCTGCTCCCGGGGCGCCTCTCGCCCTGCCGGCCCCGCGCTGTCCCCGCCCGCTCCCGGTTCCCCCTCCCTCGCCCCACCCGGCAGCCCCCCTCGCTGCCGCCGCCTCCCAGCCCAGCCTCGGCCCCTCAGGCCCTTCCCACACAGCCCCCGTCCCACCGCGGCAGCGGCGCTGCTCTCCCCAGCGACGCCGAGTTTACCCCCCAACTCTCGGGCAGCTTCTCCAGCGCCGGGCGGCGGCGGCGGCCCGGGCGAGGGCGGCGGGAGGCGGGCGCGGAGGGCTCGGTGCTGGCGCCGTGCTGCCGGCTGAAGGCCGCCCGAGCGGCTCCTGCCGGGCTTCGGGCCCCAGGCCGGCGCCGCTGCCCGCTTCCACGTCTGCCCGATCCCGGCCGGCGGGAGCCGAATCGCTGCCGCTGGCCTCCGCTCTGTGGCGGCCCCGAAGCTTCTCCCGGCGTCTGGAGCGAGGGGGAAGCCGGCGGCAGCACCGACTCGGCGCTCACTCCGGAGATGTCGTGTGGGCTCGGCCGCCCGGAGCTCCCGCGCACCCTCCCCGCCGCCGTTTTGAGAGTCCGTATCGTGCCCTGTATTCCCTCTATGGAGCCCCCCTACAGAGGGCCTATCAAAACCTGTGTCCCCACTACGGAAGCCCATATAGAGCCCCTATCGTGCCTGTGTCCCCTCTTTAGAGCCCTCTATTGCACGCTATGCCCCCCTCCTTTAGAGCCCACTATAGAGTCACCAGCATTACCCTGTCTCCCCCATAGGGAACCCACTAAAGGGCCCCTTGTAGTGTTCTGTGTTATAAATGCGTTCCAATAAATAGACAGGAACAATCCAATTAAAGCCAATCGAGTTTATTAAGCAAGCAGCCAACAAGCAAAACAGCAGCTGGGCGACCGGAGAGTCCCCGCTCTACCAACGGCGCGCAACCCCCCTCAGTCCACCCTCCCCTTTTATAGTGACCCCGCCACGTGGACTCTGTTAGTCCAATGCTATGTTGAGTTCCTGGTGTACTCTGCGCACGTGCCTCCTGTTGCCCTGGGGTCTCTGTCAGTCCTCTGATATATTCTGTACAGGTGTCTCTTGTTGCTGTGGGGTCTCTGTTGATCTTCTGATAGTCGGAGAGGGAGGGCCTAAGCATCACCTGTAAGTAAACTTTTAAACACCGCTCATTGGCTGAACACTAAGCTCGCGAGCTTCTCATTCGAGTTTGCCCAACCGGGTACTTTTGATGACCCCCTTCCCCAACAGTAGTCTTGATGAACGAACAATAACCATTTATCACATTGATGAGCAAACGATAACCATTCATTACATTGATGAACAAACAATAACTGTTTATTACATTCTGTTTCCCTACTTTATAGCCCCCTATAGAGCCCCTGTAGCACCCTGTGTCCCCCCTATGAAGCCTTCTATATAGCCCCTATAGCGCCCCGTGTCCCACCTTTAGAGCCCCCTATAGGGCCCCTTAAAAGTGCCACATTTAGAACCCCCTATAGAGCCACTGTTACACCCTGTTCCCCTCTTTAGAGGCTCCTGTAGAGTCCCTGTCGCGTCCTGTGTCCCTGCAATAGAGCCCATAATAAAGTCCCCTGTATCACCCTGTAGCTCCCCTATGATGCCCACTAATAAGGCCCCCTATAGCTCCCTGTGCTCTCCCTTTAGAGACCCCTATAGAGTCCCTCTATCACCCTGTGTCCTCCCTATGGAGGCCACTATAGGGCCCCCCATAACTCCCTTTATGAGACTTCAGTTTTCCTCTGACTGTGAAAGCTCTTCAGCGAGGCTACAAGGACTTTGGTCTCTGAGCTGTTGAACTTGGCAGTTGCATATTTCATCAAGGGCACAGGGAATCTGGAGGTGATGGCTGTTTAAATTACGAGTCATTCCAAAGCTGGCTGCACAGACTCGTCCAGATTTCAGAACTACTGATTTTCATTCAGAAATAAAACAATGGAGAGAGTAGATCTTTCTTCTTTTCAAGGTCAGCCGTTGCAAAATATTTAGATTTGTTCCAAGCACAAACCACTTCAGTTTTTAATTTGTACTTTTCCACAAACACCTTGGCAAATGAACCTAAATCTTTCTGTTCAGAAAGTTATGTATGTGATATCTTTTGAAGAGGAAGTACTCTTTTTGGCAGTGGGGGCAAGGTTACACTGAGTTGTAGGTTGAATCTTAATGGTGGAGTTGCTCATAATGAGTTCATGTCTTTCTCCTCGTGGTCGGTGTAGAGCTGTTTGTGTCTTTCTGGACTAAACTCCATTACTCACAATTTTACCAGCGTGGCTGAGAGAGAGGCAGCAGCATCACGACCTTCAGTGCTTAGAGCGGCTTCTCAAGAAGATTCCCTGGAAAATAACCAGGAGCAGCAAGCAGAGCCCCTGAGGACAGAAACTGGTGCTATCAAAGCCAATTACAGAAGCAAGAATGGAGTATGGCAGGGTTTCTTATTATTTAGTTTTAACACTCTTCTATAGTTTTCCTACCTTTCTTGGTACTTCAATAAATAATTTCTGCAATAATAGAAATGAAATGTAACAAAAATAGCAAAGATAAATTATACCTATTTTGAAGAAAATAAGCCCCATGTTAGCATTCATATAACTCAAGAGTTATTTCTGTGTTGTTAATATTGGAGGGGGAGAAGGGGACTGTATGATACATGGAGGAGGTTCCGCAGTCACTGATCTTCATGGCACTGTGTTTCAGTAGTAAAGTTGTTCTCTTGATGGCTTTCTTTTCCAGGAGGACAGCACCCTTAATCAGTCAGTGCTCACCAAGAACAGTTTATTTATTGCCCAGTCCCATCTGATGGCTGCTCTTGAGGGGATAAGACCATCCCTTAGATGACTGGAAGAATTTTACTGAACTCTAAGTATTCAATTGTTCAGTAATTGTGAATTCAGTGGAGACTGGTCTTTTCTCACGCCTTGCTCATTAGAAACCCAATAGTTAGTTAATGCAGGAAATGGCAGCAGAGTTGAGTAGCTTTCGACTACAGTCTTTTTCAGAAATACTAAGTTAGGTCCCAGGAAAGGGAAAAGATTTTAGCAGCACCTGATCTTTACTGTTTTTCTTAATACGGGACCTAGAAATTCTAATGACAGAACAGAAACGCCTTGTATTAAGTTAAGAGCTGCCCCAGTAAAACGAAGCACCGAGTCTCCCAGACTCTGAGCTAGGTCCTTCCTGTTCCCACTGAGCAGCAATCCCTTGTAGTTTCAGATTGCTGGGCTTTGACTCTCCACAGCGGTCTCTGTAGCTGCCGTCTTTCGGGAAAGGCAATGACCTGCAGAAGTGTGAACAGACTGAAAAAGAGAATGTGTCTCCTTTGGCCTTGAAATGACTGGAGTGAAAGAGCTGGGAACGGGCATCGGGATGTTCTGCAATCTCATCTGACACGGAGGCTCTTAGGGGGTTTCCTCCTCAGCTGGTACCTAGAGAAGCAGCCCTTAGAGCAGGGGAAAGAGAGCAGGAGGGGACAGGGAAGGAGGAGAACAAGAGATGCTTCTCTCATACCGCCCTGTCTGCTTCTGTTCTTTGTCCCACCTTCCCCCACCCTGCCACCCCCAAAAATCTGTTTAACAAGGAGGTGGGGAAGCAGGGCAGAGAGCTCTGGGCGAGGTCTGTGGATGAGAACTCCTCAGGTCCCCAGGTCTGGGGCAGGCACTCCTCTGTAAAAACAGACTTGAGTTCTGTGTTGCACTAATGTATCTCTGAAGAGGCATTTGCAAACAAAGCTGTTTCGTAAGCATCTGCTGCTATTTGTTTCTGTTTCCAGGTATGATAATTTTCAGAACCCAAGAAGAGGAAAGGAAAGGACGAGTTGGCTCAGCGTTCAGACCGGAACCAAAAATCACTTTAGCTGAGTAACTTGTATTTGCTTGTAATGGCTGAAATGAAACTGGAAATAACAAATGTGATTATATCAGATTATTTCTATCCATATGGATTTATTAATGCAGCAGTTGGAGATAAGTTTAATTTAAACTTACGTGCTGTAAAATGATGTGGCATTTTATTTTGAAGAAAATTGTCTTCCCTCAGCTTGATATTAAATTTTGAGAGAGCGTTGGTTACGTTCTGTCCAGGTATTTATCACATAAAATTTTGAGTTTTGCCAGAGGGGACACGGCTCCCCAGACTGCCATTGCATGTGCTTTGGAGGGCTGCTCTGGCCAGGCCCGCCTGTCTGCACCGGCAGTGGCAGCCTCAGGGACAGCCCCCTTTGCCCTCTAATAATCCCTCTGCATTCCTCACACCCAGGGGCAGGAACACCCTGTTCCTGTCCACTTTGAACCTTGCTGGAGAATGGGAGCCAGCGTTCTTGGAGGAGATGCAGGCAGAAAAACAAGGAGAGAGAATGCGGAGGGAAGAGTCTGGGTCGGTGCCCTTGAGCCCACATTGCCTTGGGTGCCTGGAAGGGAACGTGGATTGAGGACAGGACAGGGAAGGGCAGTTGGGAGAAAGCCATTCCTAAAACTGCTGGTGGAGCAGGAGCGAGTTCAAGTGATGGAGAATAGGGCAGTGCTGAATCTCTGGGCCTGTGGGGGTCGCCAGGGTGCTGCCCCTGTCTGGTGTCCCTCCCCCCACCCCACCCCGTCCCCCCCGTCCCCCAGCCCAGTGGCGTGTCCCTGGATTGTCCCCCTCCCCCCCATGTCCCCCAGTCCTGTGGCGTGTCCCTGGGTGTCCCCCCCCCATCACGTCCCCCAGCCCTTTGGCATGTCCCTGGGTCTCCCCCCCGCTGTCCCCCAGCCCTGTGGTATGTCCCTGGGTCTCCCCCCCCGCTGTCCCCCAGCCCTGTGGTATGTCCCTGGGTCTCCCCCCCCGCTGTCCCCCAGCCCTGTGGTATGTCCCTGGGTCTCCCCCCCCGCTGTCCCCCAGCCCTGTGGTATGTCCCTGGGTGGCCTCCCCTGTGTCTCTGTCGCCTGGCAACCCTTGTTCATGTCAAAGTGGCTGGGTTCTAAAGCCTCCCCGTTGAACGGGTTCTGCTTCACTTTCCTCGGGGCACTTCTGGGAGAACGTGCAGACATCAACGTGCCCATCCAAGAAACCCCCTTGTCATGAGGAGAGTGAGAGCGCTCCGAGGTGAGGGGGGCTGGAGGGAGGCTGGAGCTGATGCCTGCTGGATGCGGTGTCTGTCCCAGCCAGGAGCCAGGCGCTGCGTGTCCATCCCAGCCAGGTGCTGGGGGTTGTGTTCCTGTCCCAGCCAGGTGCTGGGGGTCTGCATCCCTGTCACCTCCCATGCTGCTGCTCAGCACCACTGAGAGGCCTCGGGCTCCATTTCCCCTGCCATCCCTGGGGCAGCTGGAACATGCACAGAGCCAGCCTGGCCCGACCGGCTCTTGGCAGGGCTGCCCAGCCCCAGCCCTCCTGGCCTCATCTGCCAGGGCCCATGTCCACCCCGTGCCCGTTTCGGGCTCCCATGCTGGGCTCTCTCCAGCACAGTGCTGCTGTTCTGGTGCTGGGAAGCCCGGAATCTCAGCCCTCCAGCGTGGTCTTCCCAGTGCTGCAGGGAGGGGAAGACTCCCCCGCCGCATCCCGCTGAGCGCTCTCTTGCTGGTGCAGCCCAGCACGGGCAGTCGGTGCTGGGAGAGGCTGGGAAGATCCTCACACCTTCCTGCTTCAAAGCCCTGCAGCCAGCAAAGCCATTTCTTTCTTTTCTTCTAGCTTTCTGCTGGCGCCTGGGCTTCCAGTCCAACCCGGCAGACCCTGAAGATTACAAGACAAGGGGGGTTGTCCCGGAGGCTGCTGCTGACTTTTCGGCCCCTGGGACTTCTGTACTCAACCATCTCCAAGACCACGAGGTGAGGCAGGGAGACCTGAAGGCTCTGTCCACAGCTGGTGGAGAAGGACAACTGGAACAAATTGTGAACAAAGGAGATCTTGTGTCATTTCAGTTGCTAGATGTTTATGGATGGGATTATATTTGCATCGATTGCAACCATTCTTAGATAGAGTCGTGAAATATTTTTGGTTCTTACCAACTGTTTTGCAATGCACATGTCTTCTGAAGGGTCAGTGTGTTGGGGCTTGAATTTTCCATGTTTAGATTTTGCCTGAAGCAGTGGCTTGTGAAGTTATGAAAAAAACCTCCCTCAGCAATTTTAGGAGTTGATGCAGCCATTTATTTTTAGATTTAACGTTGCTTCTTCCTCATCCCTAAATATGAAAAAGCAAGAGGCAATAGGTAAATTTGTGTCCTAGCCGCTATGTCAGAGGTAGGACTCTTCTCTCTGCCGCGGCAATGCGAACGTGATGAACTTGGTTACTCAACATAGTGGTTTGCCAGCGTACAGGGAAGCCTGAGTGATGCAGCAATGGCATAAAAATTTGCCATCATCTTTCCTGCTGGGGTTGTGTGGTAGCAGAGGAGGGAGAAAGTGCGGGGCAAGTGGGACATCTGTTTGTCTGGAGTTTATTGAGCTCTGGGCAGTTCTGTGCAAGATAAAGCAGTCTGCACTATGTTATTCCAAGACCCAAAATTGGAAGTCTCAGCGTGCCCACGTGTGAGTTGGCAGCCCTGTCTCATTTTTATGTTGTGCCTGCTACCACAAATATAACTCTGCAGGGACAGAACATGGGTACCGCACCGGCTGGCACCTTGCAGATCCGTGTGAAGTTAGGCAAGTGTTGAAGTCTGGATGAATAGACTGTGCTGTGCAGAGTTAGAAAATAAGAAGTGGGCTCGCTTGGAGAATGAGAGACTGAGCAATTGCAGCTGGCAGTGTTTTATAATTGCTCATTGCCTGTGTCTGCATTTCATCTTTGTACGTGAATGCTCAAACTGTGAAGTATAGGCAGAAGAAGAAGGTTTTTCATAACTGAGGAAATGAGGTTTGGTTTAGCTTCTCTCCAGATGAACAGATCCCTTTCACCTTCCAGTTAAAGATAAGAACATTATCAATGAAATTTAAACCAGCTGAATGCTATAAAAGTAATTAAGGCCTTTTGAAATTGAGGAGGCAGAGTTATCAATTAGTTACTCTGCTCACTGGCAAAACGTTGCTCTGGTAGCTCTCCTGCTGGAGCAGGTCCTCTGGAAGGAACCCTGCCACCTAAGGCAAAGTGCAATTTGCCCCATCCTGAGCTAAAATTGGCAAACGTCCCTGAATTAACTGAGACTACGGTTTCTTCATTGTAAGTTATCATACTTTTAAAGCTTTTTCTTTTTTATGTTTTTGGTTATTTGGTGCATAAGCTTGTTTGTTCCTTCTTTGAGGTGGTTCTTATGAGGAAGTACCATCCTCAGATGAGGGGTATGCAGTGTCTCATCAAACTTTGTGGCTTTATAGTGACTATGAACTTTAACCCTGCATCTGTCCACACTGGTTTGGTTATTTAAGGGGCAGCAAGAGAGAAATGATGATGTGGAGAATTTGTGGTATTTTCTGCTTGTGTTTCATGTAGAGTTAGAACTGGAAGGACAGCCTAAATGAAACTAATATGTTTTCGCTTTAGGCACATACATGTTTGTGGGAATTTTTTCTCCTGTTTTAGTCAAGAGATGAGCTTCGTGCAAAGCTATTGCTGTTATTTTTAAAGCTTTATTAAAGTTTGTGGTTACCAGGATTCTTAATTCTGCTGATGGAGGACATCCCAATGCCAAGGGCTGGAAAATATTCTTGAGGCACACACTCCTATCCCTGGTTGGGGCGTTGCCGGGGGAAAAGTGCCCTCTAGGAACTCTGTCTTGCTCTTAGCCCAAAAAGTGCTAATTTATTCAGTCATTGAAAATGTCCTGTGGTTGTAGAAGCCTCTTCCGCTGTAACCCCTTAGTGTAGGTGCATGTAATCCCTTGCTGTGTAGTTTTCTATAGCAGTGTCTCCACAGCTTGTTGCTGTGAGTGAGGTCACTTTGCACCTCCTTGAAAAATTGTTCTCCTGATACGATGTCACCAGTTCTTTAAAGGTAAAAGACTGCATCTAAAATACAGTACCAGAAAATAAAACTCTTGGCAATGACTACGGGAATGTAATGTTGAATTGTTTTCCCTTTTGACATGCCTTGGAGAATGGTCTTTCTATTCCTCATGCACATTGTAAAACCTTCCCCTAAAGCTTAAGCCAAGAAAATACACATGGACATTAAAAAAATCCCCCAAACATTTTAAAAATCCAGAATACGTAAGCAAATTGACATTTCTGCTCTTAATATTGTCTAGCAAGATGATTGTCAAAGCAGTGACTTTTGCTCTTAATATGAATTTTGTGTATATGGAGTTTATTTGCATCAATGGATGCTGAAGGAATAGGATGGAAATTCATTCCCCAGGTGCCCCATCCCTCCTACTTCTTTAGAAAGAGGCTTGGAGGATCTTGAAAGATGTTTTTTTTGTGAAGGCAGTGAATCAACAAGCGCTGCAGTTTCTAGTTCAGGAATTAAAGGAGACAACCTTCCATTATAAATGGAATTGTAAAGTTAAAAGTTGGCTATAATAAACATTGAGTTCCAGCTATATGTCCGGATTTCTTATTCTACAGGAAAATTTCAGGAACAGGCAGATCCTAGAGAAGACTTAAGACTTGCATTAAAATTTTTAGAAGAAATCGTTGTACTATTAAACAAATGTTTTAATTGCATTTAAAGTATCGCATGTTTTCTGCTGGTTTTGTTCTTTAGTTGATATTTCGGGTCTTCCCTAGTGTCAGTTCTTGCTCAGTATGGTGTACAAATACTTAATGATGTACCAAGCAAGCTATAATTACTCTATTAAATGTTTTCATCTGTGCAGTGGTATCTGGTTTTTGCTGCAAGGTAGAACTGGAAGCTGGAGGAATTAAAAAAAAAAAAAAAAAAAAAGAGAGAAATGGAAACTTGTAAATTTAGGGTAAAGTTAAAACAGCATGGGGGGAAGGTGGATCTCTAGAGATTTGCTAGGAAATGAAAGTTCAAATCATCTGGTTCTTTCTGCTCTAGACATGTTGATTTCTGTGTCTGCCAGTGAGTTTTGACAGGTGCAGATTTCCTGAGAGGTCAGTGTTTTTTCTTTATTGTGAAATGGAAGGTGAGAGGAATTTAAATAAAACCAGAGGGAAAGTAAAGGGACTTTTCCATGCTGGGGAGGCAGGAGAGGTGCGTGGAAGCCAGGTAGTGACTGGCCCCCAAGGCGAGGGTTTCTAGCAAGCCTTCTGCTGCGCTGCTGTGCCAGAAGCAGACGTTTTTAAATGTCTTGGGAGACGGAGGGGCTGATTCTGGTTCATGGACAGCAAGTGCTGGAGGGGGTTAGGTAACTCCTCGGCCAAAGCTGTCATGCAGGGGAAGAGGGTGGAAGAGACTGGGGTGACTCATCGTTGCCACGTGAGGAGGCCCATCTGTGTCTCAGGTTGTCCAGCACCGTCCTTTTCTTATGCAAAGAGGTTTCTGCATTAAGTCACATCAAGTTTCAAATTCAGTGTCTGCAGGAAGACATCTCTGAGAGTCAGGAAATATGTGCATGTATGCCCAGAAAGAGCAATGGAAGTGTCTGCTACTTGCAACTCCAACTGGTGTCCAAAAGCCCTCTTTGGACATCTGGTCTGCTGGTGTTTCACAGGCAAACAGAGAATCCTTTGGGATTCAGTTTCTGGTGCCTGGGGATGTGCTTCCACGACTCATTCTGTGTCTGAGCTGCAGATAAACACATTCAGGCTTCTGCATGGAAAAACAGCAGGTTCTCTCCTGGCACTTTTTCCAAAGCTGCATATTGAAACTCTGTTCCCAGAGGCTGTTTCGTATTCCCTTGCCATCGGAACACTGCTGCATCCTCCTCTCTCACCACAAAGACTTGGGATGCCCCAAATCGGTGGACTATAATCAGTGTGGGCAAATTGGAAAGCGTGTGGGGGCTTTATCTTTTTCTGTGGCCCCAACCTGTGGCCCTGTTGTTGGGCTTCTCTTCGCAAAACAGTCTAAGGGAAAAAGGGAGGAATCGTTTTGTTGGATATAATGCCTACATTCACAAAATGTGCACAGGAAGGACATGGGTCTGTTAGAGCAAATCCAGAGGAAGGCCGCGAAGATGATTAAAGGGCTGGAGAAGCTCCTGTATGAGCAAAGGCTGGGAGAGCTGGAGTTGGTCTGCCTAGAGAAGAGGAGGCCCCAGCGAGGCCTTATGGCAGCCGTCCAGTACTGAATGGGGGCCCACAGGACAGTGGGGAAGGGGCTTTTTGTCAGGGATTGCAGTGACAGGGCAAGGGGCAATGGCTTTAAGATGAAAGAAGGGAGGTTTAGGTTAGGTATTTGGAAGAACTGTATTACTGTGAGGGTGGGGAGGCCCTGGCCCAGGTTGCCCAGGGAAGCTGTGGCTGCCCCATCCCTGGAGGTGTTCCAGGCCAGGTTGGATGGGGCTCTGAGCCCCCTCATTCAGTGGGAGGTGTCCCTGCCCCTGGCAGGGGGGGTGGAACTTGGATGGTCTTTGGATCCCTTCTCACCCAAAGCGTTCTACAGTTCCATGATTCTAAAATCCCATTACAACTTTATTTCAGTTTTTTTCATACTGATGCATTCACCAGCCCCTGGCATTCAGGTGCTTTTGTAATGGTATTTCCTCTACAGCCCTTACCTGTCTGTACCTGCGGTCGCTAGCCCTAAGCAGAATTTGGCTGTTGAGGAGGGATCCCGGTACTCAGTCTTGGGCTCTGTGTAGTGGGTTTGTGTTGTGAGTATCTTGTGGACCACCCAGTTTCCTGAGAGCATGCAGTGAACCTCCCTTGAATTCTGTCTGGGTTCGTTCTGGCATAGGGAATCCTTGTATATAGTAGTGGTCTCCTTTGTATTTTGATGCTGATGATTATTGTTCCTGATTTAGGGCTACTGAAATACATAGTTCCTAATGTTTTATTTTATATGTAACTAGGTATATCTGAAACAGCATCTTAAACCTCAGTGTTAATCTGTCATTACTTTTTTTAGTAGAAAAAACCCCAGACCTTTTCAGTACTTGGCAAAGTCACAGGGCAGAGGAGAGAGCTGGCTTGGTAATGAGAAAAATACTCAAATACTCAAAATGCATTTTCAGCAAATGACTCAATTGGTTCTATTAAAGAAAAAAATATAACGCTAATTCAGCCTACTATAGTTTGTTTTATTACCAATCAACTGATAGGCTTGAATCTCCTCATATTTTGCCTTTTTACTGCTAATTATTGAACAGAATGTTTGATTATTTATTTCCAATAGTGGATATCAGGATAAATCAGGAGTAGTTCTCTTAAATTCCATGGAGATACATTGGTTTAAGAGTAAGGAGGATCAGGCTCAATATGAGGAAGGAGTTGTCTGCAAATCAGAAGGAGGCAGAATTTGATTTTATATCTGAAATGGACAGTTTCTTGCATTTGTGTGCACTAGAGCACGTTCACATTTGTCCTATGTGTGTTCAGGCTCACCCTCTAGATTTGCCTTTAACGTGGTGTAAGACAGTGTGCTGCAAAATAGACTTTACAGCTTTTTTAAGACTAAAAGTATGTATAAATTCTGCAGTGCTGTTTAATTGCTAAGGTTAGGTAACCCTCAGCCTCACTGAGAACGGAGGGTATCTTTCTTCTGTTGAAAAAACTGAATGGTGAAGGCGTGTCCATGCAACAAGTAAAATTCAACTTCATGTGACTTTGGAAAACCCCAAAAATATTGGTTTGAGTATTTACTTACTAAAGCCTTTCTCAGACTGCTGACTCTCCTCTTTTTCTCCCCACCTCTCATCAAATACCTGTGTAGTACATGTAAAAGGGAGGGGATGGCTATACAGGTGTGTGTGTGTACGTGTGTTGAGTAGAGGTGCAGGGAAGGATGGGATCTTAGATGGATGTGTATACAATGCATACATATGAGCACAGGCAGGGAGCAACTGGTAGGACGTATATGTCGTATCTAAGAATAATAGTCTGTAAAATGGCAGTGGGAAGGGACACCCCGGTGGGGTGTGCACAGAGGTCGCTGAGACCTGATGCAGATAGACCATGAGGTCTCTTTCGCCTCTCATGGGAGACTCTGACCTATCTTCCCCTTCTCATATCTCCTCTGTTCCTTCTCTGTCTCCAAGAACTGCTGACAGGGGAAGGTCATGGTGTCCTCTCTGCAAGAGAATTTTAAGGACACACTGGATTAAGACCTCTCAGATTAGAGCTGGGGCTGACTTGGAGCAGCACAATTGGACTAGCTGACCTGTCAAAGGCCCTTCCAACCTCATTGTGCTATCACAGAAGTATGGAGGAGGACAAAACCTAAGGAAGAAAAATGTGCTTTAGAAAGTAGCTGACAAGACTAGGGCAGTGGAGCGTGGACTCTGTGGTGTGGTGAGTAGGAGGTGAGCGGAGGTGCTGCCAGGTGAAGGGCAGGGGGAAGAAAGCAGACTGGAGGGGAGCATTAGCCAACACTTAAAATAACAAGTTCCATGATCTCAGCGAGAAAGTAAAGAAGAACGTGGGTCATTAGTCAAAGCAACAAGTCAGGTCAAGGATAAGAGAGTCTTGGTCTGTATTTAAAAAAAATGAATAAAAAGGAAAAAGCAGTACATTTCATGATGTGGAAGAAAGGAAGACATCAAGGGGGCAAGAATCCAGCAAGGGACTGCAAAATGGAACAGGACACAGGAAAAGTAAATGGTAAAAATTTATCTATTTGACAGAAAGAGGGAGAAGGAAATTATTTCAGGAGAGAAAAGGAAAGCTGGAGAGGGGATGGGAGAAATCGCTGACATATAAAATCAGACAACATCATCAATTTCAGTAGCTTTCTTTTAGCTACAAGATAGCATGTGAAATTTTGTGTGCGAATCAGAAGGGGAAACAACTTCCAGATTTGGTCACCTAGGACATGTGATTGTCCAGGCAAGATTTGCTTGCATTTGACAAATTAAGGCTTTCAACTAGGAGAAACGTCAGAGCTGCTGAAGTGGAGAGTGCAAAGGGGCTTCCAGAGTCTACTGACTGTAGACAAAAGCAATGGGAGGTGTGTGCTGGGTGAACCAAGGGTTGTGGATAGTCTAGTAGACTTAACAGTCAAAATGTTGGACTACACAGCCCAAGTGGGGAAGAGTAAATCAGAGGTAGACAGGAGGGAAGGCTGCGAACAGATCAGTCATCCTTGCCGACAGACTGGAAGTCATGGAAGGAGTGAGGGACAGGGTGGGATGATAAGGGCTGATGTTGAAATAAATCATGTGATGTGTCTTAGTGTTAAACTGAGAGCTTCTGACGTCATCATCATTTCAGTTAATGCAAACACAAAGTGCTGCTGGTTATTAAGACCTGAGCATTTCCCTAGCTCTCATTTCCACATTATCAGAGCACCTGTCTTTAAGGTGATTATCATTAAAGTAAAATGGGTGGTAAGGAATTGCTGTTCTGAAGATGGTGAGGCATAAAGCGGAGGAGTATCTTGCCTGCAGTCGCGCTACAAATAGAAGTGAGAGTTCAAGCCAGGTTTATTTGCAACGAGTAGCTTCAGCGCTGGCTTATCCTCCCTCTGAACTCCTGCCTGGAGTGGGAGCCACCTTGAAGTCGTACTTTCCACTGAGAAATAAAGTCTGGTTGGAGTATGTTAATGGTTTGTTTAGTGATGTTAAAAATATATGTTACTTCTGAGGTTTTTATTATTGGGACAAAATTAAGCCATAACTATATATCTACTGGCCAATGCAGCGTGACCTTGCAGAAGGGGTTAACAGGGATGTTAGTGAGGGTACCTTTCTTGGATTTTCTCTGATCTGTTTTTCAGCTAAACTGTGAAACCTGGTGTTCACTGGAGCCATGTCCTGGTTCTTCCCTGCTGGAACGCAAGCAGACACGGGAGTCACCAGGTGAGCAGTGTGCTGGATGAGAAGCCCTGCGGCTCTCCGCGCCTTTCCTTTCTTTTCCTCAAATTTTTGGCATCCTTGTCTAGACGGGTAAAATACATAAACCAAAGAGAATGTGTAATCAATCTGCCATGAGTCATTGTTAGCACATGGCTGTAGCACTCGTCTTGCAGTGAGCTGTGTTGTGTGTCATCTTCTTCAGCCAATTCTGCATTTGAAGTAATTCAGTATTCTGATTTTTTTTTTTTTTTTTTTTTTTTTTTGCAATTAACTTGAAAGGTGTGATGGGGGACACAGACATGGATTTTAGCCAGAATGATAATACAATCTGATATTTGAACTCTTGAATCCATATTTAGAGCCAATTCAGTGGCTTGATGGGGTTTTTTTCCCCTGAAAGTTGCTGAAATTTCTAGACTTCAGGAAGCACGAAGGCTGTTCAGAGCCATCGTTCCCACACCCTGCCCAGCAGCCATTTTAAGCTCCCAGCCCTGCGTGCTGGCTGGTGCTTTCTGGCTCTTCCACTGGTACAGAAAATCTTGTTTGAGCAAGTTTCAAAGAGGAGTTGGTGTCTAAGATAAGAAAAAAGCATTTCCTTTCATTGAATCATGCCTGTTGCAGAACAAATGCATTAGTTTATCAGGGCCCTAATAGCGACTCTGCTGGGACTGTTCATAGAGAGGACACCACTTGCCTTGCTGTCATTACAAGCTGGGGTCTCCTCTGAATCTTCTCCCATTTAACTGAGAGACTTGAAGGAAAAACAAGGATGGAATCACTGACAGTCGATGTGAAATTCAAACCCAGTCTTTTCAGAGTGGAAGCTAAGAAGGGATAAATTGGGTGAATGACCCAAGGGGTTTATTCTAGGTAGAAGTTTTAGCTCCCATCAGAGTCAAAGAAGTGCTTTTTAATATAAAGCAAAACAAATAAATCTCTTGTGCTTAGAATCATCATGAACAGGGAATAGCAGTTTTGAGAGTGTTTTACAGGAGAATCTGTGGTATCGCCATGTTGCTTCTTTCCTAATTGTGTGTCCAAGGCCCTTGCCTCTTAGTGTGGTATTTTTATGCTTCATAAGAGTTATTTCACTCCATTTGTCTGCAAAATGATGTGTGCTCATTTGGTGTGCCAGATCTATAATCACGTGTTCATATGCATCAATGTTAATCAGGTACTTATTGATTATCTAATGCAATATCATACTGCAGAAATAGAGTGTTAATTATGTAATCAGTCACATATACAAATTATGAATAATTATAGTAATATGTATCTAAGAGAAGAGACAGGTTTTTAAGTTCTTTAATATGCTCACTGGTCAGACTGAAGCAGCAGGTTCTGGCCTTCCTAGAAATAACGTTGTCGCTGGACACGCATCCCTCTGGCAGCAGTGCAGAGAGGGCAAGAAAAATCTGGCAGCACCTAACGGCTATGAACCCAGTGGCTTTTTTAATGCAGCTCACTTGAAAATACAGGACTTGATAGAGATTAGACCTTTTTCATCTGCTGAATAATCCTGCTGAAATGGCTTGTAAGGAGAGTCCTCAAATCTTAGAAGGTAACTCCAGAAACAGTAGCTTCTCGTTTTCTGTCAGTGGTTTTGAAGTAAAATGCTTGGAGTTGTGTGGCAGAGACACAGATGTCAGCATGGAATTAGAGGGCTCAGCCTCAGTCTTGGAGAATGCGAGGCTTTGGAAAATACACATAAAAGAATTGCTAGGAATTTTCTTCTGAAGGCTTTTCCCTATGTAATTTTTATGCCTCTATTATGTGCAGAAGTGTGCTACCATCATCATTGTGTTTTTCGCCTGCACCTCTACAGTGGCTGCGCTATCAATCCAGCGTGCACATCGAGCAGGGGATGGATGTGTGATGGGAATCACAGCCCCCGTGTGTCACAAATGAGTTTTTAAGATAAAAATCATATTTAAGTAAAAGTATGACTTAATAGAATTTGATGATAAGGTCATGTTATTAGTTACTGCATGGAGGAAATACATGTGGGAAATGTTCATAGCCAAAGGATTATATGTGCACACCTGATTCCCCGTGTCACTTAGCTAAGATTTCAAAGTTTCATCATGCTTATCACCAGTTCCGGCATTAGTTCATGCCAAAGTTAGAACCCGAAGTTTCGCAAAGCAGACCCTCAGGCATCAGATTTTATAAAGGAAATAATTTAATAGAGAGATACAGCAGCGTGGTCGACTGGGAAGAGAGGCTGACATGAATGAACCAAGACATCCCTGGACAGCTACACCCCTACAGACAATTTACCCGCCCTTCACGAGATGGATTGATCCAGTTCATATTTGGATCTGGAGGCTTCTCCTTCCTCATTGGATTCCTTCGCTGTCTTTCAGACAGGTTGTTACCTTGTTTTGGTGCAGCTTTTGTGGATGTTCTGTATCCTTGAAGCCGCTGTATTTTGCTGGTTTTCCTTGACTCTGGAGGCCCCCTTCCGACTGACCAGTTTGTTCGCGCTGGGAAAGTTTTTAACTGGAAATTCCCATCATGTGGTCTGGTGCTTCAGAGCGAGGCTGACTCCTTGTGCTAAGCAAGCTAAGCAAAGAGATACCAAATCACACAATATTCTGACTCTCACTGGTTTGTTGTATTTAAAGCGTTACTTATTTAGGCGAATCTTTGCTAAAGAGGAGAGTTGCCAGGTTGTGCAGCCCAGCTGCCATCTAGGGGAGGATTCAAATGGGGCTTCACCAGGGACCTGTGGTTGGTCGACCTGTGCTTCGAGGAGCACCCTTGAGAGGGGTCCCAGCACGAGGGGAGAGCATCTCCGCGCAGCCATGCTGCCCAGCAAGGAGAGCTCAAAGGAGGCCCACTTAGGCTGTCATATTTATGGGGCAGAAGAGGTTGACTCGTAGTCAAATTGCACCTGAAGCTTCTTATCGCTGTTCACTGTGTTGCTCTGCTCCTTATGGGTTTCTTGGAGGAGTTCTTGGCCTGGCAGTTCACCAGTGTGGGAGACCGGAGCTCAGTGCTGTGCCAGGCCTGTGCAGTTTAAATCAAGGAACCAAACCCCGTGAGCTGAGTGACAAAAGGGGAGGGGGAGGGACATCACCCCCCAAACCAACCGAAAATGAAGGAGAAGGTAGGGAAGAGAGGGTCTGGGCTGTGTGGGGTCCCCATCACTCTGCTCCTCCTCATCTCTCCACATCCCTCATGTTCTGTGTCCCTCGGAGGCTCCTGCAGAGCCTTTCGCTGCCTCTCGTGATTTATTGTCGAGGCACGGTATCATCACTTGGTGCCTCTGAACCTACCTGCTGATTTTCCACTGGAACTCGGCTCAGGCCCCTTTGGTTTTCAGTCTGGGCTGTGGACTTGCTCTGCTGGCTGCCAGCTGGCGGGCCGGCACCCTGGCCTGCTCCCTCACCGCCTTGCCGTCTTTTCTTTGCTTTTCACTTCTTTTTTTTTTTTTTTCCTTCTCCTCTCTCCTCTCTCCTTTGCTTCCCCCTCCCTTCTCCCCCTCAGTGATGGGAAAGAAGTTCAGATTTTTCCAGGTTTACCAAACGGGGAACAGGACCAGAGAGCAGCCCTGCTGCCTCCAATAAGTGCTTTTGCAATTCTCCGCGGTGTGGAAACTCCTCTGCAGGGTAATGGGGTTTTTACAGGCACTGTTTGGGGAGTTCGCACTATTTATTGTGCTGTGTTTGCTGTTGTTTTTAAATCCTTGAATTTACTGAGCGTGTGCGAGTTGGCTGTATGGATGCTACCGAAAGCATCAATTTGTAACTCGTTCTGCTTTGCTCCCGTAGAATGTGAGAACTTCTTGGAGGATGGGCCGAGTAGCGTCTGCACGTCGTCACAGGGTGTCCTCAAAAGAGAGTCCGGGATTGAATCTGACCTCTTTCCCTTGGCTGGTGATGGGATGGAAGACCTTGTCTTTGGAAAGGTAAGAACGCCTGGTTGGGATACGGTTAAAAAAGCCCTAAATTCTAATTCAATAAATCCATAGTGCAAATGCAGATTGTCATTTCACTGGTGAGTTAGAAACCTGGAAACAATTAGCCTGGAACCGAATAGATGGAAAGGATCTGGTCCTCCCTTCAGATGCAGCAACAGGAGGGATGTATTTACTTGCAGCGGAATTCCACCGTACAGCCCCCGATATTAAAAAGATGAAAGTAGTTTTGACTGTCCAAATCTAAATCAGACACTGGAGGAGCAGTGGAAAAAGTGGATTTTCATGTAAGATCTTTAGCGATGGCACAGAGGGTGCGAGAGCCATCTTTAACGAATGTAGCAAAGAGCTTTTCTCAGCACACGATGACCTCTGCCCTGATGCCTTCAGAATCACACACTGTAATTCCCAGAGGAACCAGCGTTTTTTTGTGACTCCCTGGATAGGAAGGAAGCACTCACTCTAAACACTTTAGGCCAGTTCCAATGAACAGTTTTGTTGCCTAGGTGACGTACGTCTGATGCCTTTTTGTGTGCAAGTAGAAGGAAGATGTTTTCAGGTTTGTTTAAAATCAAGAACAGAAATCATTACTAACCTTAGTCATCCCTGTGCCCTTTGTGTCACTCCTGGTTGAGAGAGGGGAAGGAGGAGTGGGTGAGACCTGAGACACAGAGTCAGCCTCCCAAAGAGAGGATGCCTTTCTTTAGCCTCGATCTTTTGCTGTCTGCATCAGAGCAGTCTGGATTTATTCAGAGGGTGATTAGACTTTGTTTTTTAAGAATCATCGTGCTGGTAATTTATATTCTTCTTGCCATGAGTACGTGATGAAAAGGCACCCAAAAAGAATATAGTGATGCAGAATCAAAGGGGGCCCGAACCTTCTCTAGAGCAGCCGTCACGTTGGTATCGGCTCCATGAAATCCCTTACTTAGGTTCAGCTTACCTGTTTGAGCAGGCCCAGATACTGCACTGTGAAACGAAACTTTTGGAGTAGGTTTCACGCTTACTTTCAGAGAAATGTATTGAAGGAAACAAAATTCTATTTGCTTAAATCAAATCAGAGGATGGTGAATATTTTCCAGTGGGACGGGAAACAGCACAGCCCAGGCTAAGTGATCTCGTGCTATAAATGAACAGCCTCCCCCTTTCCCATCTCACCCTCAAAGTGGTGTGGGACGCTGGTTTGTAAGAATATGAGGCTATTTGGCCGAGGAGAAACCTGTCGTTAATTTTCTCTTGTAGGGTGACTCAAATTATGCCAATCAACTGCCATTTGACCCCGATTTAATACTTGTATGGGGGTGCGTGGGAGAAGAGTGCTGTGGGAACACAACTTATACTGGACAAAATGTTAGCTTTTTCACTTTCTTATGTGGAAAGTTTGTTTCTTGAAATACAAGAAACAAAAATTAAAACCTAAACAGACCAGGTGGTGCAATGCGGTAGAGGTGCTGCAGGGAAAAGGAGGAGATAGTGGGGAAAGCAGATCTTCAGTTGCTGGGGGAGGGTGAGCAGAGGGAGGAAATTTTCTTTGTAGAGAGGGAATTTCTTAATCTGGCAGCCCTAGCATTGTTCTTATTTTGTGGTGGATTGCAGACTTTGTCTGCAAATGGGTTCAAAAGGTTCCTGAGTTGAGTTTAAGAAGTTATTCAGAGCTGCTTTTTATGTCTCTTCTTTGCTGACTAACTCAAATCCTTGTCTCCTTTCTCAGAATTTATCTGAGTACCTTTTCCAGCTGCTACAATTCCAAGACCCTAGTTTAGAGTTTGTGAGTTTGTTCCTTAATTCATTGATTGTTTTTTTGTTTTTTTGTTTTTTTAGACTACTGAGCCCAGCTGGTAGAAATACAAGTTATAAATATTTTAACCACTAAAATAAATGTTGGATTTAATATTTCTTCTGAAAAATGACACACGTCTTGATTGTGGTATGTTAGTTATCAGCCTATTAAATAGGGAAGAGAAAAACATGTTTTTGAACAAAAAGAGGATCTCAAACTTTTCAATGTCGATTACTGTTATTACTAGTCCTGTTCTTGTTTCCCCTTTGTATGGAGCAAGAGTTGAACTTCTGTCTATTAGATTTGTTTTTATCGTATAAATCACTCCATCTTGGTTAACTGCTTCACACTTTAAAAGAAATTTAGGAAGAACAGGCCATTGTTTGTCCAGCGTCTTTGGGTGCTTCCATCACTTGATATTCATAGATCTTAAGCCCTGGTTCTATCCCTGGACCATGAAAAACTGGGGTCACAAAATCTTCAGGTACCTTAAACTGTCCCTGATGTTTGGTGCACGCTGTCCTTGCTGCCTCCTTTCTGTGTCCTGTGGGTTTTTTTTTTTCTCAGAAGGACACGTGGGTTTCCAGCTCAGCCCCTTGAATCTTGTTTAATTTCTGCCTTTGTTTTGGTTTGCTCAAGGAAATACAAACATATATATATATTTTGCATGTATTTTTTTCAGAATTATTATTTCTCTTAAAAAACCCCCACAAAACAAACACACACCCCCCCCTCCAACAACCATGCAAAAAACTCCAGACCTGAAGGAATACAAGTCTGGAGAGAAAGGATTTCACCAGAGGAAGGCTCCTCCACTCCCAGTCATAAAAATCGTGATAAATATTTAATAGGAGGCCAGTATTGAGGTTAATTTTAGAGAGCCTGGAGCCACAGTCAAATCTAAATTAAAAAAAATGAATCTGCTAGATTATATATCAAGGCAACTAAAGATGTTTAGTCCCTTAGTGTAACAGTATGCCAAATAAACTTCAGCATGCCAGAGTTTGATTTTTTTCATATTCTCTAGTTGTTGGGTGTTTTCTTTTTTAAATACCATAATATCATTAATATCTTTGTACCTTGACATTTCGCTGGTTGTCATCAGGAAAAGGTTTGAAAGAAGGTTTTACTGCCAGTTATTGAGAACTCCTACAGATGGAAGGATTTGATTAACCATCCCAGTGATTTCTCTTATCCCAGTTCATGAAGTGCATACATTCTTTCTCAGAAAACTCACTTTTTGTGCCTCATGTCATTTTTTTCTTACTAACTCCTCACCTGTTTCTGAGGGCAAAGGAAATGCCCATTAGTCATGACTGCAAAGGATCTTTTTAGCCGTGAATTTTATGGTTGCTGTTAAGGGCTGAATTAAAAAAATTCAAAAAAATAAAATTTGAGACTTTATATTTCAGCGGTGTGGCTGGCATCCCGTGTATCAAGTTGGCTGTTCCCTCCCTGAAAGTGGTTGCACCTGTTTCTTGTTTTTCCTGGGGTTGTTCAGCTTTAATTAAAATTCTTTTTACGGAGATTTTTACGAAGACAGGGTATTATTGTAGAGACTGGAATTCCTGGGCATTGCAATAGGCATCAGGTACATTTAAAGTATAGGATGGTGAATCTCCTTTCAGCATTTTGCAAGTAGAGTGGCAAGATCTACGTTGAGCGTAGGGTGATCTTTTGTCCTGGAGCTTCCCAAGTCCAGGCAGCAGAGCAAGCGTTAACTCGGTACTATCAGCCAAGGACTAAACCGCAGAGTTTTAATTCTAGAATCCTGCCAGGCTGGAACTGATTAAAGGTGAGTGGGTCAGCAGGTGGAGCTGCAGAGGTTTTTGTGGGGTGGTGATCCGAGCTGATGGCTGATGGCAGAGATGTGCCACAAAGCAGACTTCCTGGCAGGTTTTCTGCTTCAGACAGCATTATTCCATATGGTTTTGCTCCTGGTTTTGCTTATTTATGGAACAAACCAGCATTTGGAGCCACTAAATAGACTTTCTGTTGCTGAGGCTTTCAGGGAAAGACTCTGACGCTGGCATTTTGCCTGGGGTGCGCTGAGAGAGGGGAGATCTTAGGCTGAGTTACTCATTATGTGAGTGTGTCGTCAAAGACTCCAGAGTTTCCCTGCTGGTGACTGCCTTTCTCCTGCACATTTAAGGTATACGAGCATATGATTAAAAACCAAAACCACACCTCACTGGTAAAATTCAGGGGTGCCCAGCCCCTTAATTCTCAAATGCTGCATCCTGTAATGCAGCATCATGTGTGTGTAATGTATAATGAAAACTATGAAATATGTAGGTTGTTTATATGAGGAATGCGCAGAATTCCTGCTTACGCTAAAAGGAACCTCTTCTGCAGTAGGGTTCTCCAAGCTAGTTAATATTTGTACAATTATGATTTTCAGTTCTCTTCAATATTGTCAGCACTTTCTCTTGTACTGTTCATTTCTCCATCTGTTATTTTGCCCGTTTTATTGACGGCGGCTGAGAAGGGCTGGTGCATGTGTGTGTGTGCATGCATGCATACATAAAAATACACGTACAGCCAAGAACTGATCCGTTCTGAAATGATTTATTTTAGTTATGTGGCACAGCCTGATGGGAAAAGGCAAGAAGAAATTACAGTGAATTTCATTTCTCTTTCAGCCACAGAGAGGGATGCTGCAGGCACATGGTACCTCGCCACTACCCACAGTAACCATGAGAAACAAAAGTAAGAAAGCTTCCTTTCCCTCTGCTTTGGTGATGGTCTGTATCTGCTGCTCTTAGCTGTTCTGACAACTGACATTTGATGCTATGAAAGGACCGTTTATCCAAACAGGGATGAGGGCATTTTCTGTGCATGAGGAGCAATGTTTGGGATGTCAGAAGTTGTACTGAAGTAGCAGACAGCTCGTCTACTTCTGCAGTGTCCATGTAGCTTTAAGCAAATGTAAATTCACCTCAGATTTAGAATAAGTACTCGGCTGCTGTAGCTTGCTGAAGGCCCTACAGCTGATAAGGCCACAAATCTGGAACACACTGCCGATGTCTGACACTGGAGAGAATCCAGCTATGAGTAGTATATGAATTGTTACGTTTACAAGAGGAGAGGATGCTTTTCAAAATACAATGTGGTTGCATTGCAGATAAAGAACCCAGTGTCGTCCATCTGAGCAGAGCGTGGTCTCTGAAAATGGTGAACTAGTTTTGTGCAATTAGCAAATAACCTTTAAAAGTACTTTTCGCAACCTGGTCCTTATCATTCTGATCACTCCATCTGATCATTTTTGTGTCCATAAAGAAGGATGTGTGTGCTGCCTGTCGTGTGAGAGAGGGAGCCTAAACCTAAATGGACAGGAATCTCAAATGAGACAAGTTACCCACATCTTAATGGCACTTCCATTGCTTTGGGAAGGTGCGGACATGAATGAAGGATGGCCGATGGGAGACCTGGAATTAGATTCTGAGCAGCTGAAGGCAGAGTGCTGGAGCCAACTAGTGGAGAGCGAGTTCCTACAGCAGCAAAACAAAGACGTTGTCCGTCGGCAAGATGTCATTTACGGTGAGATACCCTCACGTTAAGTTTTCACTCCCTGTGAATAGCTTCTTGGTATACTTGCAGGTGTGGAACTGGGAAACTTTAGGTCAGTGAATAGGAATGGTTGGCTTGGTTTTCTCAGAAGCCAAAGTTTCAGTCTTGAAGTTCTTAGAAATGTAATTTGTTTTGTGAAAGCTTTCTTTCTGCATTTATGTATCTGGAAGCCATCAAAAAACTTAGAAATTGCCTCTCTTTGTTGGTCCACTGATTACTTTTTAACTCTGTTATAGCAGAGCAGCTGGCTAGGAAGTCTTCTCCTGCCAGATGCAACAGCCATCCTGCATGGCGAAAGCGCACTATGTCAAGGCTGGCAGCACGGTGTTAGGAGGGAAGAGATGACAGTGCTGAAGGTTCAGAATCCATCAGCAATGTGCAGAGCTCTTTATTGTGGGACTCCTCTGCCGCCCTGTTTCTCCCACACATGAAACTAGTGATTGACATGTCAATAGCTGATGTGAAATTTTCTGAAGCCACTTAGAGAAGTCAAATTATGGGAGAGTTTCTAATGGCAGCTTTTCCTTGTGCTGTACGCCCATGGGCTCTGCGGTGACCTTGGTTTTGACCTTGTCCTCATCCTATAGAGCTAATGCAGACAGAAATGCATCATGTCCAAACCCTGAAGATCATGAGTGATGTCTACAGTGCAGGAATGTTAAAGGAACTGCACTATGATCAACAAGTTGTGGACAAGATCTTTCCCTGCCTGGAAAACCTGCTGCACATCCACAGTCACTTCTTCCAGCAGATCCTGGAAAGGAAGAAGGAGTCGTTGGCAGACAAAAGTGAAAAGAACTTTGTTATCGAGAGGATAGGTGACATCCTAGTAAATCAAGTAAGCGCTGGGAAATGCCTGCACTTCTGAGGGCACAGCCGGAAATACTCTCTTCCTTCCCTCCTGTTTATATCTCTTACATAATCACAGCTGATGGCACCTTTAGCCTTCATACATGTAAAATTTTCCACCTCTGCATTTTGAAGCACTTTTTGCTCTTTCAGAAGAAGATCCAATGATGACAAATATTTTTGTTTATTTTGTGGGAGAGAGAAGCATTCTCTGACAGAAACAGAATGGTTTTACTGTAGCCTGGAGGGTAGGCAGTACCCCACAGAGAAACATGCCCTTTGTGTTTCTTGGCTGAGTTAGTAACCTGCTATTTAACTTTCTGGGGGTCATTTTACTTTTCTCTATCTCTGCTTTCTCCCTTCTTTCTGTCTGTCTTGACTTTTTTACTGTTGACTTTTAAGCCCTGTGAGGTAGAATCCCAAACTTTGCATTGTGAGAACATAGTGAAGTCTCAAACTCAGCTCTTTGCTTTCTAGAGATCTAATTGCCTGGTTTAGGATGCATTGCACTAGTTTGGTTTCATCACGTTCTTTTGAGAGACTGACAGGCACTGCTGCGATATCACACCAAGGAGCGCAGCGTGAATTGGAACTCTGTGTCTCCTGTCTTGCAGTTCTCTGGTGAGAGTGCCGAGCGCCTGACGAAAACATACAGCAAATTCTGTGGGCATCACAACGAGGCAGTAAATACCTTCAAAGATTTGTACACTAAGGACAAGCGGTTTCAGGCGTTTGTCAAGGTGGGGCCTGGTGGAACAGATAGAGTCAACGGAAGAAGTCTGTCCTTTCTGCACTCTGAGCGTTTTGCTACAGAACTGAAATTTTCATCTTTGTTTGTTAGGAAAAAATGAGCAGCTCCCTGGTGAGGCGCCTTGGGATTCCTGAATGCATCTTGCTGGTGACACAGAGAATCGCAAAGTACCCGGTCCTTTTACAAAGGATACTGCAGTACACCAAAGGTAGGGATCGGTTCCTCTGTTCTAAGTGTGTATTCGTTCCTCCAGTGTAAATTACTTGGCTCCTTTTCAGCTGAAGCAGACTTTCTTAGAATAGACCAACTAATCCAACTAACACCGCTAAAACAAGATAACTCAGTTTTATATCTCCTCCATTTAGGATTAGTTATTTGGGTGCCCTGATTTAGTTGCTCTAAATATCTCTGTCCAGCTAATTATGGAGCAAGATACTTAGACTCCACAGTTTCCCAGCTTACATTTTTGATAATGGCTAAAATAGCTGGTTAATTTGTGTATTTCGTCTATACTGTCTCATACACAAAGTACATTGGAACAGTTCCCAACCTCAAATGTATATGTGAACGGTTTTGAGAAACTCTCCTTATAAGGGAAAAATGCAACCTGTCTCAGTATTAAAAAGTTATAATGCAGGAATTTGGAAGGGAGAAGAAGGAAGGAAGTAAAATCAGGAAGTAAGAGTCCATAGGCATGAAGTGAAATCAAGATGTTTGTCTTTCTATTCAAAGAAAATGAAGCGGAACATGAAGACCTGACTCAGTCCTTAAACCTCGTTAAAGATATGATTGCTGCAGTCAATAGCAAGGTCAGCAATTATGAAAAGGAAATACGTCTTAGATTTACAACCGGACAGATAGCAAGTTTGATCATGAGGATGAAAAGTGGCCAGCTGTTCGCAAGAGAGGACTTGAGACATCGCAATTTCATCCGAGATGGGCCTGTCTCACTGAAAAATGCAGCTGGCCAGTTAAAAGGTAAGACATTCCTGTCTGTTGGGGGAGAATGCAGCCTGTTAAGTGTTGGTTAAGGGCCTCTCTCCTGTGGTTTTGGGTGAATTCTCACCGCAGAGGCTTGACTGCACGGCAAATTGAAGCGCCTGTGTGTGCAGAGCTTGGGTTAAATGGATTGGGATAGATGTTTTCTGTCTCTTCTTACTGCCAAAGGATGAGAGAACGTAGCCTTAAGGGGTCTGTGCCTTCAAGTTCCCCTTTTCTGGGAAATGTAACCAAAACCAAGCATTTAGCAAAAGATTAGGACTCTACGGATGGTGCGTGCACACCGGTGTATATAGATATACTGTATATATACATATATGTATCTATCCATTGGGATATGCTTACAATGTACAGCCAAGCTTAGCTTGGCCCATGGGGATAGATAATACCTGATGATTTGCAGGGAGCACGTAGATATTAAATATCTTGCCCTTACTGGCCAATTGTAACACCATTGACTTGCACGCCCCCTTTGTGCTCAGGGTGTATGGACTGTTTGGTTTCAGAAAGGTACCATCCACCAGGAAGCAGTAACAGCGTTCAAAACAAAAATTCAGAGGGGAAAAAGAAATAACGTTAGTGATTCTGAAAGGTTTCCATCGGGCAGAGGATTTAAATGTCAAACTGTTTCCAGAATCAAGCAGAATGTCTTTGCGTATATTTAAAATGATACAGAGAAACCCAGGAGGCTTGTAAGGCAAGCCCAGGGAGCCAGAACAGACGGTGTTCAGGTGGGAACAACTCTGAGCAACCTTGTTTTACACAGTCTTTTTCAGCTCCAGCTCTGTCCTTCCCATCCCCTGAGCAACGATGATTGTTTGGGCCAGAATAGAGTTCTCCAGTTGCATTTGACATCCCTTCAGTACAAGCCTGACAGCTCACTGGAGAGATGGCTGAAAATCTGCTTTCAGGAACAGTTTTTTCTGTTATTTGTACTTTTCTTCCCCCACTTTTTGTGTTACTGTTGGGCTTCTGTTTCTCTGGGTTTTGTCATCTTCCCTTGCTTGCTTTGTTCATGCAGAATGAGACCAGAGCAATTTCAGAGCACTTTGGTGAGATGTCGCAGGTCAGAGGACTGAGTGCTGTGAACAGAGTGAACCCCAAAGGGGCGGCTCCGAGACCCTATCCCTATACAATACTGTGAGAAATAAAGAACAATTTGCTGCTTAAACAAAAGGATACAAGGAGAAAATGGCCTCACTGTTCCAGGCACAAAACACCCTGCTTAAGAAGGAATGAGGCGCAGCATTATCTCAAGGTTGCAGTGTTGTCTGCTTAGTGAAATATTATGTTAATATAATGTCCTTGCTTTTGCTTTTGCTTTTGCTTTATCTTGCTTAAGACTAACAGGTGTTGTTATCCTGTTTGTGTAACTGACGAAATCAGCAAGTCGGAGAAAAAAAAAACGGTATAAAAGCCTGCTTAAGCTACCCAAACTTTTGCGAGCTTCAGTGAAGCTGCAACTTCCTGGCTGCCCCGCGCTGCATTTGCTTTCCTGTCTTAAATAAACTTTTAACGAACCATTTGAGACTTTATTTGTCTTAATTCAAATATAACAATTTTGGTGCCGTGACTCGGATCCAGAAAACTAACTTGGATTTCATATCTGGGAGGGTGCCCCATCCTCGGATGGTCCCGGAGGAGAGTTCGACTTAGGTTTACTTGGATTTTCCGAATGGAGATAGGGAAGCAAAAAGAAAAGAAAGATACTGCAGTTCCCCGTAATTTTTGAGCACGAAGAGCCAGGCGAAGACTCCAGAGAGAGTAAGTATATTGCGGTTACCGTCTGGTGGGGGATTGGGTACCCGGAGTGCGAGTGATTGAGACGTCCACCGGACTCAGTGGTCCACCGGGCGAAGCGAGTGTGGACCTCTTAGTAGTGCGGTTCCCATTGTCTGTGAGGACGTGGGCCACGAAGAGAGGGAAGTGAGTGATTTGAGAATGAAAGAAGGCACTCTCGGAAGATGGGCCAGAAGGAGAGTAAGGCTTCTGGTCCCCTACAGGAGAAGCGGAGTAGGGGTGGGCTCCCCGATACCCCCGGATAGCCCATTAGGATTAATGATTCAACATTGGGATGATTCCCCCTACCGGAAAGGGAAATCTAAGGGGAAAAGGATCCATTATTGTATGGAGATTTGGGGAGGAAAACAGATAAGAAAGGACTTATATTGGCCAATTTATGGATCTTTTGAAGACTGGATATGCCAACAATGAAATATATATGTGAACAACAGGCAGTCATTTAATAAGGAGGAGTGTGAATATACCTTTTTGTGGATCCTGGGCATGGCCCAGCCTGTTAATTTATTCCCATTGAAAGAAAAGAAAAATAACAGAAGGAGGAAGGGGGGTGAAGATGAGCTACCAACATGTCCCCCACCTCCTCTGTCATTACAAGACTCAGATCAGGATCTTCCTCCTACCGCCCCTCCACAATCTGAAGGGCGCACTTCTCCTCCTGGCCTAAGAGCAACTAGAAGCCAAACCAGAAAAAGAGAGGAGGAAAATTTGTTGTACCCATTAAGAGAAACTGCCATGGGAGGACCACAACCCGGGGTGGGATTTGTCTCTCTGCCCGTTAATTCTGGGGACGTCAGAGATTTCAAGAAAGAAATGGGACGGCTATTAGAAGACCCATTAGGGGTTGCAGAACGTTTCGATCAGTTCCTCGGGCCTAATATTTATACTTGGGACGAAATGGAGTCCACTTAAAAATCCTGTTTACAAACGAGGAACGAGGGATGATAAGAACAGCCGGCATGAGGAATTTGGACCAGAGACACCAACATGGCCCCGCCGGAGATGTTAAATGGCACTTACAGCGGCCCAATTGGGACAACCAGAACGCAGCTCATGGAAATAATATGGTTGATCTCTGGGATATGATAATTGAAGGAATAAGAGATTCGGTAGCCAAGGGTCAAAATATTAATAAGGCCTTTAGCGAACAGCAGAAAAAGGACGAGACTCCTACCGAATGGCTAGAAAGGTTAAGAAAGAGCCTACAGTTGTATTTTGGGTTAGACCCCAGTAGTCAAGTTGGTCAGGCCTTGCTGAAGACTCAGTTTGTAGCCAAATCCTGGCCCAACATACGGAGAAAATTAGAAAAAATAGAAGACTGGCAAGAAAGGGATTTTAGATGAGTTATTACGAGACGCTCAGAAGGTGTACATAAGAAGGGAAGAGGAAAGTCAGAAGAGGCAAGCTAAGATATTGGTGGCAGCTCTAAAGGAAGGACAGAACCAGAGCAGGCGGTTCGACCAGGACCGGAGATCTATGCCAAAGAAGGGACCATACATAAATAATGAAAGGGATGGACCCCAGAGGGGCCCGGCAGACACGAGAAGGAGGCCCTGCCTGCCAGAAATCGAATGTTTTTATTGTCACAAGAAGGGACATTTACAAAAAAATTGCCAGAAAATGTTGCAGGATGAAGAGATTTTTTAAGGAAGACTAGAGGGGTAAGGGGCTTTATTTGCTGGGGACCCTTAAGATCACTGAGCCCTTGATAAAATTGAAACTGGGTCCTCAGCATGAGGTGTTCGAGTTCCTTGTGGACTCGGGTGCTGAGCAATCTACTGTCCAAAGATTATCTTCTGGATGTTTTGAGTCAAAAGATATGCTCCAGGTAGTAGGAGCAAAAGGAGAACCTTTTAAAGTACCGTTAATAAAGAATGTAGATATAGAAACCCCAAATAAATATGGGGTGGGAACATTTTTACTGGTCCCAGAAGCTGAATATAATATTCTGGGGCAAGATCTGATGGTAGAGTTAGGAATTAATTTAGAAATAGATCAAGAAAAGTTGAAAGTTAAATTATGTTTATTAACTGCAGAAGATGAAGCTAAAATTAACCCAGACGCTTGGTACCCTCCAGGGTTGGTGGGGAGGTTAAATATCAAACCAATCACGGTCTCCATAAAAGATCCAGATCACCCGATTAGGATAAAACAGTATCCCATCTCCAGGGAGGGGAGAGAAGGGTTGCAGCTGGTCATTGAGAGACTTTTGGCCCAAGGGCTTTTGGAACCCTGCATGTCTCCCCACAATACACCCATATTGCCTGTAAAGAAATCAGATGGGACATATTGCTTGGTACAAGATTTGAGGGCCGTGAATGAGAGAACCATCACTCGATTCCCTGTGGTAGCCAACCCACACACTATACTGAATCAACTAAGTCCCGACTATAAATGTTACAGTGTCATCGATCTGAAGGATGCCTTTTGGGCTCGCCTCTTAGAGGAGAAATGTAGGGACTATTTTGCTTTCGAATGGGAAGACCCCAAACCACATAGAAAACAGCAACTACGATGGACTGTGTTGCCTCAGGGGTTTACAGAATCCCCGAACCTGTTCGGCCAAGCTTTGGAACAACTATTAGAATCCTATGAATTGGGGCAGGAACTAGTCTTAATACAGTATGTAGACGATTTATTAGTGGCTGGGAGGACTCAGGAAGAAGTTAGGAACGAGAGTATCAAGTTATTGAACTTTTTGGGCTTAAAGGGACTGAAAGTCTCTAAGTCCAAGTTGCAGTTCACCGAGGACGAAGTGAGGTATTTGGGACATTGGCTCACGACGAGGCATAAGAAATTAGATCCTGAAAGAGTCAGGGGAATTTTATCGTTAACTGTACTTAGTAATAAGAGACAAATAAGACAGCTGCTGGGATTATTAGGGTATTGCCGACAGTGGATCGACAGCAGCCAGGTAAAGTTTTTGTATGAAAAATTAACTAAGAACAGATTGATGAAATGGAGCCCCGATGATGAGGATCGCTTGGAAAAGATAAAAAGAGATCTAGTGGAGGCACCCAACCTCAGTTTACCGGATATACGCAAACCCTTTCAACTTTTTATCAATGTAGACAATGGGACTGCTTACGGGGTATTGGCCCAAGGATGGGCAGGCCAGAGAAAACCCTTAGGATATTATTCTAAATTGTTGGATCCTGTGAGCCGAGGATGGCCCACTTGCCTACAGGCGATCGTGGCTACCGCATTGTTAGTAGAAGACGTCACACGAGTCACTCTAGGAGGAGAGTTAAAAGTATATACTCCCCATAACATTCGTGGAGTATTGCAGCAGCGAGCCGATAAGTGGCTCACTGACAGCCGACTATTGAAGTATGAAGGAATTTTGATTAATTCTCCCAAATTAGAGATCGAAGTTACTTCCCTCCAGAATCCAGCCCAGTTCCTATATGGGGAACCCAAAGAAGAATTGACACACGACTGCCTTCAGCTAATAAATTTACAGACTAAAATAAGAGAGGATTTAGAGGAAGACGAATTAGGTGAAGGTGAAAAATTATTTATCGACAGGTCCTCACGAGTAATTGCAGAACAACGGCAATTGGGATATGCTGTTATAGACGGACATACGTTACAGACAAAAGAGGCAGGACCACTAGACAAAACCTGGTCCGCACAAGCATGTGAATTATATGCCCTGTTACGAGCATTAAAGCTCTTAGAAAATAAAATAGGAACTACATATACAGATTCAAAATATGCCTTTGGCGTAGTGCATACCTTTGGGAAAATTTGGAAAGAGAGAGGTCTAATTAATACCCAAGGGAAAGGATTAGTCCATGAGAAACTAATCCTGGAAGTTTTGAAAGCATTAAGAGGTCCATTAAAAATAGCGGTTGTTCATGTCAAGGGACATCAAAATGGAATTACCCATACGATAAGAGAAAACAATTTAGCCAATGCGGCGGCCAAACAAGCTGTGTTATTAACTTTGAGAAGAACCTGAGAGGTTAAAGCTAGACAAAAGCTTTACCCTCCAAGAGCTGGACAAATTAAAACAAATTGGGGCAAAAAGAGAGGGGGACAAATGGCTCTTACCTGATGGTCGAGAAATCCTTCCAAAGGGGTTAGCTCGAAATATTGAGCAAGTTACACCACAAAACTTATTGGGGGATTCAAGCCTTAGTGGATCAATTTGAAATAAATTATACTTGTGTGGGAGTATATGGTTTAGCTAAGAAGATTTTAGAGGGTTGTTTGACTTGTTAGAAAGTCAGTAAACGACAACTCGGGGAAAAAGTACAAGGGGGACAGGAATTAGCAAAAAGACCTTTTGAGAAAATACAAGTGGATTTTACCGAATTGCCGAGGGTAGGGAGATATCAGTATCTACTAGTCTTGTTGGACCATCTTATGCATTTTGTAGAAGCCTTCCCGGTAGTAAGGGCCAAAACAGTTGTTAAAATTCTCCTTGAAGAAATTATCCCTAGATATGGAATCATTACTGTAATTGACTCAGATCGGGGACCGCATTTTGCCTCCTGAATAATTAAAGAAACAGCTGAATTGTTTGGCAGAAAATGGGAGTATCATACTCCCTGGCATCCTCAAAGTTCAGGAAAAGTAGAAAGAATGAATGGGGAAATAAAAAAGCATTTAACCAAACTTATGATAGAAACAAAAATTAGTTAGGTCAAATGTTTACCGTTAGCTTTGCTTTATATTAGGACTCAACCAAGAACAGATACTGGTATATCCCCCTTTGAAATGTTGTATGGAATGCCTTATGATTTGGGGATATTAATAGAACATCCGAAAGTTTCAGATAAAGTTTTGACTGAGTATGTTTTAGAACTTACTAGGAGGAGACAGGAATTAAGAAAAAAGGGCTTAGTGGTAGAGAGACCGCCTTTAGACTTATCCCTACACCGAATCCAGCCTGGGGATCAAGTACTGATAAAAACCTGGAAAGAAGCATCTTTGACACCTCGGTGGGAAGGCCCTTTTGTTGCCTTACTTACTACAGATGCAGCAATACGGACTGCAGAAAAAGGATGGACACACACCAGTTGAGTTAAGGGACCTCTCCCACCAGAAGAATGGACTGTGACATCTAAGCAGGGGGACCTTCAACTAAAGATAAAGAGGGATAGAACCAGTGAATGAATTACATCAGCGGGGAAGTAAGAGCTGGCCTGTATCGGTGGTTCCATGTACCGACTGGAAACACATTAAGAAAGACATTCTTTGCACCTTGGAGGGAAGACAGGATACCCAACCAGACTGGGGAGGCAGGATTATATAAAGTTGTGGGAACTCCTAAAGTATTTCCTTTTTGTTGTGACATAGAAACTGAGGTACACGAGATCCCGGGGATAGAAGAAATTTGGAGAATACCCTGTATAAAACACGGTCTCTCTGACATTTATGTTGGGTTGTGTGTGAATGTTTCAATTGTAAAGAAAGGTGGGCTTGTATTTTTCCTAGAAAACAATCTTATTGTACCAAGTGTCGCCGCCATTTTGGACAAAGAAAGCGGGCAGAAATTCGTAAACTGTTCTGTGAATGGGAGTTGTGGATACCTGAGATGTGGGACATGTATGAACCAGACTGGTAGAAGGTTTTAGAGAAGTGCGCTAAGAAATTTGACTGGAAGGGGGCCCGGTCATAGAACCAACTCCTATCCTTATAGCAGCCAGAAAATTCCCCTGAAGGCTCCCTACTGCTGCCGAGAAGATATTAATATCCCATTGCTCTCTGCAAAAGAGTAGACGAGGAGAGGCAGAGAGGTATTAACAGTGGGGAAAATGAAGGTTGCTATATTAGTGGTAGTGTTATCTACCGCCGCTCTAATTCATGGGAATGAAAGCCCCCATCAACCATTTAAATGAAGCTTGATCAGATGGGAAGATCAGCAGACAATTCAAACAATTACTGGGAGTCCAAGTTTTACCCCAACCTTATGTGAACTTGTACCTATAGAACCATGCCTGAACTTAAAAGGGTTCTATTTTTGTCCTAGTCTTAATCCGGAAAAAGGCTCTGTGTACAAACTCTATCAAAGATTTTACATCAGATGTTAAATGGGTGATACCTAACGATGGAGCCTGGTGGATTTGCTCCCTGACTGGATTAACTCCTTACGTGTCTACTGCTGTCCTTAAGAGGAATGAATCAGAATTTTGTGTTCAAGTCACGGTGGTGCCTCGAATTCTCCTACATGGAGAAGAAGCCATGTATTTGCATTGGAGTAATACAGGACATAGGGTCAGCAAAAGAGAACCAATAACAGCTATCACTGTAGCAGCCCTATTAGGTTTGGGGGGGTCACTGGAACCACCACTGGTGCATTATCCCTAACCCAGTAACAGTAACGAGGCTTAACATCATTAAAAGCCACAGCTGATGAAGATTTAGCCAGAGTCGAACAATCTATCACCGCTTTGGAGAAATCTTTAACTTCATTGTCCGAAGTGGTCTTACAAAATCGTCGCGGGTTAGATTTACTATTTTTACAACAAGGACGGTTATGTGCAGCCCTAGGAGAGGCATGTTGTTTCTATGCCGATCACACTGGAGTAGTTAGAGATTCAATGGCTAAACTGAGGGAGGGACTAGAAAAGAGAAAACGAGAACAAGAGGCTAAGGCCTCCTGGTATGAATCCTGGTTTAACCGATCTCCCTGGCTAACCACTTTGATTTCTACTTTAGCAGGACCTGTCCTAATGTTATTACTAGCTTTAACCTTTGGTCCCTGTATTATTAACAAATTTGTAACCTTTGTCAAGAACCGACTGGATAAAGTACAAGTGATGGTGTTGAAATGATCCGAATTAGAGATGGAGATTTTGCCAAATAATAGTCTTGAATTAGAAGCGACTCACGATGTTTTGAACAGGTTTAATCAGCAAATTAGTGGTAAATAAAAGAAGGGGGGAATTTGTGAGAAATAAAGAACAATTTGCTGCTTAAACAAAAGGATACAAGGAGAAAACGGCCTCACTGTTCCAGGCACAAAACACCCTGTTTAAGAAAGAATGAGGTGTGGCATTATCTCAAGGTTGCAGTGTTGTCTGCTTAGTGAAATATTATGTTAACATAACGTCCTTGCTTTTGCTTTATCTTGCTTAAGATTAACAGGTGTTGTTATCCTGTTTGTGTAACTGCTGAAATCAGCAAGTCAGAATAAAAAAAAGGATATAAAAGACTGCTTAAGCTACCCAAACTTTTGCGAGCCTCGGTGAAGCTGCGACTTCCTGGCCACCCAGCGCTGCATTTGCTTTCCTATCTTAAATAAATCATTAATGAACCATTTGAGACTTTATTTGTCTTAATTCAACTATAACAATACCATGTACTTACATTATATTGTGCATTTCTGGAGAGAAAATACATGCTCATGGACAAAAATGGTGCAGGACAGGCCCAAAGGCCCAGCATGGCAAGTCCACTTCCATCACCGTGGGCTCTAGGGTGAGAATGTCCATGTGTCCCCGTGTCGCTGTCAGCAGAGGGGTGCAAGGGTGGCTCTTGTGCCAACAGTGAAGTGTTTATACAGCTGGTGAATACAGGGATGTGTTCGGGGGGGCGGGGGCAGGGAAGAAATGCAGTGACCCAAACTTTTTCCAAAATTGTTGTGCTTCCAAACCCTCTCAGGGGAACTGCCTGAGCAGATCTGTAAATGGTTACAGGACACCGTCAGCTTCAGATGAGCTCAAGGCTTTGCTCAGTTTGAAGCAGTCGAGTGCATGTCCTTTCCTTTCAGTTTTACTTAAAAAAACCCCCCAACTTCTCTTCTTGCACTATTGTTTGATTTCAATTTTCTCTCTGGCTTTTCACAAGCTAGTGACCCCCCCAGCAGTTTTCAGAGTTGGGTTCTGATGAGTAGCAGCAGCACTAATGGGGAGGTGGATGCTTCGACTGATCTGGCTCGGTCACTGCAGGAATCCTAAGCCACCTGCTTGCTTTGGAAGCTCTCTGAACTGTTAAGACTCAATAAAAGAAAAAAAAGGAAGAAAGGAAAAAGGTTTGAGATTTATTTTTATTTTGCTTTTTAATTATTATTTGGTGCTTGTTCTTAGTTGCAAGCAGAGCTTGCAAAAAATATTTACCTGTTTATTTGAAAGAGTTCTTTTTTAAAAATAAGTTTACTTGGTTTTATTTTTTTATTTCTTTTTACTTTTTATTTTGATTTTGTTTGGTGGGGTTGAGGGATGGTTTGGTTTTTTTTGCTTTCCCTTGTTTATTTTTTCTTTTCTTACCAAGAGATTGCTAAACTATATGTTCTTATCTCCTTGGTTCCTACCAAAGCAGGGTTTGGGCAGTGCTGCTTAGCAGTCCATGCCGTGCCCAGAGTTACACAATTTCAATTGAGAGCTTTCTTTTAGGCAAAGCATCTTTGGACCCAAAAAAGTCTCGGAAAAAGCAGCAGTGACTTCAGACAGGATTCCTTGTATCAGCTCCTTTCCTTGTTTAAATATTTCATTTAGGTTTTCTCATACCTCTTGGAGGCAAAGGAAAGAGCAAAACATAGAGCATCTTGCAGTGATGTGAGGGTCTGACCGCTTGTCCAGGGAGATCCAGGCAACTCTTCTCCTGAACCTGAAATGACCCAGAGGAAGCACGTGCTGGTTTTGTGGACGACGCAGTAAAGTAGGTCGCTCTTCTGCAAGCAGCCTCCATGGTTTTGCACAACAGTCACTGATGTTAAATAAGAAGGTGGTGAAATGTAAAGAAAAGGCAGATTGTAAGGAGAAAGAAAAAAAAATGAGCTGAGTCTCCACTATTCACTCCCACTGGAGCTTCTCCTGCAGTCTTGCCCCCCAGCCTGTAGCCGGCGGGCACCGGGCTCCTGCTCTGCAACAGAGCAAGAGGGATTGGGTCCCATTTAAATTTCAAGTTGGTTGTGGGGAGCTGGGGGCAATAGTTTCTCCTGCTCTTGGAAGCTTAACTTCATTTGTGAGCAGCATGTCCTGGGGTGGCAGTTTTGAGCCCAGACCCTCTTCAGAGACTAAAATGTATTGGGTTTATCCCAAGGGAGACCGTGCGTGGGGAACAGGAAAACAATTTGACATGGGCCATATCACAGGCAGAACGTGCAGTCCTGGGGCATTAATTAACACGCAGGAGGGGACGCCAAACCAAAGACACGCGGCTTCAGTGCTCTGTATAGACAGGGATGAATCTGAAAGCATGTCAGATGGCTGGAAAGAAACCCCTCCACCACTCCAATTATGTGTCTAAAATGTCACAGCCAGCCTCTGGATGGATGTGGAGTTTTCTCAGGCACCGGAGGTATTAAATCACCAACTACTCTGCTTTTAATTGACTGTAGTGACAAAGGGAGAGCAGCTCAGATGATAATTCCCTGTTGGGCTTCACCACACAATTGTATGATTTCAAGGGCAGCTGAGATCAGGCTGGGAAAACGCATATTTAAAAAAACAACAAGGCACTGGGAGTTTCATTTAAGACCTAGATGTGCCAGCCTTTCATATCAGGGGAGGTTCAGCATGATCAGTTCCCGAGGATGGAGATCCCAAGACCTGGCCCTGGGACAGGTCTAGTCCCACTGGCTGCCTGGCCAGTCCCATCTCCAAGCATCTCGCAAATGCTTTTTGGAGAATGAGCAGCATCCCGTACAGAGCTAAGGAACCAAAAGAGCCCGTGGGCAAACTCCTGACTGGGGCAGAGGCTGGGCTGGAAGTTGTGCACTGTCCAAGCCCTCTTGCAGGGCCAGGTCCCTGCAAAACAAGGCAGGAGGTGTGGGACAAGCTGCCCTTTGATGGCGTTGGGCCTGTTGGCAGCAGTTTGCTGCCATGCCTGGGTCTGAGCAAAGGCTGGATCCTTGCAAGACCCTGCACCTTTGGGAGTTCTCCTGGGAGGATGCTGGCAGAGCTCCGGACACACCAAGCAAGGGTGTGCCCAGAAACTACCCAGCCATCCCCATGGGGACTCACCACCAAATCCGTGATGCTGCACAGATTTCAGCTCCAGGTACAGAGTGCACACACAGGGATACGGCACAAGACGGACATTGCCATGGGTGAATCTCATCTTCCATGCTCTCTCCCATTTACTCAAATCTGAGAGCGACGCTAAGAGCTAAGGACACGGCACAGACCTTCGCAAGGAACACGAGTCCTGACAAGGCCTTCTTGGAAAGCTCCACAAACCAGACACCTGCTCATCCAGACCCAGGAGTAAATCCAATCTATCGAGGTGTAAAAAACACCAGGAACGTGGGACAAGAAACACATTTCCAGGCATCCTCTCCCATCGGGCGCTTTCATTCCTGGCACTGGGTTTCCTTCAATGCGCTTGGCTTCAGCCCTGATGTTCTCCCACAAGAAACAACATACCAGGCTCCCCCAGTCTTGGGAATAAAACCTCATTGGCTTCTCTAATTGGAAAGGAATCTCTTTTAAAAATGAGCTTACAAGTGGGAAACAGCAACGATTCAGAGGAGCAGCATCTTTACATTCCCTGCGCAATTCCAAACAGGAGGAACCCAGCTGCTGGCTGAGCATGTGGATGGGCTTCCCAGATCTGGGCTGCAATCGCATCAGCTGAGCGTCCCATGGCTTTGGATACACACGGTCATTTTCCCTGGCTCAATCCCACTGGGCATGCAGGGGTGATTACCTGCAAACACTGTCAAGCACTCTGCTCACATTTGTTCTCTCCCTTGGGGAAAGCAACAATGGAGGAGGATCTTCAGCCAACAGAAAACCACACAGCTCAAAGCAGTTGCTCCCAGTTAAAGCCCTGTGCACTCCGAGACAGGAATGTCGGATTGAGCAGTGCCCAACAGGCACAGACACTGGATCTCTGTTGTTTCAAGCAGGAACAAAAGGATACATGGAAAGACAGTGAAGTGGTCTGTGGAAAAGGGATGCAAATCCTCCAGATTGCCAAGGATTACTCGAATTGCTTCCTGGAGAGGCCAAAACCAGAAATGAAGGAAGAGCATCAACAGCAGAGCCACAATTCCACTGGGAAGGACAGTTCTGAAGCCTGGGAACAATTTAAAATTACAGTTTACTTGAACCACAGCAGAGCAGGGCCAGGAGTTTTGCTTTTCCCCCTCCACTCCTTCACCCGCTCCCTCCCATTCCCTTGCAGCCATCGCACCAACAGACTCTGAGGAACAGAAAGGAATTCCTCTCTGCACTATTCCCAACAAAAGCATTCCTCTCTGCTGGCTGATGCCCATCCTCAGTAATGCCCTTTTCTCCCCCCTCGTGCTCTCCAGAGAATTCCCTGTTCCTCCCACTGGAAATGCTGCACCGGACAAAATGTCCTTACTCTCCTCACGAACCAAAGGTTTGCCCAGCTGAATGCTCAACTCAGGGCCCTGGGCCCGCTCCAGCTCCCACCTCCAACTCCTCAGCAGCACCTGGAGTGTTGTCGGGATCAGGAGCACTGGGAAGAAATACAGGGAGTCAGGCCCAGCCCAAGCAAAAAGCACCGGAGCGACACACGCTGCAAGAGTTTAACCACCACCTCGTTCCCATGGCACAGGGAAAACACCGAGTAGACTCCCAGCTCCCTCTTCTTAAAAGCCATTCGTTATTCCACAGGGACTGTTTCTTGGGAAAGCAGGAGCCAGCAGGACACATCTCTGCGTCCCTTCCACCTCTGTAGAGGTCTCTCCCGCAGCCAGGGAGAGCTCCCACAGACTCTTCCCACACCCACAGCCGGGAGTCAGGCTGCAGGGCCACTGTCAGGCACGGTGCCACTAGCTGACAGGCTGGGAAGGATGGACTCGCTCGGAGCACAGAGCTCCAAGGCAGTGCTGGCTCCCACTGCGTTGGAGGCCAGCTTCTCCACGGCAGCTGGGAAGGGGCTGTGTCTGGATTGGTGCTGACAACGGGGTTGGTATCACAGGGGCATTTCTGTCACCCCTGGGTGGCGCTGACACAGGGCCAGGGCCATTGCTGCTTCTCCCAGCACCCAACAGTGAGGGCTGGGGCTGCACAAGGAGCTGGGAGGGGACACAGCTGATATGGCCAATCCCCACGGACTCACAGGATATTCCAGACCAGCTGGCCTCACGCTCAGCAAGGGAACTGGGGAAGGAGGAGGAACAGGGGACGTTGGACATCAGGGCCTTTGTCTTCCCAAGGAACCATCAGGCATGACAGAGCCTTGCTTTCCCAAGACGAAACCCCTGCCCGCTGATGGGAAGCATGGGAGGAATTCCTGATTCTGCTTTGCTTGTGCGCACGGCTTTGGCTTTCCTTACGAAACTGTCTTTATCCCAACCCGCAAGCACTCTTCCTTGGACCCTGCTGCCTCTCTCCCTCATCCCACTGTGTGCAGGGAGGGAGCGGCCATGTGGGGCTTTGTTGCCACTGGGCTTCAGTAAAACGGGAGCATTTTTGCACCTCCCATCGCTCTCTCGGGCCAATGCTCGGCCTGGCCAAGTGCAGCAGTGACTTTTAAGCAACCGCTTTGACGGGCACTGGGAGGAGGCAGGGAATGAGGAGTCCCCAGAACCTGGGTTCCAGGTCTCCTTCCCTCCCCGCTCCGTGCAGCCATCAAAGCACAGGTGGACTTTCCGGCAGGAACGTGCTCACCTGCGGAAGCGGCCGCACCGGATTTTAAACTTGTAGACACGCGGGCCCACATGGAGAAACCTTGTTTGGGGCAGCAGTGAGGGGAATGGTTCCAGTGGCATCTCCCGCTCTGCGAGTGCCAGCCCAGGGAAGCAGGAGAAGCCCAGGGCAGCCCCAGCCCCTCACAGCTCCAGCTCTGCCAGGCAAGAAGAGGCCACGAGCAGTTTCTCCTCCCGGGGACACCTGCAGCCACAACAGATTCCCACCCCTCTCTCCCACCCGGCCCCAAATCCCTGATCCCTGCATCTCTCCCAGAGCAGCTGGGTACACCCATTCTGTAGGGAATTCTGCTGCCTACCTGGGGCCTCGGTTAGGAATGTGGCAAGAAAATTGGCGACTCTGCTTAAACCCAGGGATTATTACCCGCTCTCGATTTCCCAAGTAGGCAGTAATGAAAACCCAACAAGAAACCTGAGGGCAATTAAAAGGGGCTTCGGGATGAATGTAGAAGGGATTGTGTGCACAGGTAGTGCTCTCCTCTGCATTCCTGTTATGGGGAATGAGGAGGGAAGGTGTAGGAAGAGGCCGGAAAGAAATAACTGGCTCTCAACCTGGTGTCAGGGCCAAAACTTAGGGGGTTTTGACCATGGGATGGCATACGCAAAGCCAGGCTTGCTGACAAAGGATGGGATACACCTGCCCCCAAGGGCCAAAAGGATGCTTGCCAAGAAGTTTGCAGGGCTCATCAGTAGAGCTTTAAACTAGATAGGACGGGTGGGGGGGGACACACAAACCCAGGCTTGACAGCAAAAAGCCTGGCAATGGCACTCCAGTGTCTGAGGGATGGTGCCAGCCAGGCCCTTTGGTCTGCCAGCTCAGAGGAAGGAGGGGATGGCACTCCACAGCAAGAAGTCCCTTAGGATTTAAGATTGTTCCCCTCAGGAGCATGGCGGGATCAATAGCCCAGCTGAAGTGCTTCTCCACCAATGCCCACAGGGTGGGCAGCAAACGGGAGGAACCAGCAGTCCTGGTACAGCACGAAAACTGTGATATAATCGCCATGACAGAAATGCAGTGGGGCAACTCGCATAACTGTGACACTGCTGTGGTTGGCTGTAAACTCCTGAGACGGGATGGGAACGGAAGGAGGGGCGGTGGGGTAGCCCTCTGTGTTAGAGAGTGTTTTGATTGCCTTGAGCTCAGTGATGGTGGTGACAGAGGTGAGTGTCTATGGGTAAAACTGAGCAGAACGCCCAAGAAGGCACATACTGTGGTGGGAGTCTGCTATAGAGTGCCCAGCCAGGAAGAAGAGACTGATGAGAGAGTCTACAAGCAACTGGGAGAATCATAGAATCACAAGGTTGGAAGAAATCTCTGAGATCAAGTCCAACCGTGCCTGTCTCCCCACCAAACAAGGTCCCTAAGGAACTCATCCACCCATTTTTCAGACACCTCCAGGGATGGTGACTCCACCACCACCTCCCTGGGCAGCTGTGCCAATCCCTGACCACTCTTTCAGTAAAGAAACTCTTCCTAATGTCCACTCTAAACCTCCCCGGCACAACTTGAAGCCATTTCCTCTTGTCCTATTGCTTGTCACTTGTGAGAAGAGCCCAGCACCCACCCTGCCTCCTTTCAGGCAGTTGTAGGCAGCGATGAGGTCTCCCCTCACCCTCCTCTTCTCCAGGCTAAACAATCCCAACTCCCTCAGTCTCTCCTTCTCCAGACACCTCACCAGCCTCGTTGCCTTCTCTGCATGCGCTCCAGCCCCTCGATGTCCTTCCTGGAGTGAGAGGCCCAAAACTGACCTGGCACTCGAGGTGCAGCCTCACCAGTGCTGAGCACAGGGGCACAATCACCCCCCTGCTCCTGCTGGCCACGCTGGGTCTGATATGGGCCAAGATGCCACTGGCCCTCTTGGCCACCTGGGCCACTGCTGGCCCATGTACAGCCGCTGTCAGCCAACACCCCCAGGTCCTTCTCTGCCAGGCAGCTCTCCAGCCACTCCTCCCCAAGCCTGTAATGCTGCACGGGGTTGTTGTGTCCCAGATGGAGGACTCTGCCCTTGGCCTCGTTCGTTGAACCTCATCCCGTTGCTCTCAGCGCATCAACCCAGCCTGTCCAGATCCCTCTGCAGAGCCTCCCTTCCTTCAAGCAGATCCACACTGGCACCCAGCTTGGTGTCACCCGCAAACTTGCCAAGTGTGCACTCGATGCCTTCATCTAGATCATCAATAAAGATGTCGAACAGGACTGGACCCAGCACTGAACCCTGGGAAGCACCAATTTTGACAGGTTTCCAATAGGCCCCTATAGAGCCTCTATAGGAGCTAATAGGCCCGTAAAAGGCATCCAGAGCATGTACAGAGCCTCCACAGAGCATAGTAAGCGTCTGTAGAGCCTAATACACCCCAATTAAGCCTCTATAGCCTGTATAAAGCACCTATAGAGCCTAATATGCCCTTGTAAGTACACTATAGAAGCCAATGACCCCTATAAACCTCTATAGCCTGTATAGAGCCTCTATAGAGCCTAATAGACCCCTGTAAAGACTTCATAGAGCATAAAAGGTGTTTTATAGGGATAAAACACCTGTAGCCTGTATAGAGTCTAATAGGCCCCTGTAAAGCTTCTACAGACCCTCTATAAAGCCTAAAAGGCCCCTATAAAGGCTCTATAGCCCCTAGAGAGCCTCTGTAAAGCATAATATGCCCCTGTAAAGCCTCTATAGCATCTGCAGAGCCTCTACAGAGCCTAATAAGCCCACAAAAAGCCTCTATAGAGCCTAGTAGACCCCACTAAGGACTCTATATAGCCCCATAGGCTCCTATAAAGCATCTATAGCCTGTTGAGAGCTTCTGTAGAGACTATTAGTCCCTATAGAGTCTCTAAAGGGCCTAATAGGCCCCTACAAGGTCTCTATAGCCTGTATAGTGCTTCTATAGAACCTGATAGGCCCCTATTAGGAATCTATAGCACATATAGGGCCTCCATAAAGCATAGTAAACCTCTGTAGAGCCTCTGTAGTGCCTAATAGACCCCAATAAAGTTTCTAGAGCCTGTACAGAGCCCCTCTAAAGCCGTATATGCCCCTGTAAAGACTTTATAGAGCCCAATGGTATTTTTATGTATTTAATTACCATCTACTTATTTCAATCATTAGCACTATTATTGCTATAATTTCATTAAAGTTGCAGCTTTAATTTCCACTTTGTGAACCTTTTTCCTCTTGTTTTCATTTCCCCTTCACATGAAGGTGGGGCACAGTGAATTTGGGACCTCGGCTGCATGGCTTTAGTTGTCAAAATTAATCAGGTCAGAGATAAACTTTGACAACAGGCAAAACCATAATAAAAGAGCACATAGCTCTATTTCAGATAAAGATCCTTTCTCCCCTCGGTGTTCTTGCTATAAATGCAAAGCACATGAGATAACATGCAGGTGCTCCTATTTATCCCTTTGTGGGGGTTTCCCCACCCCACTCCCAGGTGGTGGGTGGGGAGGCCCGGTGTTTATAAGCCCCAGGCCTTTCATCAGGAGCTCATTCAGTTTCTGGTCTTCTTTGGGAGCAGTGTTCTGCTCTTCTTTTAGTTCATTGCAGCTTTTACAGCAGGTTGAGCTATTTTGGTATTTGTTTATTTATTTTTGAATTTAAGAAAGTAGAGGTGCCTGTTAGAGTAAGAGCTTTGTGACGGGTCAAGGCTAGGCAGCACGAGTACATTTATTGTTAGTAGGGGGTGCATGTTTGTTTTCAGGTCAGTCATTTTTGTATTGTGTATCCAGGTGTGGCGAGATGTTGTAATGGTTTATGCTTTTTTTAGATTTCAGGATAGTTGCTTTTTCTTTGCTTGGTATTTCTGGTTATGGGGTAGCCTGCTGCTGTTCCTCAATGCCTGTGGAACAACATGTTGTTCTCGGAGGCTTTGCAGATCGTAAGAGGCACCGTGCAGATTATAGGAATGGAAAGTCAGCTTCCTTTGCTAGCCTGTAGCAGGTTCTGGAGTCTGCAGGATGACAGAAGGTAAGGAGGGCCATTAAAATGTGGGAAAGGGCTCAGAAGGGCAGCTTCTGAGGAGCAGGGTCACAGAAGGATTGGGAAGCACAAGTACAGGATAGCAACTGTTAGAAGGGAGTGGGCATCTTTATCTGATAGGTGGTGAGTAGAGAAGGATTTTCTAACACTTTGGGACTGTGATGCAGTTGAGGAAAGGGAGGTGGGTTCATGGGACTGTTGAGGATGACTTTGGTCTCCAAAGTTGAGTCAAGGGGCAGGGCTGGGGTGGGGCTTGGCAAAGGAGAGAAGACTGGGAATGGCAGAGAGAGACTTTAAAGGTAGCATAGGAGAAGTGTAGCGTAGTAAGAGTCCCCTTTGGGCAGATATAGGGAGGGGGGGTTCTCTTCAGCACGATGCAATCACATGCTGGGTAGAGCAGTTGCAGCCCGAGTCTGTTGTTTGGCTCTTTATCTGCTTGCTGTGTCTTACGACTTTTGTGGGTCTTTATCTTTGTGATCAAAGGGTGCTACATATTTTTCAGGTAATGTGCCCAGGGTCTCGCATGCCTGTAGTCATTGGCACAGTGCCACTTGAGTTTCTTATCTTGAATCGCATGCTTAAAGCACAGATTAATCTTGTATTTTAGAAGTTTACCATCAGTCATCTCTTGTGGCACTATAGTTGCATGTGCTGGAATCCCTACTCTCCAGTCATTCATCTTAGTGGACTGGGATTTCTTCCCTGCATTATTTCGGTTTTAGATCTTGAAGACAGATTTTTCGTGCCTACCTCATCTCAGTTTTGACGGTTTCTTGTTTACAAGCCACAATGTTTATCTTAGTCTGGCCTTGCCACACAGCCAGCTTACCTCACCCTTGTGACTCTGGAGATCCTCTTGCCCGACCATGTCTGCAGTCTGGGAGTTGTTCTTATTACCGAGAGATTTTTTTCATCATTTGAGTTGCAGTGTTCATAGCCTTCTGTCTAGTGTTGGTCTGTGTGTGCGTGGCTTGGAGATGCTCTGCCTGACAACGTAGAGTCAGGGCTAGGTGCAAGAGCAGTAAGACTATATAGTTAGTAAGTTGATATGCCTAAGCTGTGTAGGTGAAGTTGCTTGGTCTTGGATCCAGTACCATCCGAAGGTTGTGTGGGGAGTCATTTAAACAGTGTTTTATGGGCATGTCTGGATCTATGTGGGAAGGGCTGCTGAGCAGTAGGAAGCAGATGGAATCTCAAAGATGTGAAGACCCATACAGACAAGCCTTAAAGTTTGGCTTTTTTTTTTTTTTTTTTTATGGCTGGCTGTAGTTGGGATCTAAATGGTGTTGCTAAATGGGAGCAAGATCACATGAATTGTTCAGTTAATGATCAGCATCTGATGGATGTATTTGGTTTTGTTTCCAGATGCAAAGAGATGAGCTGGGCACCGAAGGGCGACAGAGGGGAGCGGAGCAATAAGAAGGTCACTTGGCCCATGGTATCAGAGGGAAGATGTGACCGGTGCTCACATGGTGAGCTTATGGGTTGAGGGTTTCTATTTTGAAGGTGTGAAGTAATGTGCAAAGAAAAATATTGACACCGGAGCTGACTCAAGCGAGGATGGTGATGGTGAGTGGGCCAAAGTAGCAGTTTGCTCGGGAGTTGTATTGCCTGTGAAGCTATAAGCATTTTCTGCTTTTTCTGTCTTACAGGTGATGTGCAAACCTCACCATGGTGGCACCAGGTGATGGAGTCCTGGCAGATGAGCAGTCAAAGTTACAGAGCAGGAGCTGGGGAATCACTGTGGACAGCGGGCACTTTTGGGTACTGTCCAAACATGTGTCTTTTGCTTTAGTTGCAGTTGCTGCATGCAGTCTCAGAGGGACGAATCTCGTGCCTCCAAGCGGTTTGAGAAGGTGAGGAGGTTGCCAGCGAGATTGATGTCTAAGAGCAAGGTCTTATCTAGCAACTTGGGTTAGCATTTATCTTTGGTTTTGCAGGTACTGTTTGGGCTGCCTGTGGAACAGGAGGAGTGTTAGGGGTGAACTGAGTAGTAGTGAAGAGGAGTGTGGTATTGACTTCTCACAAACACAAGAGTAATTTAATTCCTCTTGTTATCTTAAAGTGCCCCAGGCAATGACGGCTGCAGCATTGAACATTGGAACAGCTTTGGAGTAGGTGAGCACAATGCCACAGCAGTTTTGCAGGGCAAGATGTCGTACGAGGCACGGGCATTGGCCGGCACGATGCAGAAGGTCGGTGGTGTTTTAGTTCTGTCTGGTTTTCTTGCAGATGGTGAAGAGGTCCCTGGTGAGGGCAGCATCCTCCCAGCAGCTGATGGTGTTGAGCTTTTTCCGTCAAGGACGGCTCTCTGAAAGCTAAGTTGAGGGAGCAGGGCTGGGATGGGGATGGGAAGAGGGAAGAAGGTTGACAATAGAAGGGAGGGGTTTTAAAGGTCCGTAGTGGAGAGGGCTGTGCAGGAAGGGCCCCCTTTGGGGCAGGTAGAGAGGATTGATTTTTCAGCCCAACGATAGCTTGTGCCGGACAGGGCAGTTCCAGCCTGTGTCTGTGTTGTTGTGTGGTTTATGTAGTCTGTCTGCTGTGTCTTGGACCTTCCTTGGGTCTCGATCTCTTTTTTGCTTTAAAGGCATGCAGAATGTGCCTTGCACACCATCGGTAGGGTCTTGAATGCCTGTACTCATCAGTACAGCACCAATCGGGCACAGCTTTTCTTGCGTGGCAATCTTAAAACATGCATCGGTCTCATCTCTTGGAAGTTTCTAATCGGTCATTTTTTGCGGCGGCATTGTTGCCCGAGTAGGCATCCCTGCTGATTACTCACTCATTGTCTTGGATCCCCATTCTGGGACTCGCTTCCACCCATCCTCAATGCCTTTAGGCCTTTAAGCGAGGCTTCTTGCATGTGCATCCTCCCAGTTGCGGCTGCATCTGTTCATAAAGGCCCATGGTCTCGTGCTTTTCCATGGCTGCTGTAGATTCTTCCTTGCAGCCCCTTAGGTCTTGTTGCCCAATGGCATCTCTGGCGTGGGAGTTTTTCTTCTTACAGAGTTTTCTTGTGCCTCTGGTTGTCGTGTCATTGGTCTCACGTGCAGTGTCTGTCTGTGTGGTTGGAGCTGCTCTGCCCGAGGCATAGAGGGAGTAGCATTGGCTGGAAGAATAAGAGTAAGATTCTATGCCTAATACGTTGATAAGCCCAGGCCTTGTAGGCAAAGGCCATAGGGTCCATTATAGAACCAGCAGCCGCACAGGCAGCAGGCTGTGGGAGTCACTTCTGTAGGGTTATTTAGACATAGAGAGGATAAGCAAAGGTGTGGTAAAGTGCTCAAGCGAGTGAAGGGGAACAGTTTAAATTCCAAGACAGTTACAACTGGTACACATGGGGCATAGCGGTTGGGTTGGGTTTTATTCTGCCTTGCCATAGTGTATGATACAGATGGTGTTCCCATGTGAAAATGACATGCTCAGAGTTCTTAAGGTATCACTGAGCATTAGGGAGACCTCTTTGTTGATGTGTTTTTCAGATGCAGAGGAACGAGCTGTGCAGGAAGAGCTGACAATGGAGAGGCGGGTATGGTGCCATAGCAAGGTGGGTCGGCTGTGCTGTCAGTGGGAAGATGTGACTGGATAATGAAGTTTAGGGGTTTTGTTTTGGTTTTTTTTTGTTTTGTTTTTTCCTACTTTGAAGGTGCAGAGCAATGAGCGAAGTGGAATACCGTCACCAGAGCTGACTTGGCCAAGGAGAGCAAGGGTGAGTTACCCGAAGCAGTGGTTACTATTTAAGTGGTGGTATCTGTGAACATTAAAAGCATCCCTGCTGTTTGTATTGCAGGTGGTGTGCAAGACTCAACAAGGCAGTGTGAGACGATGGAGGCCGAGTGGGCGAGTAGTCAAGGTAGCGGGGTGCGAAACAGGAATCGCTGAGGGCAGCCTGTGCTTTTGGGTACAATGTGACTGTGTCATCTGCTTTGATTTTTGCTGGTGCTGCATGGAGCCTGAGGGGGCAACCCCACCTGCCTACAGGTGGTCTGAGAAGGTGAGCGGGCTGTCAGCTGAATCAGTGTCTGGGAGAGAAAAGGATGATACGGCAACTCAGTTGAGATTTACCTCTTGGTGTTGCAGGTACCATTTGGGCCGCCTTTGGAACGGGAAGAACACTTGAGGTGAGCTGGGTTGTAGTAACAACGAGTGTGGAACTGATTTCTCATGACCCCAATGGTAACTTTGTCTCTTGGTGACTTTAGGTGCCCCAGGTGACCACGGCTGTTTGAATCAGCATGGACCAGGTGAGCAGAAGCCCATGGCAGGTTTGTAGCAAGGACGTGCCTCGTCCAAGACGTTGGCACTGAGCAGTGCGATGCCATCTGTAAGCACTGCTGTTTTGTGTTTGGTCCTCTTGCAGGTGGTGAAGAGGAAGGTGGTGACTGCAGACTCGTCCCAGACAGACGATGCCATTTGAGCTTCTCCTGCCAGGGATGGTTTCTTTCAGGCCCTTGGCCCTCTGAAAGCTAAGTTGAGGGACAGGGGATGGGCTGTGGTTGGGGGAAAAAGGGAGTAGATGGGGAAGGGCAGGGAGGGGTTTTAAAGGTATGGAAGAGAGGGCTATGCAGGAGCTGTTCCCTTTGGGCAGGTTAAGGCAGAGGGCATTACTTCTCAGTCCAAGGCTACCATGTGTCGGCAGGGCAGTTCCAGCCGGTGTTTGTGTGGTTTACGTAGTCTGTCTGTGTCTTGGATCGTTTGCAGACCTCGATGTACTCTTCATGCTCGAGGCACATCTTGTGTGTTCTGTGTGCCATCTCTTGGGTCTCAAATGCCCGTTCTTATTGCCATTAGTGCTGTTCTGGCACCGCTGTTCTCGCATGACAGTCTTAAAGTGTTAATTGGTCTCATCTCTTGGAAGATTCCAATCCGTCTGCCTTTGCAGGGGCCTTGTACCCCACGTCAGCATCTCTGATTAGTCATCTGCTTCCTTGGATCCCCATTCTGGACTCGTTTCCACACATCCTCGATGTCTTCAGGCCTTTAAGCGAGGCTTCTTGCACGCGCATTCTTGCAGTTGCGACTGTATCTCTAACGGCCCACGGTCTTCTGCTTTTCCAGGGCTGCTGTAGATTCTTCCTCGCAGCCCCCAAGCTCTCGTTGCCCGATGGTGTCTCTGGCATGGGAGTTGTTCTTATGGAGTCTCCTTTTGTCTCTGGTTGTCACTGGTCTCGTGTGCAGTGTCGGTCTGTGTGGTTGGAGCTACTCTGCCTGTAGCACAGGAGCGGTAGTCCGCAGAAGAGTAAAGGTGTTATCCTATGGTTTACATGTCTTTTAGGTGTAGAGTTTGAAGTACAGGGCTGTTTCGGTCCGTTACAGAACACGGAGCCATTTATGCAGGAGACGGAGAGAGTCCTTGCCTTGGGGTTATGGAGCCGTAGGGAATGAGCTCGGCTGCTTGGGAGAAGCCACTTGAGCAACAGTAGATGGTGTAAATTCCCAGGGCGTTGTATCAGCTGTGTGCGGGTGTTGGGGTTTGATTTCAGTGGGGTTTGTGCTGTCTGGCTGTAGTGTGAAACAGCCGATATTCCTAAATGGAATCAAGATGTCTGGAATTGCTCAGCCATCACATGGCCTCGTGGTAACTTGTCCGATTTGTTGTCTTTTCAGATGGAGAGGGAGGAGCTGCACACCAGAGGCTAACAATGGGTGAGGCGGGAAGACCTTCCTAGCAAGGTGGGCTGTCAGCAGTGCGGGTGGGAACCTGTGACTGGTGTGTGTGTGTGTGTGTGTGTGTGGGACCACGTAACGGCTTCCTTTTTCTTCACTTTGAAGGCACAGAGCCCTGAGCAAAGCAGAATGTGGACACCGCAGCTGAGTCAGGCAAGAAAAGCGATGGTGAGTTACCTGAAGCAGCAGTTGTTATTTAGGAGTCTCATAGTCCACAAGTCACAAGCATCCCTTGCTGTTTGTGTATTACAGGTGATGCCAAGCCTCCACCCGGCAGCGTGAGGTGATGGAGGCCAAGAGACTGAGCGATACAGGTAAGGGGGGAGGAGGAGCTGGGGGATCCCTGCGGGCGGCTGTGCTTTTGGGCGCTACCTGAGCATTTACCTGTGGCTTTAATCACAGGTGCTGCCTGGCTCTGAGGGGCGCAGCTTGGTACCTATGGGTGTTCTGAGAAGGTGAGAAGGTAGTTGCTGGGTTGGTGTTGAAGAGCAAAATATTGTCTGGCAACTTTGCCTTTGACTTTGCAGGTGCCAACGGTGCCACCTTTGGAATGGGAAGAGTGTTTGAGGTGAGTTGGGCAGTAGGGAGAGGGAGCGTGGGGTTCATTTCTCACCTGCACAACACTGAATTGTGTGTCTCCTGTCACCTCAGGTTCCCTAGGCAATGACAGCTGCAGTATCTGCTGTTGGACTCAGCTTGGAGCAGGTGAGTGGAAGACCGTGGTGGTTTTGCACAGGGGTGCGTGTCGTGCCAGGCAGTGGCATTGGCCAGCACCATGCCAACCGTTGGCAGCGTCTTAGTTTCCTGTTGCGTTGTCTTGCAGATGGTGACAAGGTTCCCCGTGAGGGCAGGATCCTCCTGATGGCGTTGGGCTTTTTCCGTTGGGGAAGGCTTCAGCCCTCCAGCTCTTGGAAAGCTAAGTTGAGGGAGCAGGGCTGGGATAGGAAGAGGGTTGTGAATAGAAGGGAGGTGTTTTAAAGACAGTGTAGGGGAGAGGGCTGTGCAGGAAGGGTGCCCTTGGGGCAGATAAAGAGAGGATTGATTTTCAGCACAACGCTAGCAAGTGTCAGGCAGGGAAGTTCCAGTCTGTGTCATTGCGTGGTTTATGTAGTCTGTCTCTTGGACCTTCCTTGGGTCTCGATCTCTTCTTTACTTGAAAGGCACGCAGGATGTGCCTCAGGCAGCATCTGTAGGGTCTCCAATGTCTGTATGCATCAGTATACTGCTAATCGGGCACCACTTGTCTTGCATGTCGATCTTAAAGCGTGCATCGGTCTCATCTCTTGGAAGTTTCTGATCGGTCATCTTTTGGGGTAGCATTGCAGCCCACATCAGCATCCCTGATGGGCAGTATCTCATTGTCTTGGATCCCCGTTCTGGACTCGCTTCCACGCATCCTCAATGTCTTTAGGCCTTTAAGCGAGGCTTCTTGCACATACATCTTCCCAGTTGTGGCTGCATCTCTTTGTAATGGCTCACAGTCTTCTGCTTTTCCAGGGCTGCTGTAGAGTCTTCCTTGCATCCCCCTAGGTCTTGTTGCCCGATGGCATCTTTGGCGAGGGAGTCATTCTTCTTGCAGAGTTTCCTTTTGTCTCTTGTTGTGTTGTCGGTCCATGCGCCGTGTCGGTCTGTGTGTGTCTGTGTGGTTGGAGCTGCTCTGCCTGTAGCACAGGAGCAATAGTTGATGGTGTTGTCCTACGGTTTATATGTCTATAGAGTTAATGTTTGAAGGCCAGGGCTGTTTGGTATGTATTGCAGAACAAGTAGCCGTACGTGGAGTACGCAGAGGTGTTCTTGGGGTTACGCAGCTGCAGAGGGGGTGACCACAGCTGCCTGGGAGAAGCCACTTGAGACGTAGTAGAGCAGTTGATATTCCTGGGCCCTTACAGCTGGTGTGCATGGGTGTTAAGGTTTGGTTTCAGTGGGGTTTGCCTCTTGTTCTGTCCGGCTGTAGTGTGAAACAGATGATGTTCCTCAATGGAAACAAGGTGTCTGGAATTGTTCAGCCATCACATGGCCTCGTGGTGACTTGTCTGTTGTTATTTCTTCAGATGGAGATGGAGGAGCTGCATGCCAGAGGCTGACGATGGGAGGGGCGGAAAGAGCCTCCTAGCAAGGTGGGCTGGCTGCGGTGCAGGTAGGAACCTGTGACTGGTGTCTGTAGGACCAGCTAACGGGTTCCTTTTTCTCAATTTTGAAGGCACAGAGCCCTGAGCAAAGCAGAATGTGGACACCGCAGCTGAGTAAAGCAAGAAGAGCGATGGTGAGTTACCTGAAGCAGTAGTTATTGTGTAGGTGTCTCATAGTTCACAAGTTACAAGCATCCCTTGCTGTTTGTGTATTACAGGTGATGCGTAAGCCTCCACCCGGCAGTGTGAGGTGACAGAGGCCAAGAGACTGAGCAGTACAGGTAAGGGAGGAGGAGTTGGGGGATTCCTGCGGGCGGCTGTACTTTTGGGCACTACCTGAGCGCCTATCTTTGGCTTTAATTGCAGGTGCTGCATGGCTCAGAAAAGGAGAAGCTTTGTGTCTTACAAGCAGTCTGAGAAAGTGAGGAGGTTGTTGGTGGGTTTGGGGTGTAAGGGCAAAGACTAATCTGGCAACTCGGTTGAGCGTTTGCCTTTGATTTTGCAGGTTCCATCCGCCTTTGGAACGGGAAGAGTGTTTGAGGTGAGCTGGGCAGTAGGGAGAGGGAGCGTGGGGTTCATTTCTCACCTGCTCAACACTACATTTTGTGTCTTGTCACTTCAGGTTCCCTAGGCAATGACAGCTGCAGTATCTGCTGTTGGATTCGGCTTGGAGCAGGTGAGCAGAAGGTTGTGGTGTTTTCGCACAGGGGTGCGTGTCATGCCAGGCAGCAGCATCGGCCAGCGCCATGTAGTTCGTTGGCAGCGTCTTAGTTTCCCGTTTGGTTTTCTTGCAGATGGTGACAAGGTCCCCTGTGAGGGCAGCATCCTGCCAGACAGCTGCTGGCATTAAGCTTTTTCTGTTGGGGACGGCTTCAGCTCTCCGGCTCTTGGAAAGCTAAGTTGAGGGAGTAGGGCTGGGACGGTGATGGGAAGAGGGAAGAAGGTTGTGAATAGAAGGGAGGTGTTTTAAAGGTAGCGTAGGGGAGAGGGCTGTGCAGGAAGGGTGCCCTTGGGGCAGATAGAGAGAGGATTGATTTTCAGCCCAATGCTAGCAAGTGCCGGCCGGGGCAGTTCTAGCCTGTGTCTGTGTTGTTGCATGGTTTATGTAGTCTGTCTGCTGTATCTCGGACCTTCCTTGGGTCTCGATCTCTTCTTTACTTGAAAGGCACGCAGGATGTGCCTCAGGCAGCATCTGTAGGGTCTCTAATGCCTGTACTCATCAGTACAGCACCAATCGGGCACCGCTTCTCTTGCGTGTCGATCTTAAAGCGTGCATTGGCCTCATCTCTTGGAAGTTTCTGGTCAGTCATCTTTTGGGGTAGCACCGCAGCCCATGTCAGCATCCCCAATGATCAGTATCTCATTGTCTTGGATCCCTGTTCTGGACTCGCTTTTGCACATCCTCGATGTCTTTAGGCCTTTAAGTGAGGCTTCTTGCATGTGCATCTTCCTGTTGTGGCCGCATCTCTTTGTAACGGCCCACGGTCTCGTGCTTTTCCAGGGCTGCCGTAGCTGCTTCTTCGCAGCCCCCTAGATCTTGTTGCCCGATGGCATCTTTGGCGAGGGAGTCGTTCTTCTTAGAGTTTCCTTTTGTCTCTTGTGTTGTTGGTCCGTGTGCTGTGTTGGTCTGTGTGTGTCTGTGTGGTTGGAGCTGCTCTGCCTGGAGCACAGGAGCAATGGTGTTGTCCTACGGTTTATATGTCTATAGAGTTAATGTTTGAAGGCCAGGGCTGTTTGTTCTATTACAGAACACAGAGCTGTACATGGAGTAGACGGAGAGGTGTCGTGTCCTTGGGGTCATGCAGCTGCAGAGGGGGTGACCACAGCTGCCTGGGAGAAGCCACTTGAGACGTAGTAGAGCAGTTGATATTCCTGGGGTGTTCTATCTGGTGTGCGTGGGTGTTGGGGTTTGATTTCAGTGGGGTTTGCCTCTTGTTCTGTCTGGCTGTAGTGTGAAACAGACTATGTTCCTCAATGGAAACAAGGTGTCTGGAATTGTTCAGCTCTGAGCGTCAGGGTGACTTGTTTGCTGTTGTGTTTTTCAGATGCAGAGGGACCAGCTGCGTGCAGAAGGGTGATGATGCAAGAGCTGGGCAGGTGTGTCCTGCCTGCATGCCAGTGAGCATGTTATGTAGTGCCGTCCAACCAGCGAGTGTGTTATGTTGTGTGACATCATGGCAGTGAGCGTGTTTCCATGCCATGCCAGCAAGCATGTTATGGGTCATGTTATGGGTCACATTCTGCTCTGTTACGCCATGCCAGTGACCATGTTATGGGTCATGTTATGGGTCATGTTCTATGTTATGCCATGCCAGGGACCATGTTTATGTTATGG